>JAUCMS010000024.1:8967553-8979466 GCA_032357445.1 Enteromius radiatus
TAATCCATTAAGATGACTTCTAAGTTACATATGGCGAGATTGTCATATTCGTCTTTGCGACAAGAACTCATGGAAAACACTATTACTAATTACTAAAACAGCATGAAATATAACCATAAAAGTGTTTTTCATTAGATTAGTGAGTCAATAATTTGTCCTATGCAGTGGGGTAGGTGAATATGGCAGTAGAAAATTAACCACAATTCTTAGTGAATAATAAGAATATGGAAATAGCATGTAAACAGGAGTGAAAAGCTTCTGCTTGAAATGTAAACATCATAATGCGATTAAGTCCTTACTCCGATTATTGAAAATAATCGCATTTTTCAAGCGCATGTAAACGTAGTCAGTGTTTTGGTAGTGACAAAAGGGAACACATAATCATCATATTTGGGGGAAATAAATGATATTTTAGTACAGTTATGCAAACAGGCTTCAGGTATACATGTCAGTATACATAGATCATTTTTGGTAACACTTTACTTCCTTAACAGATATTCTGTATCAATGTAAGACAAATGTAACCCAAGAATAACTACTAATCCTGAAAACAAGCACATGTGTAGAAAGATAAGAACCTTTTTTACTTCCCTTACTGTTCTAAAAGACTTTTTAAAATGAATAAATAACGGAACATTTTGTTTTGTATTTTAGTATGTTTTAGTATTTAAAATTCTGTGATGTGGTTGCTACCGAAAATATGCTATCAATACAATATGAGAAGTAACTGCACAATTACTAGAAATGTGTAACTTGGATATTATACAATTTGCATACATACAAATTGTTTGGTGGATACCTTTTTTTCCAAGATGTTTTCAACTCTGGCTTTGAACAAATTCTGTACAATGGCCCATATAGGACTCTGCAAAGACATGTTGGACCACAAACTGATGTCCAGTTACAGTCACTTTTAAATTCTGATGCAATACTCAGACAGTTTCAAATCTGGAGTGAATGTGATTTTATTCTCTTCCACTAATTTTCACACTTTCAGAAAACACTGTGAGCTTGTTGTCAAATGAAGTGGATTGAAATGGCTTCATGTAAAATTTAGAGCATGTTGTCAAAGTGGCATGACTCGTACTTGCAGAAACCAGCTGCAGTTTGGCTAACTTGGGTAATTTATCTCACTAATGGAGCACTGTCAGTCTATTTTCTTGTCTGTCCATCCATCTAGGCTTTCCCCAGTCTCCTGTCGGCTGTTTGTCTGGCATTTCTTCCCTCATATCCTTTTGTCTTTGCATTCCCCAGTAAACATTAAGGGAAAATAAAGTTCATAATTTGATCATTATGTCCTCTGTCATCCTGTAATCATCAGTGTGCATATTTAAAAAGAGAGCGGTGTGGAATCTTATACAGTTTTGAGTGTGCTTAATGAGAAAATGCCCTGATTTCATTTGCATGTCTAGTTTCTTGATTAGAAGTCTTGGATTAATGCCGAATCTGTAGTTATTAAGGGCTTTGGCGTGATCTTGCTCACCAAAGCTTTTAAGCAGCATTTTGCGTGTTTGGCTGCAGAGAGCCTTTTGGGTGCGATAGTTTTAAAGAACATCAGGTTGACATGTTGGTTGACTCCAATTAAACCTTATGTAACACTGCTAGAACAAACTATTTCAGGCCATGAGTCAGTAGAACACTGAATAATGCTCAGAGCTGGATTTATAAAGCTGGAATTACAGAACAGATAAAGCTAAAACTGTTTTAAAAGCAAACTTTAAGGTGACTTTTAGTTGAACTTTTCCTGTTGTCTAAAACTTACTGTAAGCAAACTTCTACAATAAATCATGCAAATTAAGTAACTGAATTTGATTTAGCTAGGTACTGTTTTGTAGAATTACTGCCTTTTCTTGAATTTCAGCATTACCATGGTTCCCTCAACAAAATACCAATAGGATTTATTGCCTTTTGGATTATTGCAGAATAAGCTCTATGACCAAAATACGTTTATGAAGCTTAAAATATTCTTACTTTTTTTATATTGAATCATTCAACCTTTGGAAAATATTGGGCATTGCACAGTATCAGCTTTTTTCATTAACCAAGATCATATTTGCTGTTGGCTACTGAAACTGGCCATCTAAGAATTAATAAAAAGAAAGGAAGAGGCTTTATTAAACGGACCATAATAAGGGTTAATGTATGAAGAATCAAGCTGTCTGGTCCTTTTATCCCCAGCTCACCTCTGAGGCAGACAGCGAGTTCACTTTTAATGACACCTTTTCCGTTCACCAGATGAAATTCATACACCTCACGTCTCCAATGCTGTGTGTCTGCAAAATGTGGCAATTTTTGAGGACAGGGTGCTAATAAATTCCCTGGACAGAAATATAGAGTTTACGGTCTTATATGTCAGCTAGTAGGTGGTTAAACAGGTATAGTCTGTGCTAATCCGTATAGATATAACATACAGCGCATATCCACAAAATTCCATAGAGGATTTTGAAGTGCACTGCTCAAGGGGAAAGTGATCGAGACAGGATGAGCTTTCATTATCGCTCTAGTTCCTGGTCATCCTTCCTTGGGATTAAACCTGTGACTTTGCTGTGAGCAGCCTAGACTATTACCTGTAGGCAGACAGATACTACCTACTTGCCTACTTCAAATTGCTCTCACTAAACATATTGCCTGATTGGCATATTGTCTGAAGTGGACTATCAAAATGAATTGCTACCATAGAAAATGCACACAAATGTATCACTTCATATCCTCTTACTGCTGCATCAAAACAGAGCAAATTCAGTTCCAAGTTTGTGTTTGTATGCTCAAACCCCACAACTCCCTCTCCAGTAAATATCACTATAAAGAGAAGCTAATGTCTATGCAGTTATGCATACCAGTGTTTGGCTGTTTGTTAACTTTTTAGAGTGCAAAAAGAAAGTATGTATCTGCTGAAAAATATAGTGCAGAAACGGGTTGACAGTTGCAGGTACAGTACATGACGTGCTACACATAAAACCCTGAAACCCTGCGAGTTAACAATATCCCCAGGAAGCCCTATGGCCATGAATGTAAAGAAAAGCGACGGGTCCATTGAAGACAAATTCTCCTAAAGGCAGACAGAAGCAGGGACTGTCATCATTAGGATAGATTGCACCAATTCATTATTAATGATTCATAAAATGAGCTCCAGTAGACCTATTTTAAATGCATTTTCTATTATGGCGCATGACACCCACATCTGCTGATTACACTGTAAGATGTGAGAACAGAGCACTGATTCCTGACATGCGAGACAGACAAAACACTACAATTCCACCTGCCATTAGAAACTACTGAAACCATTAACATTACAAAATAATAATATATATTTTAAGTGCAGATAATGTCTAGAATGTACTAAATGTGCCATTTCATTTGACTTTCTTTTTTTTTTTATTTCATTATCACTATGAAACATTTAATTGTAGTAATTGTTTCTGTGACATGATCACAATTAGCTCCATCACACACTTTAGAGAAAGTGTACGTATTTTGTTTCTTAATTGTATTAATTGCAAACAGAAATAGGCAAATCAGTTTAAAACCATCTGTCTTCATTCATTTAATTAAAATTAATCTGAGATTTCAGATTTGTCATTACTCATATTTGATACATTATTTTAATATCTGTGAGTGTTAACTCAAAACAAGTGACAGGATGAAGGAAAAACAGAAAGATGCAGTAGGCTGCAGCCAAACATATGGGAAAACCTTTTAATGCTGACATTTTTTATTTATTTACTTATTTTAAAGTTTACCTCAGTACTTAAGAAACGTTGACAGAATAAAGCGCACACGCTTGACAGACAGCAAAATCATTTATAACCTGGAGATATTTACTGTTTGTAACTGTAAGACTTGTAAGAAGGTGTTCTACTGTTTGACTGTAAAAGACACTGGCAACACAAAAAATAAAAATGACAAACTGTAGTCATTCAAGAGGTGTATAATTCTTGTGCTCTTTGAGGTGGCAGTAGAGAATCACATAGAGGGGATAATATTCATATGAACATGAATACGATAAGAGCGTGTGATTTATTGCTTCTGAGAAAACCATCTGACCGATGAGTCAGTCGGCCATTTTGGAAAAAAAAATCAGACCTGTATATCAACAGCGTAACCCTGTCCTCATTTTGTGTCCCCATTCGGCGCATCAGTAAATCTATGTGACATAATCAGAGGATGAGATAAAATACGCACATTTGCTTCCCAGCTCTTCGCTACGCATATTTGTGTGTAGCTTTTTCGTTTTCACTGATTCGCTGGGCGGTAAATACCAAGAAACACATAAAGAGGGATGACGCTACTAATCGTGGATCAAACACTGTTATTAAGCCAGCGTAAAAATTATGCTTATTGCCTGCTGCATCCATATCAGATATGCTTGCAGACAGCACCTGAATACACATGAACACACAGATTCAGTGTTTTGTGATTCAGAGACTCAGCCTAGATTAAATGCTCCAAGATTGAAGATGAATCATCTCTTAAGCAGTCGAGGATTAATTTGTTTCTGGAAATCTGCATTAACTAACGACTTCTTTTCATTTTAGAGTGAGTTAGAGGAGTGCTTAAGAACTTAAACTCTTTGTTTTTCTTCTACTGACATCTCCAGCTATTGTGCCACTTCCAATATTGCCTTTCATGTAGTGTGTAATGTAAATTATCTGCAAAGTTGTAAATCCGAAAGTGCACAATAAATAAAGTTATTATCTCCCAAAATAAAGAATCAACTCTATACAACAAACAAGTCATTAGTAACCATCCGTGATGGCTACACGTCATGGGGTAAAAGATTTCCATAATATTGCCTTTTCAGTTCAATGCGAAACATTTCTATTTTTAATTTAGTTTAACTTTAAGTACTAAACAAATCTGAAAACCTGAAATTATGAGCTAAAAAAGAAAAAAAAAAATACAAATTATAAAACACACTACCAAATTACTTAAAGTTTAAGTAATTGCAAATGGAACAGACAACATATGGAAATTATATACAATTAGCAATAAAGGAGTGATTCTGCAGGTGCAGATACTTGCAAGACTGTCTGCCTCATTAAGACTGTGCATGCGCATGTGATACTTACCTCATCATTGCATTCCAGCTGTTGTTTTCCCAGTGCTGTTAATAAACCTGAGTTTATTCAAGTTCCATGTTCGCTGCCATTACTAAGCCTGACAATAGCTTTATTATAGTTTTTTTTCAATAAAAGCTACAATAGCATGTGTTATACAAACAAATGACAGACAACCAGATTTGCATCCTTGATAGTATTTTTCCATTTATTTTTTCTAAATGAAGATTTAAAAAAAGAAAAAGGAAAATTTAACTTAGAATTTAGTTCTAATTCAACAATCAAACCAGCTAAGGTGAATCACAACATAACAAATTTAAATGTGCCAAACATTTAAAAGTGCTAAATACAGTTCACACAGTGAAGTTATATAAAAGTGAATATAGAACTGAATTCAATACCTGAAGTGACTCCTTTTAAAGTTTCAGGACCTGAATTCTGCTAGCTGGTTAGCTTGATGTGCGCCATATGAACGAAACTGCAGTCGACAGGTTGTCAGTCACGTCACTGGCATACGTATGACAGAAGAGCACGTTCAATGCCATATTTTTTGCTGTCAATCACTAATGTTAGGACTGTCAGTCTCTCTCAGCTTATGACAAATTTCAGGTATTGTGTGTTCAGTGAGCGAGACAAAACTTCTGTTAAGCGTTTCGGTGGAAGAGAAAGGAAGGGAAACCAAATGGAAATCAAAAACATTGTAAATGTGTGTTTTGCCTGGATGATGAAATCTTAGAGCATTTTTTTCACCTGCAATTCTTTGCAGAAAGATCTCTGTGATTTCTAAAGCATGTGAATCCACTCTTATGATGTATATCAAATGTTTGTACACAAACAAGATGTTTAAAATAGACCCAATTGGATGGCCAAGAGCCCAGCCAATGCCCTGTTCTATTATAAAACAAACACTGAGTACAATCTATCATCTCCAGCCCATAAAGCAGCACAGTGGCCTCACTAAAGCATGATGTTGCTGCCTGGCATGACTGGCATAAAGAATGAACTCATGAAAGGAGCCAAAAAAAAAAAAAACAACTACAATGACTACAATGATTTCTGGTGTGACTCACATGGCAAGGCAGGGGAAAGCTCTCAAATCCCCACTCGGATCGATCTACCCCATCATAAAAGAATGCAAAGGTCAAGATTACGGTGTCACTTTTGATTCTTTTATAGGTTTTAGTTGTTTTTTTTTAGACCCAAGAGTACTGGCATGCATAAAAGTCCATTAAGGTTTTTGCAAACCGGAAAGTCTTTGTTTTTATACAAAGACCTTGAACAGTAATTAACGATGAATGATGCAGTTAGTCATTTTATGTCATTTTGTGCTAGAACGGATGCAGTTTGGTGCAATATCAAAACATGTTCATTGTCAGCCATGATTTGTCAGCCAGCCATTTACTGGATAAATGTCCAAATATAAGACATTAATTAAGTAAATAGCATTTAGCTGGTCAACAACATAGTGGCATGCTGGCTGATACAATGTGGGTGTACATAATTTTAAACATTTGTCATTTATGCGTAAAACTTCAAAACACCTACTTGAGTTCAGTTTTGACAGATCCATCACAGTCTGCGAAGGATCAGTTCATAGCAAAGCCAGAATCATAGGCAATTGTCGATAAGCTGTACACTAAATGTTATGTTTTACAACTAATTTCACAATGGCTATAAAAAGTATGAAAGTTAAAGGAATTTATCCTGGCTCTTCTAAGCTTGGTAATGATGGTGGATTGCAGCCATTATTTTGAAGCTCCGTAAATTGGATATATCCGCAAGTACTGCAATGTAAAACAAACCTATACACTTTTTTTTATATCTGATTAACAAAGCTTCAAAATAATGGCCGCTATCCACCAGCATAACCAAGCTTAGAAGAGCCAGGATACATTTTTAAAAACTCAAAAAGAAAGTCATATACACCTAGGATAGCTTGTGGGTGAGTAGTTTATGGCGTAATTTTAATTTTTGCGTGAACTATTTCTTTAACTAGATGTTCAATTGACCATCATTGGATATTCATCCAGTCTTGTTAATTGTCAATCTTTCATATATGGCATTGTAGTTTCACTTGAGGTAAGGAAAGGCTAGCATGAACTGGAAAAAGTATAGATTCTAAAAGTTTAGAATGAGATAAAAAAAAAAAACATTGTTCTTCGTTTTTACAAATCACAACACCAGCAATCTTTCTGTTTTTGTGATGAAGGACTGAAATGGTGGTTGCCATTAACATGCAATTTTAAAAGAAAATTATCATGCGTTTATGAATAATTCTTACAACAGTTTGTCTAAAAGGTTTCTGAGTAAACCAAGGTCATGAATAAAAGTTATGTTAGACTTGGAGACCGTGAGATTACCGTGACTCATGCTCATTTTTGGAAATGTGTTGCATAAGAGTTTTCAAGGACTTAGCAGTAAAACTGTTTCCTATAAAACAATGCAAAAAAAAAAAATCATTATCTTAGTATTTTTATCTAGTTTTCATTCAAAGTTTCCTTTAAACAAGACACATTTATTTCAAATATATCAGCTTATACATTTTTTTTTACCCCATAGTCATACTTAAAAACGAGCAAGCAGCCAATATCATGACCAGTCTATGCAATAATGTGGTAATTTCATCCATTATGGGTAATTGAGTATTGTGACTAAAAAAAGCAGACGTTGCACCTGATTCACACAACAATAATGTCCCTGATAGGAAGAGACATCTAGAGATATCTGGCCCTCTCTGAATTTGCATATTTTGATTGCAAGTAATTTCTATTGTCATGATCAATACTTATTGAATTTTCACCTTTAAAAGTTGTGCAAGCAAATTATAAATGCCTAATACTCTAAATCTGAAAGACTTTGTCATGCAGCCTCCACATTCAAAAGTCAGAAGATTTATAAAAGATGTATTTCACTGTGCTTACACAGAATAAAAATCAAGGGAATGGTTCAAGGCTGTATCAGAGTGGACTTTGTGCTGGAATTAAATATTTCTGCTTTTGGAATTAATGACTTTGGCATCACAATAAAGCTTTTTTTTTTTTAATGAGACTAATGGTGTATGAATGCACAAGTTCTGCACTTTGATTCATAAAACAGAGCAGTGGTATGTGATCGTCTCATGATTGATTCATAAAACGTTGCCAAAAATTTAATATGATCACAACCATATTACCAGGAAATACCAGGAAAGGGATGCATTTAGATAAGGAATTATATGTGCTTACGTTTTCGAAGGGAAAGCGAAGAGGAATCTTTAGCCTTAAGACGGAGTCACACTCTCTACAGCAAAGTAAAGAAAAACTTTTGCTGGGGCAGTGAAACAATCTCTGGAGCATCCAGCAACACAAACATCTAGTCACCGAAATAGGGGTCACTTCCCTGGGTTAACAAACTTGCACATCCTCTATCTGAATGGATTCTCTGCTCTTAAAGCTTCGTTCAAAGAGCCTGGGGACAGACAGGAAAGAAGATAAGGGGTAATTCACATAGAAGAACTATATTCTCTCTTATTTCAAGCAAGCAACTGTCCTAGATTCAGGCTCTTTGACCTTTTAACCCAACGGTGTTGCTGCACACCAGTCATTGAAAACAATCACTGGATGGAAACCTTTAAAAGGCCTTTAAAATGTTTTAAAAGCATCTGCTCAACAGTCAGAAAATTTGAGCCTTCCTGCTTGTTGCTTTAAAATGGTTGAAAAGACGTCTGATCGGGATATGCTATCGGCATTTAAATGCATACTTTTGAATAGCGTCAGAGTCACTGAACTTTAAGCGACTTACTGTGAATTTTCACATCTGAGCCAAGCTTTTCCACTGGGATGTGTTGGAAGGCCTGTTCACTTTTATTCACTCCATCAAAATAGAATGAAATGGGTTTGGTATAACCTCGGTGCAAGGACAGATTATACTTGTGCACGTGCACCTGGGAATGGATGGACATAGAGCCTTCTCTTAAAAGGGTGTACAGTCACATGAAAGTCATGAAAGATGGTATTTTGGAGAACAGTAGGGTCTAAACAAGGTTAGACCACATTGGGAAACAACAACAGTATCTTCTCTTTGTGTTTCATAGAAGAAAGAAAGTCATATGGGGTGAGTGCATAACCAAAACATCATTTTTAGGTAAACTATCTCTTTAAGATATATAAATGACCTTATGTCATGTCAGGTTTAGGCATAATTAAACATACTCAAGCTGCTATAAAATATAAATCAGTTCCCGAAAGGCATCACACAAGGTCAAACCTCATACAAACCTCAAAACAATTCTTATCATCATAACACATTTATTTTGCAAACAAAAATGGCTTAATTTCTTTTTTATTATCAAGAACTGACTCACTTTCCCAGTTGTTTGCAACTGAAAAATGACTTCTGACAGGATATAAAGAAATATAAACAATTCTGTGTTCTTCAGAAGTCTTCTGAGAAACTTTTACAAAAGAAAGATGAAATAGGAATGCATTTCCCTCATTAATTGACAAACACAGAAGTAATAGATGCTCATTTGTGGTGTATTCTCTGGTGTTTTATACAAATACACCGTTTTAAAACATGTAGTACTGCATATAGCATCATTTCAGCATCCAATAAATACATGTTCCTTGGAGCATGGTGTAGGAGAAATCAATTTTAAGATATTGAGATCGGGTCCCTGATATAGTCTGGCACTAGAGAAATAACATTCTGCCATGTTGCTTTTCAATGTTTAAGTCATTTCAATTATGCGTGTGTTGTATAAATGAGAATTGTACACATACACAAACAAAAGGAGATTTGTAATGAACAATAAAATAGATTATTAGGCATTGTTCCAAACCATGATTAATTATGGCTCACCCAGCTAACATTACCTGCTACAATCAAATCATATTTCCAAGTTTCAGATAATAAATTGCTCATGTTCATAACTCCTGTTGGCAGGTGAGAGGCATAGAGAAGCTGGAGAGAGTGAAGATTTATTGAAATGAGCAATGTTTTGCAGCTGTCCTTGTGTTATGTTTTTTTAGATATCACTTTTATAATAAATAGTCTTTCTGATATTATTTATTTTCTGATATTATTTGTGTGACATACCAAAGTAATAAACAAACATGCTTATGACAGGTTATAAAAAAAGTATCTTAAATCTAGTTCCACTTAGAATTTTGTGTTTGAAACTCATCTACAGAAAAGATCTTGAGATGCATGTTATAAAACACAATCCACACCTCCTAGTTAGTCAACTTAATAAAGAGCTTAATATCATGACAAAAATATAACATTTTTGAGGTTGTTCAATAAAACATTAAATAAAACATAAAAAAAAAACAACACAACCTGGCTGCAATAGCATCTGCCTCTATATTAATTGTAATAAAATAAAAAATAAAAAGTATAATACACATCAATAAATATTAATACTGACTTGTTGCTCCTTGTCTGCTGGTTTTCACACATCATGATGGTTTGATAGTGACGGGTCTGGCATTGTCTATGTTTTTGACATCATTAGTAATGTTATCTATCAGCAGAGGCTAACGGGTCCATGCTAAGCAGCCTAACCCTGAACCCTTGGCAATGCCATTTACAGCTCAGATGATTGGCCTCCTGAACTCACTGCCCATTAGCGAAGATGGCGTGCATTTTAAAAACTGCCAGAGATGAATGAGAATGCTAACAAGTCTCTCCAAGAATTACAGACTCTCCTGGGCGGGACTACCTTTACATTTCAATATCAGTCACCTATATGGTGTCATTTTTATACCATCTAAGATCATGACATCAATACGAGTGCAAGCAGTTTCAAATTCAAACTATGCCTTTGTTAAAAAAGGTAATATAGTATTGTCTTGCATCTCCTGATCGTCCTCCTTTGTTCTCAGTGTCTAAATGTACCATACAAGCACAATATGAGATTGATCAAACAGTCAGTGTGAAAGAAGCTGTCTCTTACTACAGGATCAATGCGATAGAGAAAGTGAAGTGTGGCGTCCCGGCTCTCCATTTGCAGATAATGCACGCAGCCGAACACTGCAATTAGTGGCAGGGGGGAGGAGCGGAGCTGCTATAGCGCTCTGAGACAAATGGGCTCATCAGACAGCTCTCTCTGTAGCCCAGAGTCACATGCTGCATTCCAATTACCACTGGCACCGCGCACACACACACAGACACACATACACGTAACGTCTGGATGTGACGGAGGACTGCAGAGACAACCGCAGGTAAAACACACAACATGTTTACACTTGATTGACGTCAGGCTCACAAGGACAAATGGACCACAGGGCTTCATTACATTTCTCACAGTTGTGCAATGTGCTCGTCTGTATGTTGTTTGCAGTAGCCTCAGCAGGAAATGTCTTTGGGAAGTCAGATCTTTCAGGAAAACAAGAGCACATGAGTAAAATGCCTGCTTCAATTCATGAAATGGAATTTCAACTGGCCACATACCACAGGAAACTGAACTGAAATTTGATTTATGAAAAGAAAAGAAAAATTTGGGGTAATTTTCATTTATTTATTTAATTCATTTTTAAGACTTATGCTCACCAAGGTTGCATTTATATATTCAAAAACACTAGAACACACTGATTCAATTTATTAATTGTAATTAACTTAACTAAAATTGTATTAATATGGTTGAAAAGAATATATAAAATGTCTCTTACTACAGGATAAATGCGACAGAGAAAGTGTGGTGTCCCGGCTCTCCATATGAAAAGAAAAGATTTGTCAGCATTATTTTTCAGGCTCTTAAGATCACCAAGGCTACATTTACTAAAATAAAAATATAATTAAAAATAAATAAATAAATTTTATATATATATATATATATATATATATATATATACACATACACATACACACACACACA
>JAUCMS010000024.1:8997813-9042557 GCA_032357445.1 Enteromius radiatus
GTGTGTGTGCACTTGGATGGGTTAAATGCAGAGCACAATTTCCTAGTATGGGCAACCATACCTGGCCACATGTCACGCCCTTTCCTTTCCTTGTCTACACATTACAGCCCTATGAACCATACCAAGCTACCATTAAACACTTTGGGGGTTTTTTTAAACGAGAAAAAAGTAACTGTCAAAAGTAACTGTTACTTTTGACCAGTTTGATGTGTCTTTGATGAACAATAGTTTTACATTTCTTTTTTTTTTTAGACAAAGATTTACATTTTAAATAAATGCTGTTCATTAATCTTTCTATTCATCAAAGAATCCTGAAAAAAGAAATCACAGCTTCCATAAAAAAGCAAAAAAGCTGAAAATTCAGCTTTGACAGGAATAAATGACACGTGGAGTGTCTATTTAGACTAAATGCAAATAGAAATAGATGCTATTTACAAGGTAGCAGTATTTTCTTACATGTCATTTTACATGGCATACAAATAGCCATAGCTTCTATTTACACTATAAAAATAATTTACTGCATTTATTGGAGTACATTATAAAACAATATGCAATAACAATGTATTGAGTGTGAATCATAGATTTAATTAAAATTATTAAATGGACGCTGACTTACTGGTACAATAAAGCCCTCTGTACAGCTAACCCTAACCCTACTTGACACATCATTTTCACCTTTTCAATTGTTTTCGTGATTTTTTCCGATCGTGCCAAATAGCCTAGGATATACACTTTTTACCAATTACGCCACTGTCTTGGGAGGGGCTTCTGCCAGGCGATTCCAATCTCTGTACATATGACTCCCTAGACTACAGTGTAGCGAAGCCTGTTTAAACACCTCGTTAAAACTCTCGACAGAAGATATTCTGTGCCATCGCGATCTAATTTTTCAACAACTACGCTGCCAGACATGTACAAGACATAACCTGAAAAGGTTAACATACTCGTGTTTCTTAGTAAGAACTTAGAGTAAATTCATGTCGTTATAGTGGCATGACAAGATCACTAAGATAACCTCATGCAACCGTTTTAAAATCATGTAATGCACCCTTCATTCAAAAATCTCTCACTTGTAATATGTGAGCATATTTGCTGTACAAAATTTGTCAGTCAACTATGAGGGCAAAAAATAAATAAAATAATCGTTCATTAATCGTAATAGAGTTAAAATGTTCAATTAATCGAGATTTAGATTTTAGGCCAAATCGCCCAGCCCTATGCAGAATCATACACAAGCACACACACATACAGGGATCAGAGTTTCCCAGTACGGTACCATACTGTTTAATTACAGTTCTTATCATTTCTATTACAGTGATTTGACATACATGTTTGTTTACCTAAGTGTTACACACATTAAAAGACAAGACCCATTTAGTATTCGTCGGTCAACATTCACACATTCCTGCATATGTGTCTGGCAGTTCTGCCTCTGGCAAGCACCAATGTATCAATGTCAAGTCATTGCAGAGAGACAGGGAAAAAAAGCAAATCTCAGCAAACACTGAACCACGTGACTGTTGTTGGACAAACAGCTCTTCCGTGACATTGAGATGGAGATGAAAGCGGCTGTAAGGCAAATGTACTTCATATTTGCAGTGAGATAAAATAGCTTTCTTCTGTCTGGATGCAAGTTTTGACATCCCGTTTAAAAAGATTTTACAGAGAGTATCTTCTAAACGAAATATCTGAAGGCAATCACAAACAAGCACTAAATAAATACCCGGCAAACCTTATGTTCATCCGTCAAGGCTGGCCAAGAGTACTATTAGAGTTGACGGGGGTGAAAAATGAAAATAGGCCAAGGGTTCTCATGTCTGTACATATAAACGTGATGTCTGGCCCCCAAAACTTTCTGCTTTAAAAAAAAAAAAAAAAAAAGGGGAGACCAGTGGCCACAATTTTTTGCAGGTCAGTTAGTCAATTTGTTGGCCCGAGGCAAAGAGCAAAACACCCATTAGGAGCAGGGAGGGTCGAGCACTTTGAGTGCGAGGAGAGATTAAAGTACTGGCAGAGTTTGGACACAAGAGCTCACTGTTAGACCCTGACCTCAGAATATATCAAACACTATATAGATCAAACACTCTGTTCAGCCTGTAACTCTTTTCTCAAGGTCTCTTTATTCAGCTGTGGAGGGTTTGTTAAGTGACAATAGGTGAATATTTATCATCATTTTCTTTAAGATGCAAAATATGTACATTAGTGCTCAAAGGTTTGTATTCAGAAAGATTATTTTTCAATCAATAATTTCATTCAGCAAGGACACATCAAAATGATCAAAAAGACAATCTCTGTTTCTGTAAAAATGTTAAGCAGCACAGTTGTTTTTAACTTTCATAATAAGAAATGTTTCATGAGCAGCGTAATAGAATAATTTCTGAAGGATCACGTAACTGTCAAGCCTGCTATAAGCCACCATGGAAATAAATTGCATTTTAAAATATATTTAAATAAAAAGGAAAACTGTATTTAAAATTGTAATAATATTTTCATAGTTTTGCTGTACTTTGGATTAAATACATGTGGCCTGGGTGACATAAAGATTTAAAACAACGTTCGCTCCAGGGTGGTGCACCATTCAAAAGAGAACTTGAGAATGTTTTATATGTTCTACTTAGATTCCTTGATTTGAGTCAAAGTATGAAACAAGATGTACAATTTCAACTGGAATTCAAAGCTTCAGCATATAATTATTTCATATCACAGCAGGTGAGTAGACATGCGATTTATCAATATAAAGAGAGTCAGAGTATATTCATGTTTCACAGTATTAATTACCAAAAAGCCTAGGGTGGGCCTACAGCCCCAGTCAGATCAGTCTGTAGAAAAAAAGAAATGAAATACCAGAAGGACTGGAGGCTCCAAGAGAAAATTAGTCTTCCACCATGAGAACCAATCAGTCTTAGAAAACCAATAAGTATTATCGATATTCCTCATGTTGCCATCTGTTTTGTGCCATGTATATGAATCCATAATCCATACTGTAGTAATGCATAGATCTGCAGCGTAAAAAAAAAAAAAACATGATGTAACAAGCAATGCATCGTAGTATCACACAAATTCAGTTGATATATAAACTGTACTGTACTGCTTACTAATGGATCTTTGGTATATTGAAGATGTCCACTGTTAGCCTGATAACTGGTGTAATATTCAAAACAGCTCAAGAAATCTAATGGAGAGGAGATCGTTATAAGAGAAACTGTACATGTTGGTAACAGCTTGTACTACATGCATCAGGGAGTAATTAATAAATAGTTTTATGTTTGATATTCCAATATTTTAGCTACAAAGTCGCTTTGAAATCTTCTTTCTAAATCTTCTCTGATGCTACCTCCCCAACTGTGACACTAACTGATAACATAAACATATGTTTAATAATTGTGAAAAATTATTAAGATTCTAGTAGCAATGCACAATATATTGAAATTGTCTGATATTAGCAAACACCTTTATCTAAACAGTGCTGATAGCAATGCCAGGATTATGGGTAAAGTGTAATCTTTACTAAATCTTCATACTGTACATTATAATGCATTGATGCCTGCATGCACTGATGTAAAATCACTGATTTTATTTTCTAGTGTTATAATGTATTTAGATAAATTAAAAGTTGATTGTTAATATTGGTGCATCTTACAACTGCTGTCATCTCAAAGAGTTGGTGGTCATGTATTTCACTCCATTACTTTGTTACACGCACTAGTCTTTGCATATATTACGGTATGTTTTATAATGATAATCTCTGTAGGGAGCATGATGTATTGTACACTTTCACATCAAAACACAAAAAAAATTACAGATTTATTCAGACCTCCCAGAACTGAAAAACCAGTTTTCTCTGAGAAAAGCACTGATATTGGTCAGACACGTTCTTGCCTTATCTTAAGTTATTTACTGCTGTCAGAGAGGTTGACTGGCAAAGAAATGAATGATTGCTTGAGTTTGAGAAGCTACTGGCCCAGCAGTCAGTTTCTGTCAATGAAAGTGGAAAGTTTAAAAGACTGGGATAAAAATGATTGCCTGTTTGTTCATAAATGCCCTGAATAGAGAATGTCAGGGAACACATGTTCACTAACTGATTATGAAAGCCAAATAGAAACAAAGCAAGTGGGATGTGTCGCCAAATAATTCACTTCTATATTTGTTTCACTATGAGCATTAAAATGCAATAATTTGCTATTAGATTTAGGAATACAGTACGTGCAGCCTCTCCCATCCACACATAAACACAATTATCTGCAAAGCAAAAAGAAATTCAAATAACTGTTCAGCACATTTAAAAACGATCTTCTACTTCATTAAACTTTGCACTTTGGTATTTTCTGGAAGTTGAGCACAGTGTTTACTCATCGCTCGCTCACGTACCCTCCAACTCGCATGACGCATATTGATTTTGTTTACAAATCTCGTCGGATTTATATGTTAAAAACATTTGTGCTCGCGAGGCTTCAAATGCAGATAGTGCTCTGAATAATGTAAGCCACTTTTTTCCAACCACTTTGAATATTTTTGGCTAAGGTGGGCTAATCTTGAAGAGGTTTAACAGAAAACCACTTCAGCATCACCTTCCGGATTAGTACTTTACAGTGAAACTTCCCCATCATATTCAGAGGTGTACAACAGGAGACTACTATATGTGCTCAGGACAACTTGGGGAAATAGCGGATATCTTGAACTACTCAGACGTGCACGTGCTCCTTCCCATGGTCTGATGGGGCTTTGTGCCCTTCATAAAATATACAGTCCAACAATCAGAGTGATTTAATGCCCCCAGGAAGACATTATTATAGTGCAGACAAAATCAATACAACTGAAATTCCGGCCACCTTTTTTTTTTTCCCCTTTCCTCCGTTTCAGCCTGGTCGACTGAAAGGCTTTTCCCAGCATGCCGTTCAAAGAGAGATTCCATAGGGCTGGGGTTAGTCGGGAGGCATGAACCACCGGACTGTCATTAAACAAGAGCTAGGTTCACGGCACCCATCATGTTCCCAAATTACCAAATGTCACTTTTAATTAAGTGTGGTAACAGCTCATTTTAATGAAGGCTTGATGTGCTCAGCAGATTTTAGCACAGCACTCTTCATTTGCTTTTATGTGCCTGAGCATTGATTCTGCCCAGTCAAACTTACCATGAACCCTCGATATAGATTGAACCCACATGACAGCATTAATATGCAGCAGCTACTTTGAAACTGTAGCTCCCCAGATACAAGCTACTCAGCATTTAAAATAGTTCAACTACAGTCAAGCTGTTAGTTTAAAAAAAAAAATTTAGCCACTGTAACTAAGCTACTAACAAATAGAAGATGGCATGAAGGATGCAACATATAAGCCAATATACGGTAAAAAAAAAATTATTTTACACAAATATTTTGGCAGCTGTGGTTGCCAGAATATTTTTTATAAAGACTACAGAAAAACTGTAAACATGTAGGAACAAAAACTGTACAAACAAAAAAAATTAGAATCTAATCCAGTAAATTCAACACACACACTGCTATTGTTTTGTACCTTTAACATACTGACAACCATCATAATAATGGTGGTAAAACAGAAAGCCACATAAAGAAATAAAGCTCATTAAAAGTAGAAGTATATATTAATATACAGAAGAGTCATTCATGCAAATACAAAACATCATAATGGTAACGCACGACACTTAAATAAAGCAACAAACATTCACTGAACAACAGAAGCCTAAATGTACATAAGTTAACTGATAACAAAAAAATATTTAAAAACATGATTATCTAAGCAAAATACTTTCAAATGTGTACTTACAGTTTTGGACTGTAAATGATATTGATTTGTTCTATCTACTTCTAAAAACTGTAACGTTACAGTTAACAGCATTTTACTGTAAATTTTCATTAAATGTCTGGTTAGATGTCTTACTGTTTTTAGTTCAGGAACTTAATGTTAACCTGTTAAAGGAAGGGTAAGCGATTTCTGGAAGCCAATGCTGTAAATGCGTAAATAAGTCTGAGCTACCCAAGCGATGAGCTTTGTAAAACAAAAGCCTCATTCACACTAGCAGCGACACGCAGCGACAAAGCGACGCGATCCCATTCATTTCAATGGAGAGTGCTCACGTGCTCATTCTCCTTTCAGCTCCAGCAGTGATGACGGCGTTTGCGTTTTTGCCATAGATAAACGCACAGAATGGAAAAAAGTACTCTCTGTTTCTCATTCATTTTTGTTTGTATGTATGGACTGAGTGTATATTTATATTATATTCAGTCATTTGCCTCCAAAATGTTTGTATTTAGCGGCAAGAAACCTGATTCGCTGTTAACAATGACGTTAGTAAGAAACCAGTCATGAGAACACCCACTAGAGACCTAATCGCCAGCCTCAGTCGCTGCTAGTGTGAATGAGAATGCGAGCGATGCGACAAATCTCCGTCTGAAAACTGCTGCCGCGTTCTATTTATGATTTGAAATGATTTTCAACGCTTTATCGCGCCCAGTGTAGGCAGCACGGCGTCTGGCGTTGGTGTGTAGACACTCACCTATTGAGAAGAACCAAAGTAACGACATCCGATCGCAGGCCTTTCGCTCCTTGAGTTCTCTCCACAGCTGGAAAGCTGATATAGCAATTACACGGGTCCTACTTCTTGCCTTATCGTTCCGCAAATTTTCCTCTTCTGTTTTACTAATCTTTTTGTCGCTCCGCTCGTCTGTTCATTGAGTGCACTCTCCACATCATTATTAGACACGCCCCTTACTGCTAATTGGCTACAAGTTTGGTTTCGCTAATCGGCGCCCACTCAGTTTTCTATGCATTTTTGAAAAATCGCGTACCCTGTTTTTATTCTGTAGCGTTTTTACAAGATTTTACAGTTAAAATTACACTATATACATACACACACACAAGATTTTTTACATTTGTAATTACGTTACAGAGCAGTGTTTATCTAGTACAAAATAAGTTAGCATTTCATAATAAACTAATTTCACTTTAGATCGATATGTACATGACTAACAAGATGCTTTAAAAAATCCGATGCCCAATGCTTCAGCGACATTAAGAGATATCAAGAATAAAACTTTTAGTGTAAAGTAAACCCAGTTCCTTAGACTGTACATTAAATAAATAAAAAGATCAAATGAAAGATAAAAAGGAGAAATAATGGAGCACTTTACAATAAGGTCTCATTTGTTAAAATGGTGTAATGCATTAAATAACATAGCTAATCAAAAGTCAGTAAATGGTGTAATATTATAAGATCAATAAAAGAAGCATTGTTTATTGTTACTTCATGATAATTTATGTAGCTAACTTACATTAACAAATGTGTAAACTAAAGTGTGTTCAAAATAATGAAAAAGGTATAAGTTAATTAAACAGAACTAAAAATGAGGATATAAACCTAAAGTAGTGTACAGAATGTATAAAGCAGAACTAAGACAATGATTCATATTAAAGTCAGCTGTGAGATATGAAATGGGTAAGTTCATGTCTAACAAATCCACTCATTCTTTCAGACTTGTTTTAGCACGCAAAAAACAAATCCAAATAACCCCTCAAGTTACTCATCCTGGTCCTTGTTACAGGAAAACCTACTTCATTTATAAAACAACTGAGCTTACTGTCATGCTACTGAGAAATACAGCTAAGTCAGTGCCGCTGCTACTTTTAGTTTGTTACACCACTGATATGCAGCCTGACAAACTGATAACAATGTTCTAGCACCGATCCTGCATCGGGCTAAAACACTTTCACTGCCAGGTAAAATATAACAGTGTGGGTGCATTTTCTATTCATTTCTCTATTACTCACAGACATACACAGAGAGACACTGAAGGGCACTTGTTCCTCATTGTGTTAATTCATTTTTCCTTCCAGGCTCTCAGCTCATTAAAAATTGAAGTACACACAACTTCTAAAAAAAAAACCCTGCACGAAACTGAATTGGACACCTCCAGTTCTTTTAATGCAAGCCCGATGAGTAATGACACAGAGGCAGTTCATTTAGCAGCACAGCTAGATAGCCTTGTTTAAGGGCCTCAAAGAGGGGCCTCTTTTGTGGTCAGGGTGGGGAAAAAATCCTGCGTAAACACATTTCAACGGTACCCACATATGAGTGCCACGGGATAGTTTTCCCTGCTTGAGTGAGAATGAGAAGTTTGTGATGAATATTACTGTGCTAATGCACCTAATCTTTATGGACTTTTTATTAGGCTGTAACTCTCGGGTCTTGATTCATGTTTAATGCCCTCATATACAGATCACAAGAGACCTGCAGTTTACTCTGAAAAATTGCATGCTAATGAAAGATAGATTTAAAGGAGTTCACTGTAGCTACTTTCTCAAAAAAGCTTTTAAAATGTGTTGATATAGAGGGACACAGCTCTCTCAATTGGCATGCGAGAAAGGGAAATGTAGCCTCGGTTTGGACGCTGTCATTCTCTGACCGCTCCATGCTGACATCCCAGGTGTCTGTCGTTCCCGTACCTACAGGCCAGGGCAAGAGGTGCTCACAAAAAGCTGCTCTCCATCATTAGAAATCCCTCTACACACACACACACACACACGCTGTAATCTAAACCACTGGCCACAAATCACATGAGTGCATTTGAAAATCATCACCGGCCTTTCCCATAAAGAACACCAATAAAAATAAACATTCCCTCAATGGAAACGTTTCAAGCTCATATGTAAAGTGCTGGCAGGAGAGTACATTACGTGATTGTAGCGTATTTGCCGTTGATGTTGCTGTGGGAAAGAGAGAAATCAAGATGGAGATTTGAAAATGTACATAAACCTTCAACAAACACGTGTCCAAATGAAGTGTTATGGAGCATTTGTAGTATAATGATGTTTTCTCTATCAATAAGCTACGTAATTTCAGTGTGTCTTTTAGGTAGCTGTGTGTGTGTGATAGTGTATGTGACTGATAATGCAAGTAAATGGTACTGAGGGATTCAAACAAAAAATGTGCATCTTAAATATTTCTAAAGCTTTTTTTTTTTTACATAATTTCAGTTATTTCATCTTGCTAGGTTTCCTTAATCATTATTTCAGTCACAGATCTGAGATGCACAGAGCCGAGTAAATCACTTATACATTGTATTTTTTTTTTTTTCAATAAACAAAAATTCAGATAATTTCAGAAAACTTTCTGATTGCTTTTGACCTAACTTGTTTATCACATCAGTTTAAATAGGATTATCTTGTACCATGTTGATATATAAAAACAAAGAAAAAATATATTAAAATAAACATTATATTACTTCAAGGTTTCACAGACAGTTTGTAAAGGAACTGCAGGGTGTTTGAGTGTTTAATGACAAGCTATAAAAGCTTATAAAAATGTCAAATTAAAATAATAACATCAGTCAAAAAGTCAAAACACTTTCCAAAAAAATTTAAATATTTTGTGACCCGCATGTCATGTGACCATTAACAAACGTTAGAGAACCGTAAATATGCAAATGTGATTTTTATTTATTAAATTATATATTTCTTAAATCTCAGGGGTGCTTCACGTAAATATATTAGGTGAAAGTTGTTCAGATGACAAAGTTTGAGAGAACCTGCATAACATTAAAAATAAGAAATAATGTGAATTTATGCAGTTTGATGTGTTTGGAAAACAAAAGCCTCCCAAATGGATACATAATTTAATAACCTAATCGTGTGTTCATCGGTAGATGATGCAACATTCCTTAAAACTGAAATGAGTTTAGCATAAATCAGTGGTCAAATACAAAATAGCCACTTACTATAACTAATTCCTGGTCTTTTTGTGAACGTCCACAAAACTGGAAGACTTGTTATTGGTAAGCTATTGTAAAACGGATATTAGGATAAATTGTGAGTAATTTATTGCTATTATATGAATCATATGTAATGAGTGAAATCAATGAAAAATGATTATGAGTACATGTATTGATGACAAAATGTAATTAGAGTTACTACTGTAATACTGTTAATACGTAGTGCTGGGCAACAGTTAATCATGATTAATCGCATCAGAAATAAACATTTTTGTGTACATAATATGTGCTGTTTATATTTATTATGTATATATAAATAAACGTGTATTTATTTACTAAAAATATGTTGTTTATATATTAAATGTATGTACTGTGTATATATAAAGAAGTTCTATAATTATAAATATATAAAATACATGCATATACTGTAAGTGTGTGTATTTATATACATAATAAATATTCACAGAACACACACATACAGTGCTATTATCTATTTGCCCCCTTCCTGATTTCTTATTCTTTTGCATGTTTGTCACACTTAAATGTTTCTGATCATCAAAAGCATTTAACTATTAGTCAAAGATAACATAATTGAACACAAAATGTAGTTTTTAAATGAAGGTTTACGTTATTAAGGGAGAGAAAAAAATCTACATGTCCTGTGTGAAAAAGTGATTGCCCCCCTTTTTAAAAAATAACTGGGGTTTATCATACCTGAGTTCAATTACTGTAGCCACCCCCAGGCCTGATTACTGCCACACCTGTTTCAATCAAGAAATCACTTAAATAGGAGCTACCTGACAAAGAAGTAGACCAAAAGTGTTATGCCAAGGTCCAAAGAAATTCAGGAACAAATGAGAACAAAGGTAATTGAGATCTATCAGTCTGGTAAAGGTTATAAAGCCATTTCTAAAGCTTTGGGACTGCAGTGAACCACAGTGAGAGCCATTTTCCACAAATGGCAAAAACATGGAACAGTGGTGAACCTTCCCAGGAATGGCCGGCCAACCAAAATTACCCCGAGAGCGCATAGACAACTTATCTAAAGAACTGCAGACCTCACTTACCTCAATTAAGGTCAGTGTTCATGACTCCACCATAAGAAAGAGACTGGGCAAAAACGGTCTGCATGGCAGATTTCCAAGACGCATATATATATATATATATATATATATATATATATGTTCAGTTATATACTATTATGTAACATATCATTTAAAATGCATCAATGGTCATTATAGCACAGCTCAGACAATATACACAGAATTGATCTTCATACAGTGTTTCCAGGGTTACCATATGTAGTCATGACAATGAAAAAATATAGAGATTATCATTCAAAGCAAGCATCAGTACATTTTTTAATTGTTACTGTTTCAGACCAGTTCTGTTTGACTATACTACACTTATGACTATAAATAGTGTGCATTTCAGCCCATTTACAACCATTATGAACAATTTACGCTATAATCAACATTATGTCACAATTGCAATTAAGCTTAAACTAGAATTAGACCAAAAACTTTGCTTTAATCATTGGTTCTTCACCGGGTGTTGAAAATCAATTTGCGTAAGGTTACACTTGACCCACGACCTTTGGCATCCAAAAAAAAAAAAAAAAAAAATAAGAGATAGGCTTCTCACTATTTAAAGCCTTTTTATTTTGCTGTGCAGGGTCATATGGACAGTTTATTTTATCATTGCTTTTAGCATCAGAACAGACCTGTGAAACATTTCTAGGTCGTGACCCACCGGCTGAGAACCACTGTTCGAGCCCTGATTAAAGAACAGTGATTATTCAACGCTCCTCTCATGCTTCAGAGTGAACAGCAGGGTGTAATGATTTGCTCATATTTCAGCCTCTTGAAGGAATGTTAATAAATGTGAACGTTTTGAATCCTAATATTGCTCTGTATATATTAATGCTAATATATTCTGAAAGCTGAGCAAGGAACACAAAAATCGTGATATTTCCAGTCCTTGTGGGGAGTGTGAGTTACCCAAGCATAAGGGTAAAATAACACATTTTACTTTGTTTCTGTGTTTGCGTACAATTACAGTGAATCAACTCTTAATTTCTGTCCGCTGACAGGCGGCCAAAAGATCAATCACGAACACGCTGACTGTAGATTTCCCCTTATTCAATTTGGCTGGAAATTAAAGACGGGCGAGAAAGCAGGTCACATGGTACAGACAGCTAACACAGACAGACGCATGCAGTGCACATTCCTTAAGTGGCACGTCCACAGAAAAGTCGTCTAGCTGTTTGATTAATCTCCCGGCTGCCGCCGTGATCAAATTGTAAAATGAGGAAAACACTAAGTAATTTAGCACTAGAAATGAGGGAAAGGAAGAATTCATTGAAATAGATACAAACGAGATCCTCCGTCTCGGGTCTTTGGTCAGGAAATTCAGTGGTAGCCATTAGTGTTGGTCACAGCAGCCAAGCCGAAAAAGTCCTGGCAGTGGTACTGAGCTACAGTAAATATCACAGATACATTTACCATACAAAGCTAAAGCAGCACCACAGAGCAGTATAGATATAGTATAGTTTTTAGAGAATTTGTGACATGCTAGCATTTTGTGAATCTCCATTTAGCAGTGCATTTTCAGTGAGACCACTTTCAAGAACATAATTTAATGGAAAGCGATTAAAAGAATGCAGTGGGCGATCCAGATCTGTAAATATGATGGTGACTAACGCCTTGGAAAAAAAATATAAATCACACTTGAATCCATCTAGCTATGACAGCCATTTAAAAAGAGAGCAAGCAAACCTACCGTATGCGTGAGGTCATATGACAGGCAGCATGACATATTTCACAACACTGTATGGAACAGACGTGCTTGTTTATTTTAAGTCATTCTAAAGGCTTTGTAGGTCTATATTCACTTTAAACGCCAAGTGCACTTGAACAACTGACAGAATAGTGAGATATGTATATTGCACAACTGTAATCTAGCAGTCGTGAGCATTTGTTCTGATGCTCCTATAGCTTGTCAAACACATCTGTTTTCATGATTCAGACCCCAAGCACTGCCACAAAAAATCACAAAGCCTTAAATGAAGACACCAGCATTGCCGTGATGAAGAACTCGATCGCCACCAATCACTCCAGGGAAGCAATTAAAGAGTCAGCTCAAAGCATTTTAACTGTAATTACATCACACAAATCGGCTCGGACAAGAGAGCACATACAGGGCCACATGCAAAAACAAATGCATCGGCAGCAGTTTTAGAAAGCCATCAGCTTTGAGAAATAATAATAATAAATGTCTAAGCCTCACTCATGATTTCATTATTACTTAGGCTTTTATGGGCTTCTTCCCCATAAGAGCTTTAAAACAAATTCATCCCTTTAGTCTTTAGCAACAATTCACCACCAATTCCATTTCAAACGATCTTATCATGACCTTCAGATGAGATTATTTTACAGAAAACAAAACAAAAAAGTATGTATCTTTGTGTGTGTGTGTGTGTGTGTGTGTGTGTACATGTTAATGTATAGAGAATATAAAATGTTCTCTTTTTTCCCAAAAAACTTTACCCAGTGGGTTTTTTTAAAAACCTTTCTGTTAGGCAGTCAGGAAATGTGTGTGTGTGTGTGTGTGTGTGTTAGAGAGACGCATTCACAAAACAAGCATGAAAAATATTGCTCACTGGAGTGTTAGAACTGCTTCACCGTCCATGAAGATAGCGTGCGTGAGTCAGATGTGGGCTGCTTTCAAAATGTCCTCTTATGTCCACAAAGAATAACATGAGAGACTTACGTAGCAAACATTTGTATTTATCTTCTCATAAAAACCCCACAAAATCCACATTTCTGCAGGAATGGGACAATCATCCAAAGCAAAATCACAGTCCACTGTGACTGCGCACCCATTTTACACAAACACTGGCTAAAAGATGTTTGTAAAGACATTAAGACCATCACGATTCAGTGTCACAATGTCCATTGCTTCAACAGTCAGAATTTTGAACTCCTAAACATACCTTTTTATTTATAATAGTTTATTAAGTAATGTTACACATGCAAACAGCCTTTATTTCTTAATGCATTCATATTCCACATTTCATCTAAACTAATTAAGTGATAAGCACTTGTACAGCGAAAACATTATAGAATTAATTAAAAGCATGAGGTCAGTGCTTAACTCTTAAACTTATGCACACTCACAGTGAGACTGGACCTGCAATATTTTATATATATATATAGTATTTTAATACAAATATCTGCATATTGCAAATTACTACAATTCTTTCCCTCTTTTTGAACTCATCATTTTTTTTTTTTTTATCTTTACCAGCTCTAACAGTGTTTTTTGCTGCCTTTCACCATTTATATTTCCTTAAGAAAATGCAAATATTATGCATGTCTCGATTTTAAATGACAAAGACGTTATAAAATCTTAGACAAAAGGAACAAATCTATTAAAATCGTGCCGATTGCCATGCCACTATAAACCTGACATGGGAAGCACAATATTCAGGTACACAGGTAAATTATGACTCTTGTTCTCTTCAAGGGCTTCACATAAATTAACATGAACTCCCAAAGATCAGGTCTCTCCTCCCACCTGCTATAAAACATCAGCGAGCAGTCAGACAGTGTAGATAGTTGTTTTGACTGATTTTCAGGAAACACCTTTCCATGCCCCCTATTACCCCACAGCCTGAGACATTTAAATCACCTAGCATGTGGCAATCTGGGCACAGCAAGCATTAGAGATAATGTTTTTTTTTTTTCTTCCTCTCTCTTATAAACAGATAAATAAAATGTTTGTATAAGTGTTTAAGCTTTCCACATAACACACAGGTGGAGACAGTCAACATCTATAAGTCGGTTCAGATCAGTGATTCCTTAGAAATCTATTTTTCTAGTATTTCTTTACAAAGAAAGTGTGTACACATAATCAATTGGGAGGTGACAGTCCTGAATCCTAACCCCTAAATTTCAACTTGTAAAAATGATATTAAAGTGTGCCGTCATCCCATGAAAGTGTCACTATTCCGAAACTGTCACTACCAAAACATGTCATCTTTTGTTTTGGGATAAACAAAATCCTTATATTTGGGGGAAAATAAACAAAATTTTATTAGAGTTACACAGTTTTCTTTTTGTATTTTAGTATGTTTTAGGGGTATGCGGTTAAAATTCTGTAATGTGGTCGCATTTCTTCAATCAACCTTATCCGAATCACCCAATCAGATACTTTCACTTCCGCTTTAAATAGGCCTGTTCTCTTACCTTCCTCTGCCCTCGCAAGGGTTACAACTACTAGGGCTCGGAGTCCGCTGGGCTTCAGATCAGTATGATATTTTTGCCTTTTACAAATTTGGATTCAAATTACAAAAACAAATCCTACTTGAAATATCGCTAAAAAGGTTTTGTTTTCTTTAATGATTTTCCACCCATATATATATATATTTTTTTTTTTTTTTAAATAAAACTGTAAAATATTTACAATGTACATGTAAGCAATATCTTAATAGGTCAACATAACCCCTCTGGCAAATTTAGGGAAAAGACAAATATTCCAAAACTTTCTTAAAATACATGAGAATTAACTGCTGCAGAGAAATATGTGCCCTGAATATTATACAATTTGGATACATACACATCTTTTGGATAAAATACTATTGACTTTGGACCAATTTTGTAGAATGGCTCATACAGGATATTGAAAAACAAGAAAATGTATACTCACTGTGTCTACGACCTATTTTGTTCCATAGGACGTTGTCTTCGTCTTGTGAATTAGTCTGCACTGTGTATTTCCACACTGAAAATCAATGGACATGCAGATGGACTCCAGTTGACACGCTGCCCATTCCTGTAGCCCTGATTGAAGAAATCTCAAAAACACGTTTTCTGAGTCTGACTTTTGTTTGGAATATTTTTTGGTCTGTGCGGTCAGAAAGGAACATTGACATTAGACTGCAGCACAGGTTCTCAGATGGAAATTGAAGTGGTGCCTGTCTGTACTGCCACCATGCTAAGGTGTTCAAAGTGGTCTCTTACTGGTCCAAATCTAAGAGAGATTTCATTTCTCTTTCTTTACGAACTCATTTCATCATCCTCCAGGTGAAAATCTTAAGTTTGATCATTAAGAAACACCCCCTCTCCTTGACACAGTTTAAAATCTACTGGAGAGACCGTTTCTCATCGGTCGTTGCAGCAGGAAAGAGCTAGGCTGTTAGTTTAAGGTACATCTGATATAGTATAGATTACACAGTGTTTTTCAGCAAAATCAATATTAGAGAAAGGGATTGGATATAAAAACCAACACAAACACAGGCTCGGCTTGCTTAGACACGGCAAAATGTTTGTTTTTCCCTGAAGTGTATCAGTAAGAACATTTTGATTGCTAATGCTATGGACGCTGACTCCCTTAATTTAATGCCACACTGCTTCCAGCGTTCGCATTACAGGAATATGATCATGAACAGGAAGAAAAGCTCTTCACAAAAAAATCTGTTGATGCTTAAGTAAATGGGTCTGACTCAGCGCAACCTTTGGCATAACCCCAGTTAAACCTAACATTACAGAAACACAAATTTCCAACAAGTGGAAGTTGTCAGAAAATGATGAAATACTCATTCCCGCTGAACAGAAATATAAGTTTTAAAGAGTTCAGTGAACGTTTAATGAGGACTGGGTCTGTTAAGCTTCAAAACAATACAAAAAGAAAGACAAAAATATAGCCCAAATGATTTATGTTCTATAATTCAAATACAGGCTAACGCTTTGTGTAAGGAACAAACTGTTTATGATAATCATTCAATGACAACCCGAGTTTATGTGACAAGTGACAATCTAAATTGAGGACAAATCATTATTTGCATCTGCTCTTTTTAATGAATCAGTTGATTCGGTTTACAAAACTGGTTTGAGTGATTAATTCATGAATAGGATTTAGTCACAGAGTCAGTCATTCAGTCACTGTGGTTAACAATTCTCAGGAGAAGACTACAGTACAAAGTCTTCACATAAAAGTAATCATTGATGTGAGAATTGCCCACGTCATTTGGAGCACTCGTATGGTGCTTTTAAAGCTTGAAAGGTGTAGCATTAAAACGATGGACCTATACAATTCTTTAATATTTTTCCATTTATGAATGAGGACTTGGCTCGTTAAGTATGATTTAAAAAAAAAAAAGAAAGAACTAAAGAGGTAGCATCCAATTTGTGAATGAATTGTTAGTTTGAGCCTGGCCTTTCAGTGAATTAGTTGAATCCATTCACAAGACTGATTTATGAATTCAACTCATCCAAGTTCAACACTCTGGAGGAGAACTATAAATCTCACAAACTTGAAGTTCATTTTAATAGTATTAAAAGGAATGTTTCTTTTGTTAGGTTACATGTTGCAGGTTAGTCACCTTGCCCTTATCCAGTGTTCAAAAGGAGAGTATTTGTGTATAGTGTAAAAGACTGTATTGTTGTTTAAGAGATGGATGTTACCAAGCACAACTATCCAACAAAATCTCTCAGCCGTCCATTTAAGTCAATTTAATGCCCAGAGATTCAGGTGTGAGCGACTGGATTTAAATTTGCTGCCTGTCTTCTCACGGCCAGCTGAAGGGTAATACCTCGAAGACATTTCTTTTCATACGCGTCAAGCCTCGGAATCATTTGTTGTAGCATAACAGGAAGCCGTGAGAATACTTTCACAATTGATTGAACTGTCAAAAAACATGTTGTTTGATTGATCACACTTCAACCAATCATGTCATGCCAATTTCAGATCCTGGGAGAGAAAAAGTCAAGAATTTGAGGCGAGGTGATACTGTTGCTGAAATTTGCCCAAAAATACTTCTAGTTGTTGTTTTTTCTAAGCAATCGGAGAGTTTGGCGTTATCCAAGACAGGCAGTCCAAAGAGAGCATTAAAAAAAAAAGCTCTTATGCCAAAAAAAAACTAGCCTGTCAAAAAACCAGCAGCAGGTAAAGTTGACCTTAGCTAGATTTCCAAATGATGCACCCCAGTTAAAACCGGAGAGGTTTTTCAGCATCAAACAGCATGCATGAAACACCCAGATGACCTTCCAACAACAGGACGAGACATTTGAGGGTGCCCGTTGACTGGAGGGAAATCAGGAGGTCGGGTCAAATTCACAGCACATCCTTGACAGATGCAGCAATTATAATGAATCTCGAATCAAATGCTCTAAATAAAAGCTGACAGCTGAAGCCTGACAGAATGTGAGCATGTGGGCCGCTAAAATGTGGAGAGAAGAGGAAGGTGTT
The DNA here is from genome assembly GCA_032357445.1 of Enteromius radiatus. Classification (NCBI taxonomy): domain Eukaryota; kingdom Metazoa; phylum Chordata; class Actinopteri; order Cypriniformes; family Cyprinidae; genus Enteromius; species Enteromius radiatus. The sequence continues at coordinate 9,015,789 of JAUCMS010000024.1, forward strand.
AAGAACCCGTGAGAAAACCGAACAATGGAACATCGGAAATCAACTTCCTTAAGTTTATTTTGTGCTTCTCAAGCAATTAGCAGTTACATTTTGCGACAAACAACAAATTATACAATCCCACTCGTGATTAATTCACACACTTGAGCTTTCCCTAACAGACGTCTTCAGGTTGGCACCGAACGAGTTCGTCTGCAACTCGTGTTCTGCTTTAGCGGAGAGACCCTGCGTAAAAGCACATTGTCTCAGCGGTGAACTTGTACAGAGCTTGTCCACTTCTCCTCCCTCACTGTAGTACATTTCCTATTTGGAGGACCGTAATGTCTGGAGGGAAAGGTCAACCACAGACAGTATGAGTAATGTGAGAGAGAAACGGGGGGGCGAGAGGACATCACTCCGTATCTGAAAATCTCGGTGTTGAGGAAAAGGTGCATTACGTGGCTGAGAAGAGCTTTGACACTCAATACTTTTCCTCACCAGAATGAAATATCAGAAACGTGTCATTATGGATGAGCTGTAAAGCGGATTTGTTAGCTAAACAAAACAAGATAACAATCTTGAACATGTATGTGGCATGACAGATTCCATGTAAAATGTGGTGCATGGCAACGCTTGATAGCCTTCGACAACAGTGATTTGAATAATCGCTCTGAGAAAATAAGTATTTCTCACTTGCGGGTCTCAGAGTCGTGTCAATTATGATGAAATATTCTTCAGACGTTTATTCGGGAAGTGTTTGATAACCTGTGACTAGCTGGATGGCTGACAGCATATTTTAAACAATGGAACGAGAATGCAAATGGGGGTACTTAAAATAAAAAAAATCAAAGAAATCCCTAGAGGCTTTTGATATAGACCACCTTCAGGTGTGATAACAGATGTCATTAATCAAAATGTAACGTACTGTAAAAGCGTAGGCTCGAGTTATATTAGAAATATGAAGCTGTTTCACCACATTACTGCAGTAAGCCCACTTGGGCATTTCGCAGAAGTTTGCCTAAGACACGTACACACCATATCCATGAAACTTCAGAATGCTGGTGGTGTCATTTAGATTTATTGTTTTAATAAATATATGAATCGAAATGTGGATGTTTAGGTCATGGACTTAAGTTTTTTGCAGTGTCACTTACTGAAACTGCAAATAATTTTAAAGCGGCTTTGTGTTTCAGCAACACTTTAGCTCATTAATAAATGCATAAAATATAACTAACAATAAACAAGACTTTTTTCAGCATTAATCTAGGTTAAAAATTTATAAATGCTATTGCTCATCAGTAATTTATGTTCCTTGCATAAACAGTTAATTAACTTGCAAAATTACAGTATATTATCTTAGATTATTTCAGAAATTATGCATAATTCATTCAACTACTTGAATTTTATTGTAAAGTCTAAATGTTGTGCATTAACCATATAAAGCCTGCGTCATTTATGTTGGTCTACCTTCTACGGCCTAAAAATTATCTACAAAAAAAAATAAAATACTGTATTACATGCTTTCTTTTGATGTCGTTTTGTTAAAAAAGCTTAATTTCGGGAGGAGCACACACAGATAATCAATCATTGGTCTCCACCTCCTAATCACCCATTTATCTCATCCTTCTATCAGTCTGCTTCTTTCTATAAATGATCAGGAAACCTCTCTCCCACGTCTCGATCTTAGTATCCCGCCTCCTCCCCAGCTCCTCAGGGTTAGGATCTACCCGTTCGTCCTAGGGCTTGGCTGCCCTCCTAACCCTGAGTATTCTCCCTGGTCAGCACGCCAAACAAGCTTTGCTTACCTTAAGTTATTACCAGCAAATACAAACTCGTGAATTGCTTATTTTGTTGGTTCCTTTTTCAGCAAGCAAAAGGCCTTTTAATATAATCTCAAAAATGAGATTACATTACATTAAGGTCATGGACCTAAAGTTAAGTTTTTTTGTTAGTAATATTAAATATACACCTGAAACTGCACCAAATTACAGTTTTTGCTCAGTTTGAGCCTCTGGATATCTCCTTATAATCACTCTACATGACACATACAAACATTATACTAAAAAACAACAAACAATCAAATACACTAGTCCATATAAAAAAAAAAAACAACTAATATATATATACACACACACATAAACCCCATCACAATATAATATATATCTCTTTATAGGGCTGAAATCTCAATGCTCATAAAACATGGTGTGTAGAAAAGGAAGTCTCATGTAATCAAAATGTGCATATTTTTATTTGCGGTCACGCATTTTGACAATCATGCATTTACCAATACAACTTTCAGAGAGGAGGGTTCTTTTGTGCTTTTGGAAAACCAATTTGGTGTATTCCCTCTTGATGTCAAACTGACCTTGCTTTTTCTCACACCTCCACAACAAATTCCTATTTGATAACAAATGACAATGCATGTAGGCCTTCATTTCATATTTTATTTATTTATTTTTTAACCAAGAATGCAAATGTGTAAAACAGCAATCAGCAGTGAACACCCAAAGCCTTACATATCATAAAAATAACACTCCTGTAGCAAACTACTATTCACTACAGTCATTTCCAGAAAGGAAAGACAGAAAGAGAAAAAAAAAACAAACAAATCCCAAACCAGAACTAAATCCACAGGAACCTCTGACATGCAATTAAGTTGAAATAAACACACAAATCGAATCAAAAGCATTCCTCAAGCCATCTGTCACTTAACCTCCAGTGACCCAACACACCGTTGTTTATAAATGCAGAAACAAGTAAATGCGCTTCCGCCGGGATCAGACTAGAAGTGGCGTAAGGCTACCTCGAAGAAATCATCACAATTGCATGCGTAATAGAAATGTGTATGCATGGCTAGAACACCGCTCAAGCAGCAACACTTCTCCACCCACTGCTCTAACTAACTTGAAAAGCTGTTGACCATTCAAACTCCATTTGACGTCATTCGCTTCTCGCAATGAATCAAGCATCATCCTGCACTTCCACAATCAATCAATCAATCGAAAGTGAAACCTAATTAACAGGAACGCAGCAGCACTGAGAGATGTTTTCCTACCTAAAGATATATTCAGCAGATCAGCCGATAATGATGAACTCATTAACTAACAAGGCCTTTTGAGGAATATCGATCGCTGTGATTTGGAAGCTCCTTAGGGGCGTTCGGGGTGCTTGATCTCATTTATTGTTGGTGGTGCTCAGCGACTCACGTACATCTAGTCCAGTCCATCCACACCCATTTTGCCCAAGAGTTCGGCACTCCTCTGAATAAGAGGTGTGTTGATTCATTTAATCAGTGTCTGAGTCATGGAGGGGTGGGAGGATGGGAAGCAGTAGGAGAATAAGAGAGGCCTAAGGCCAGTCTTCTGAATTTAAATACAGGGCTGAAGATTGAACTTGCTCGCTCTCAGCCTCTCAGTCGCATTTAGCTTTGCCCTGCTGCTCCTTGAGATTACAGAGGGCATGATTGAGATTGTTCTCTTTTTAGGCAAGTCTACTGACTGTGACAAGCAACTAGCTTGGCTTTGTTTCTCGAGTTTCACGTCGATTCACTATTTTCCATGCAGCATGATTTCTCTTAAAGATATAAAGCACTAATATTCAAACTTAATATTCTATTTTATAGTTAATCAAAAGATAAAACAAAAGAGTTATCAAAAAGTTTATTAGGCACAGCAAAATACAAAGACTTTGGTCTTGAGTTTGACGCTAAATCAAAGCCTGTTTTTCTTAGTTTCATACCAAAACAAGTATTGCAAGTGTTACAGTGAGTTTGCATAGGCATGAAGAATGGAAGGAAAAACAAACAAAAAAAAATCAGACAGTAGTGGGCAATATCAAAGCCCTTAGTGTGAAATATATAAAAGTCTTGTAAAATACACTTAAATGTTTTTAAAAATACACAATAGTCATCTAGAAAAGGGGGAAACTTACATATAAACTGTGAGGGAATGCCCGAAATTTAATGTATGCCCCTACCTGTCCTCAGGAAGAAATCATGTGTAAAGATTGAGCAGATGAATGCATTCGCGTGTAGAAATATAACTTTTGCTATATAGACCTTAGAGCACTCAGCCACTGCTTATGGAAAAAAAAGGCATATTGGTGACTAAGGTACAGGAATGCGTTTAAATGTGTACTCGCTAAATCTGACAGATTTGAAGGCTCAATCTACTTCTGAAGCATAATCTACTTAAATGTGGTAAAGGCCGCTTAAATACTATCCATTGCTTTGAACTCGCTCAGGGCCTGCACAGGGTTGATGTGCTTCTTTTGAGAGGACCGCTTCACTTTGTTGTTCTGACCGTCATCTCGCTTCTCGCGTTTGACCAGTGGCTTTTTCTCGGGCGCTTTCATCCTCCAGGAGATGGCGGGCATGTTGAGGTTTTGCATTCCTTGAGACCTCTGGTACTTGGTGGAGGCCACGTAGGAGGCCTTCACGGTAGACACCACCGCATTCATCAGATTCTTGGCTGCCTGAATCAGAGACATAGCGCTGTCCACCTGCATATTAGAGGAAGGTAAGAAGAACTTTAGAGGATGTCCCACACTTTCTAAATAACGAATTAGCATTTCCATAACACTTTTAACCATTTAAGATTATTGGATGGGGATTTCTATTTTAGAAAATTAGATGGAGATGAGAGATTTCAGGTCACTAATTTTCTGAACAAATGGATTCAATTGATTATAATCAATAACCTGTAAATATCTTCAATTTTATAGTCACAGGTATATTCTGCTCTACACAAGCACTTAAATATTTGCTTCTTTATAAGTTAAATTCACTAAAGAATTTTAAAAGCCTTTCATAACGTTACATTTTTCAGATTTTCCAAGACAGAAACCCTTTAACCACAAATATATGTCCTTCAATTTACATACAACTATTCCTGATTGATTTACCAATATTTATCACAATATACAGTTGCAAATTAATTAAAGGACATATTTGCAAGTAGAACACTTCAAAAACAACAGTCTAAATACAAACCCCTATGGACGCAACAACGTAATTAAGGTTAACGAACTTAAATTAAACAATGGCAACTTAGGTTAAAATAAAGGCTGGGAATAGGCAAGCTGGAAATACTACTGAGCTGTAAAACAAAAACTGGAAAATAAATGAGCTTAGCAGAACGAGTTGTTCTTGTCATAGAGGTACGGATGGGTGAAAATAACTGTAATTTTATTTTGCTTCAGATAATTAGGTTTTTCGCCACAGAGTCACAAGTCTGTCTGTCCTTTTCTCTCTCTCAGTAAATGAGGACTTACCCCAGACACCACGAGCTCTCCGCCCAGAGTCTGCACCTCTGCTTTGACTTTACTGCAGATATTGAGCTGGTGACAAGTCAGAGCGATACGCTGCAGATAGGCCAACAGATCCTGCTTGCACGCTGAATCTGGACACTACAGAGAGAGAGACACAGCAATTACTTTCTGTCAAACAATTATTTTTCCACACTGATTATGGAGAAAAATCTTTGTAACATTCAAGTATGTTAAAATGCATTAAATGGAGCAGAAAGTGCTACTATAAGAGTTACTGGCAGCTGAAGACACAAAATTATCCAGAATATTTAAAACACGGACATGCGAGGGGCAGGGACGTGTACAAGCGTGTGAAGGATGGGCGTTCGGATTCATTCGTGGTGCTTTGAGGCGTAGACTCTGTGTGGGCCTAATGATACAGATGCACCATTTAATAAACCTGACAAGCAAACACATCGAGATGGATGGTGAGTCAGACAAGCGTCTGTACCGAAATACTTCGACCGATATCTAAAGTGAAAGGCACGTTCAACACGCTGGTGGTTTTGAGGATCTTTGACTGTTGCCTGCAGATAGCCCAACGCTCCACAGTCACCTGTCCAGCTGCATGTGCTAGTCAAATTCACTCTGCTCCCCATTGTGGCAGGTGATCAGGCCCACCGAGGGCTCACAGCCAAACTGTCATTATCATTTTACCAGAAGAAAAACAAAACACTTGTGCATCTATAAGAAAAAAGGCTTTTCGATGTGCTTGCTCTAAAGGAATATTTTTGAAGAATAAACAACTACAGTCACAAATTACACATTTCTCACCCAACAGTTGATTGAGGCTGCATTTATTAGACTAAAAACTAAAATTGTGAAATATTTCAATTTAAATAACTGTGTGAATATATTTTAAAATGTAACTTATTCCTGTGACACAAAGCATCATTACTCCAGTCTTCAGTGTCACGTGATCCTTTCAGAAATCATTCTAATCTGCTGATTTATTACTAGAATTGTCAATGTTGGAAACAGTTGTGCAGCCAAATATATTTTTTGGAAACTGTGATTTTTTTCTTCTTTTCAGGATTCTTTGATGAATAACAAGAAAAAAAAAAATAAATTTTTAACCAAATATAAAACCTTTCTAAAATGTAAATCTATTCTATGACTTCTTTGTTCATTTAATAGATCCTTTGTTAATACAAGTATTCATATCCTTCAAAGAATAATAAAAATGTACTGATCCCAAACTTTTGAACAGTAGTGAAACAGAAAACTACTGTAACAGTAGTTTTGAACATTATCATCCATTTTAAATAAATGCTTCTCTTTTTAATATTTTAATGAACAAAGAATCCTAAAAAAAGCCTTCAGTATTAACCGTTTCCAACACTGATAATAAAAAAGCAGCATATTAGAATCATTTCTGAAATGACCGTGTGACACTGAAGACTGGAGAAATGGTGCTTTGTATCAAATGAATAAGTTACATTTTAAAATATTTTAAGTTATTTTAAATTGAAATAATATTTCACAATATTACAGTTTTTTCTGGACTTTTAATCTAATAAATGCAGCCTTGATGAGCGAAACATCTTTAAAAACCATTAAATATAATACTGACCCCAAATTTTTGAACGGTAGTTGTACGTGTAAAATAAAAAGCCTGCACTGCAGTGCTGCCAACCGACTGAACACATCACTAGCTCCATTTACCAGTCGTTGGTGCAGTAAAAGCACAGTACTTATTTTCCCCCATAGTTTGGCCATCCAATATCAATACCTCACAATGTTTCACCAGTCTCCAAGGTAACAATAGTTTCTACACAGTTATAATGTTCAAAGGGTCTGGCCCCACATCTCGGATTCATTGAAATGCTCTGAACAAGCAGGACTTGAGGGTGCCTGCACATAATTACACCAAGCCAGCTTCCCAACCGTGCCTTTATCTCAATAACTCTGCCCCAAATGGCATAAAGCATTTGGGAAAATGTCACATTTCCATTATTTTAAACAACAGCTAGACTGCAGACTGCATACTTGAGCTGCTTAGGGCTGGAAAGACACTTACAGATGTCATGTGCATAATTCTGCCACGCAAAATGCACCAATTACGATTTTATGTAAAATTCTGGTGCACGCAATTTAAGACCTCAGTATTCAGCCAAGTTAAAATAGTGCTTAGTTAGCTTTAATGTCTAAGAATTGGACAAGAAAACCTAGAAAATGTGACAAAAAGATGCCTGTAAGAAAGATGGTCTACATGTCTATCTAATAAATACAGATTACAACACCTAAAAACACTTTGAAATATCTCAATTAAAAAAACTGAGGAAGATTAAACAAGACTGATCTTGCTGATCCTGCTTATTTACAATGAACAGGCAACCATATTAAAGCAAGTGCATTTCAAAAACCTCTGTGAGCATTTTGCTAAATGAGCTCTCAGTATCCATCCATTTTAATGTTTGAGGCCAGCAACTCAAAACACAAGAGTGGAATATTAAGTCAAACTTGCAGAGATATGCCTGTGGGAGATTCAACTGGAGATACAGTGGAGCACAGTCTGAGTCAGGCCTTCCTCACCATACTTTAATAATCATCCTTCTGTCTATACACCCCACTGAGAGAGAAGGGCAGATAGACAGGCACAGGCTGTTAGAAACAAGACAGAGCGACAGGGAGACAAAGGGAGATGGGAGACAAGTGGGCGAAAAGAGAGTGGGATACGAAGAAAGAACTGGTGAGAAACAGGAAGGGAGAGATGAAGAGGGCAACAGGCTGCTCGTCTTTCAAGACAGCGTGAGAATTAGCTGCCATTTGATCACTGTAGTATTTCCCTGAAGTTTTTGCTTGTTAAAGTGCGAGATTTGCATTTTACTACATAAATGTAACTGAATATAAAACTTTCTAAATTGAGTGCATAATTATTTAAATTATAAATGCATACAAAAAATAAAAGATAATTGTTACATGCACTAACAATTTTTAAAAATCTAATTACATTCATTTTTAGGTGCATACTTCCTGCTGTAACATGCTATAAAAAGGCACTTTCTTGGCCTGCTCTGCGTCCGCTTTCCCTACAGTATTACAGTATTTGCTGACTGCAAGATACTGTAAAAGCATTTGTGCCTACTAGGGTTGGAGTAGGATTACATTCACAGCAACACAAAGCAAGAATTTTCTTGCCTTTAAGGGCTTCTCACCCCTACATATGGCGTGTTGATCCAGCAACAAGTCGGGCTATGCTGTGAGCCCCAGCAGCACTGCTGGAATATTCAGTGGTGTAGCTCTGACTGCTTTGGCGTTTGCTGTTTCCACTCCAGCTGGCTCAAAGCATTCTGGGATTTGTAGTAAAGATTATCCAGCTGGGCACATCATCACTCCCCAGCAGGAAGTCTGGGCATGTCTGGGCAGAAGTTCTCCCTCTCTCTCTCTCTCTCTCTCTGGAACATCATAAAGAGCCAGCAGGGGCACAGGAGTGTTCTTATTCAAGCACAGAAAGCCAGAGAGCGTCTGCCTCTCATCTGCTTTACTATTCCACCCATTATTCCAGCAGTCATTAATAAAGCCCCAAATTTTTATCAATCACGAGCTGCTTTTCTTCCCTAGAGCTAGAGAGCTTACTGCAGAGGAAGTCAGACAAACAGCAGAATGAGGCGGAGAAAGGGAGAGGTTGAGAGAGGGAGAGGACAGCGGTGGTGAATCAGAACAGAGCCCTGCTAAAATGAAACCTGCTAAGCATACCAATTAGAGGCTCGACTCCTGTTTGAGACGGCTCGAATTGGCCCTTTGAAAGCATCACTTGTGCATGCTCAGCTGCTGAATTCATCCAAGTTGAAAAGGAAATGCAGCCTGCCTTGACCTAGACGCATGTGAATACATGATGCACATGTCAAACAAAAGTCCTCCCTGCTTTCCTCAAACATTTTCTTCCTCCACCTGCAACGGATGCATGCAGAACACAGAGAACAGGTTCTGCCGATGCAGTTGATTTGGGGGGGGGGGGGCATTTGGCAGTGAAGGGATGTACTAAAATAGCTTTTTTAAAAAAATTTTTTTGGGGGGGGGGGGAGTAGTGGAGTGTCCAGTAAGTCCCTTATCAGGCCGGACCAAGAGCTTATTCTGCATTTACCCATCATTCCATTAAAAATAAGCAACTTTTAAGAAGAGTGTTCTCCTTAGGAAACTCATATAACCCTAGAGTACATACTGTAGCATAACCTTACATTCAACTTCAGCCCCACTTCAACCCCTTAAGTAATGTGCATGCAAGCACTTACCTTGCTTGGTAGTGGACTTTGGATTCTGTGCAGCAGGAGTTTCTTGGCAATATATTTTTTATTCTATTAGTTCTCAGAGGATGTTTGGGTTTTTTTTTTTTAACAGGAGTTATTGAAAAAAATATTTTGCTTGAATATGCCGGCTAATAAGGCACGTGGTGTTGAAAAGTAATGAGCTGTCTTCAAAGTACACTGCTTTTCTAATATGACAATGAGTTTTTATCAAGTGAAGTGTTAAAAAAGGGGCACTTTTAGCACCTTAGTTACACAAGGTGATGGAAAAGGTTTCACCATTATGTTTGAATCACAGGCATCAGAAAAAGAGGTGAACTAATGCTAATGAACTGACCTAGATAAACTAATACATATTACTGAGGTTGCGAAGATGGGAAAGATGCTAAGCGTTAAAACAATACAGCTACCTTAAAAACATTACGTTTATATTTGAAAACGGGATCTAAATAGTGGTTACGTTTTACAGATTTAAACAAGTTTAAAACAACAAAGTGGGTTATCTTTAAGTATAATCTGTAACCATAGTGAGCAACTTTCACTCTGCATGAAAATGGCAAAGAAGAAGAAGAAAAAAAAAAAGTTTTGCTCTGTCTCTCTGCAAATGTGTGCATTACTGTCCAAATACTATGTTGTCCTCTGGCATGGAGGCTGCAACAGAGTTCGATTAAAAAAAATGCAGAACTATACCCTGAGAAAAACATTTAAAACATTAAAAACAAGAGGGCAGCCACTTTCGGGACTGATGAGCAGAAAAAAATGCAGGTGTTGGAAAATATAAAGCATTTCACCCCTCAACGTTAAAAATATCCTGCTATAAAAGTGAGAAGGAAGGTCAGGCCGCATCATAGAAAATGTCATCCGACCTGCTGAATTCCATTCTAAATGGGCGGCGGTAGTAGAACAGCATGAGCAGGGTTCTGACCTTTCTCAACACATCAGGGAGGAGAAATGCCAGTTTCCCGTATTCACTGACATAGCAGCATTTTAATATAGAGCAGCCCTGATTATAAATGGAGCTTCTTGGGTAATGCATTCTTTTGTGGGTTATGCCCACTAAAGCCCGAGGAGATATTGATACGCTGCTCGCTGCACTCCTCTCAAGAGGGGATGGAATGAGGTGTGTGTTTTCTCTCTACTAAACAGAGCAGATGACATATGGAGGTGATTAGAGCAGTGATGAATTCGTTATGCCCACCTCATAGGTCTTCTGTGCGAGAATTTTCATAGATATGATTATCATATGCGTGTCCCAAACCACAAAAAGAGTTACCAATTGTCACTGATAGACATTAAGCCAGCATCTAAAATTTAAAGAGGGACATGCTAAATCACATTTAACACAAGCCCTCCTAAATGACTAATGAATAATTTTCACTTTCAAATTAACGACAGCTACCTTTGCTATAAAAAAAATAAGAAAAACCTTCACCAAATATAAAAAAGTTAGTCAATCAAAGAAAAAAGGTTCCAAATGGCCTGCAAGAAACCTACATCTCCAGAGGTTAAAAAAAAACATCTCAAAAGGAAATAAGGTGCCAAGTGGGCCGCAAAAAATAGAATATTTGAAGGAAATCTCCAGAAGCATAGAAACGGGCACAGAAAAACACACATCTGCCACAAAACTCCTTTATTCCATCTAAGGGAAGAACTGAATCTTTATAAAAGAAAAAGAAAACCATCTGCAGTAAGCAAACTTCATCTTCTATAAACATCTGCTGGAGACAGTTTGAGAACAGCGCAGGTGGAGATTTGACGTACTGACTGTGACCCTTCGAAGAAAAGTTTCTGGACCGCAAACTTGATCTCCCAGCATATCTCAGGTGTGAACTCATTCTAGATTGTTTTTACTGGATGCGGAAGCTCCATGCTGAAATACTGACCTGAGAGAAGTGGTGGATGCAACAGCAATAAAACCAATATCCTGCACAGATTCAAAAGCACAAAAAAATTGCGTAAAAAAGGAATTTAGCCTACTCAGTTATCAGTATTCAGCATACAAACTGGAAACGGCAAAGCACCAAAGGCAATCGAAGTTCATTTTAAAAGCACCTGTTAATATCAAAGTGATTTTTTTTTAATCATCAAGATAAAACATTCATCTGTAGTTTCTTTAATAGAGAGAACTCTAATGCACTTCATGTGGCTAATGTGTTTTATATTGCGTTTAAATGGTCTGGCGGTGCACTTGTTTTTTAAACGGCTAAATATAAAGCCATCATGGACCATGATAATCAATCAAGTGGCATATGAAACAGAGTGCTGATCTTGAACCTATCTAACCAATTACCAATATTTGCAAGTGCCAATTCTATCTTAGCCTTACAAAATTCTCCCCTAGGATCAGAGAGAAGAAAAAAAAAAAAAAAAAACATTTTCTGATGAAATAACATATCATGTGCCTTATGTGTGAATCACTGAGGCAATTGAATAGCCACAGCATGACATAGCAAAAGCCGCCAACACGCCTGCCAAATAGAGACAACCACTTCCCTAACAGTTATTAATAGGACTGCTTGCTCAAAAGCATATTTACAAGCACCTATTTCACACATTTATACTGAGACCACTAAACGATTTTCACATTTCACCAAATTCCAAATGCTACACTGAAATTTAGTACTGTGATGTCTTTTACTGAAGTTCATTTAACTAAAAGTAACATGCTGATAATGTTTAAAAATACAGCTCACTAAATTGCAAAAACAATTTTGATTACTTAAACAAAAATAAAAGATTCCTAACTGACAGTATGAACTGCTTCAGGTTGTTCAGGTTAGCCGGATAACACCTATACACTACAATTGTTAAATGGTGATATGAAACTGGACTGAGATCAAAACAACATCCAAGGCACCGTAGGGCTTTTTTGTTCTTGAGCCATGCAACTATTTATTTGGCCTTTGGGTCACCGTCCTGCTTGAAAAGATGAACTTTCTTCCAAGTCTTTTTCAGAGGCTGAAAGAGCTTGTTTTCACAGCAGAGTGTGATGGGCAACTTTTCCTGTATGTCTGGGTGGTTTGATGTTGCATCAACTTTCCCACAACGGAACCAAAAGTGCTCACTGGGACACTCGAATAGAGTTTTGAACTTTTTAACTTTATAGATTTCTTTCTTTCTCCTATACAACTAGCAATCCTTCAGTTTGACAGACAAAGAGCTTTGTAGCATATGTACTGAAATACTTCTGCAATGCGATTCATATTTCATGTCTAAAATATGATTAAATTACCCAATTCAAATATTTCAATCTTTGGTGTACCAACCCTTGAAGTGCCGAGCTGAGAATTTGTGGTATCACATCTTGATTTAAATTTTTTTTTCCTCTCTCTTCTACTGTAGAAGGAAATTTACAGGCCTGTCACCGTTCGGCTGCCAGGGGCCAGAACTGGGATTAATCCAACCTTTGGTGGTGCCTATGGATCACCATAAATCTTCCCTGATTGAATGTAAATTGGAAAACTATGCATGTCAGTATACATCACTGGCATAAAGCATGTGCTGCCGCCCGCAGGTCTGCCTCGCTAAAATATGCAAACCTAGTGTTGCGTGATCATGTCCACGTGTGCCGGTTTTATGCCTTCATATGCATGCATGTAGGGCACAATATTTATGGGCAGTGTGGTGGTTTACACATTTGCATTATAAATCTCAATTACACTACATTATTTGCTCAGCGCTGTGCTCAAACGAAATCCTCACAAGTTGCCTCTGCAGAATCTGCTCGTAAATTCTTAATAAACTGCAGTGCAGACCTTTGTGTGGCAATGACCTAAATCCTGCATTCTCCTCATCTATGCACTACACTCATTCCTTTAAAATTTAATCAAGCTCTGTTACAGTCATTAAACTGATTATTAAACCTGCCTGAACATTTCTGGCAGCACTTTGCGATGGTCCAAAAACATCTACATACAACAGCTAGATGTTGTGAGATGGATTCAGAAGGCCTGATTCTCAGAGAAGACACATCACCCGCTGATTTTTAAAAGGCCTCTCTGTACTCATCACCGAACACCCACACTATCCGCTTGGGTACTGCTGTCTTGTTTGCATCCTTGGTTGGCCTCCAGATGCAGAGGAGTATGTTTTGTCACATCCTCATTTTGATTAGTTGGGTTTAAGTAGTCGAGCTTTCTGCTAGGATGCATTTGTGAAGAGTTACGCAATACAATCCATGCTTTCAACATTGCTTTTTTTTGTTCCTAATCTTATTTCCCCCATTCTGCATCATCTTGTTTACCTGTACAAGCTTTCCAAAGGCGGCTGTTTTTGGCATATTCAACTTTCACTGATATGTTTGGCCTATGAACACACGGCAGATCTGCTGCTGTGTCTGTTGGCAATCTCAGATGTAACAAAAGTACATGACATGACAAACTAGACGAGCAGTCAGGAGTGATGCTATAGCCCACCGCTGTGTATTCTGTGGCAGGGCTTTGAAATGACAAAGAGAGCAAGAAGGACAGAGAGCAGGGGGAGGAGTGCCACGATTATTTGCTTTCCATCCCTCCGCAGGCTCTTCTGAATCTGATGATTCATCCTTCTGTATAAGAAACTGCTTCCCTTTGTTCATTTTTCGGTAGTTAGCCTCTGGCAGCCTCGTCTGCACAAGAAGGTGTGAGGAGCAGTCTAAATATAGTTAGGCATAAACATACATATATAAAAGAGAAAAAGAAAGCTGCCACCTGGTAATTATGCTGCTAATTAAAGACGAATCACACTTGATGGATTCAGGTCTCACTTGGGGCTTTCCATCCCTCATTCTTTTCTCTTTTTCTTCACCTACTGCCCTCAATTCCTCTACTTGTAGGCAGGACAAGAGGAGGGGGGACCAATCGGGATAGAGCTAGGCTAGGTTGGGGTGCATGTCAGGAGTTGCTCACACCTGTTTAAAGCAGGAGTCACACTTGGACAGACACATCTCCTCCCACAACCAATGCACTTGCTAATGCCCACAGCAATCCCAATTTACACTCACCCAGCATACAAAATTTAATTCGCCAAGTACTAAATATGAATAAAAACTGTTTTTAAGATTGGTGTAAAGAGATGAAGACATGCTTGTTTCATAAATATGACAAATTCAGAGAAATGTCATATTCAAACCTGTAAAAATATTACACCGTACTAATAAATGTTTTTACTAAATTACAATCTTGTTATTACATTATATAAATACACTAACAATTTAGCACCAACATCAGCATAGCGTATGCTCTTCTGCGTCAGTCGTGACGTATGCTGTTTGCACCCATCTGATGCTCTCCAAAATTGTGCTACAGTGACATTACAGTGCTGAAAAAAAACTGCTTCATAACATCATTACAGTTGAACCACTGATGGAAGATGGACAATGTTTTTCATATTTTTCTGCACCCTCACAGTGGCAATTGTTTAGGTCGATGGGACAGTCTAAAAATATCTAAATTTGTCTTCCGAGGATAAACAAAGCTTTTACAGGTTTGGAACGACATAGGGGCAAGTAATTAATGACCATTTTCATTTTGGGGTGGAGCATTCATTGTACAATTGTAAATTATAAAACAATGAAATCTCATCATGCCTGTCCTACACCCAAATCAATCCCATTACTCAACAAATTGGCAGGTTCAGTGTAATGGACACCGTTTACAAAACATAATGCATTTTCATTTATATGCCAGTTTGTGCAGATAAGCAAACACATCCATAGACACACACAAGCACCTGCACAGTACCCATCTGTTTTCTGCAGGGGAAATCATTGTATTCACAGCACTGAATATGCAACATCAAAGACTTTGCAGGACATGGCTGTCTATGAAAGCTTTCACAGTCTCTGAACTGGACATTTAGTATTCCTCTCCAATTGGGTCAGCGAAGGTAGCATTACTACAGACTTGAAAAGTGGAGCTGCTTCACGTCGGATCAAAGTGCAATCTAAATGAAATATCAAAAGTGCAGAGCTTCGGTTTGCATGAAGGCTGCTTATTATGTAAGTTTATGTTAAAGGAATCTTTTTGAAAGCACACTGCAGATGTTCACATGCATGGGTAATTAACAGCCATAACCATGCGGCAAATAGGATAACATTGCGTATCTTTGCATGCCCTCCATGGGTGCTGCATGGGCAAAACATGCTTGCAAATGCATGAACTCAAGAATTTAACATCAAGCGTGACCCTGAGCTTCACAAGTTCTTGCCGCTAACCCTTTAGATTAATGCAGTTCAAAGTGTAAAAATGTCTTGTAGTTCTTAAAAACACACACTACGAGTGCTATTGACACATCAAACTGGTAGTCTGCAAGCTGCACGGTGATGTTAGAACAGCGTGACGCGCTCTTTTAATTAAATGACAAACTGAGAGGAGAGGCCTTCGTGGAGGGATGAGTGATGGGTGATGATTCTGCAATGCAAAACCCCCTTCCCGAGCTCACAATATCTCTTTCAACAAGGCTATTGAGAAGACAAGAAAATCTGAAAGAACCCTTGCAGCACATACTGCAAGCACATGCTGTTTGATGTTTACTGGAAATCTTCCCATATTATTTTCACGAAGCCTGTGAACCCGTCATTGTCACTCGGCTTTAAGAATAAGAAGAGCTTTCCAAGAAAATAAGTGTTGGACTACAGGATTGGATTTACAAACCCGTAGTGCCGTCTTTCACGTCATGGTCTCCAACGCTATTTTCAAAAAGGTGCTGGGAAAAAGCCAGGGATAGGAGTTGGCTGGGAGATAAATTAGGCACTGTTGCAATTCATTGGAGTGCTTCATAAGGATTAAGATCCTTAAATGAAACACAAGTGCATGGATAATTCACCAAGAGAAGAATTCCCCCACCCAGACTCAGAAGCTCAACTTACTAGATCTGCAATAGCACGGCCCAGCTTGTCCATTCTTGCTCCGGCTTCGGCAATCTTCTTCGCAGCACTAATCACATCAGAGGTGTTTTTGAGTGGTCCTTTACCCCTAGGGAAAAAAAACATAGCAGTTTCATTCACAGATACTGTTCTGTGTGCAGTCTCATGTGACGTGCTAGTGAGTATGTGCGAGCATGGATGATACATGTCAAAACGTCAACACATAAGAACGGCTGGTCATACTGACAAGGTTGATGGGAAAAAAAAACAAAAAAAAAAACAGGCAGAACTTGTTTCACAGCCTCACACAAGAGGAGCGCAGCATGAGCAGGGTTTTTTGGGCAAGACCAGATCAATTTGCTTCCAATTGATTAATCTCATTAAGGAGGAACATCCCTCTCCAACACACTTCCATTCACTAGTAGCTAGTAGACTTCGAGGGGGGTACGAATGAACGAGATACGCATAGACAGACATATGGCGTCAGCTAGCAGCAGCTCCCACCCACTTCTGTGATATCTGGTCAGCTTCCTGGGGTCACTGCCACTTCAGTTCATTTAACAGTTCTGGCCTCATCCATCCCAGCCCACCCCCCACAGCTCCCCGGTTACGAGCCGGCCAGCCATTTGCCAGTTCTGTGTGCCCACAAGGGACTGCGGGGCACAGTTGGCAAGTGGCGCAACCTGGATTCAAAGCTGCTCTCTTCAGGCTAAACTGAACAATCCAACCCACAACAGATGGAATTGTGTGTTTTTGCTCTTCCTCTACACTCACCCCTCCCTATTACCCTCTCTCCCTTTCTGTGCCATTCAGACAGGGTCTTCCTGGCAGCACTGCATCTATCAAAACAGTCAATGGAATTCACGAGAGACACCAGCTCAAAAAGAAAATGCACCCCACAAAGAGCGACCAACACTTCTAACATTTTGAAACACAAAGGATAGATTCTTTTGATGTCACTTTGGTGGTGGCCCACCTACAACCCGCCCTAGGTGAGAGTGTGGCCATTACAAGGTGACTGTCAAGCAAGGGTGACTTCATCTCACTTGACAATCCCACACTCAGATATGCAAATCTGACTGAGTGCCCATGAATTAGCCACTGATACTGGTTCCAGATGGGGGTAGTGCAATTTTGTGTGTGTGTGTGTGTGTGTGTCATAACTGCTCAAGCACTGGACCACAGCATGCACAGACAGGTGGCTCCAAAATATGTGACACAAATCCAGGCGATGCATGCTTTATTCATGAGCAGAAAGGGACATAAGCAGAATTGGTGGCAAGCCACTTCTCTGCAGATATTGAGGCCGGATAAAGGCTCCTGAAATCAATTTCCTCTTTATAGCATTAACCTTCATAGGATTGTGTACCCATCCAAGGTCGAGGGGCAATAATTTGGGCGTGGACTGAATTAACTTACCAAGACCTTCACTCAGCACATTTCTGCAGGTGACACATCAACACCAATTGCCATTTTTCATGCAAATGCCACCAAATCTGTGCAACCACAGTGACAGATGTACTGCAGCCTTGTAGCTTTTTTACTCGAGACAATGTCAGATTTCTGGGAGCCTTCAACAAGAGGTATGAGTGTCACCTTCAACGGAAAAAAATAAATAAATAAAATTCTCCTGCCTAGAACACAACAGGCGACAGATACATCATGTTTAGGGCACTAATGAAAATAGCATAAAGATTTTTAATGAAGATGATAATTTTATTAATAAGTAATAACTTTTGATCAAGTTAATCTGTGTGTCATGGTTTTCTACCTTTATGATCATGAACGTGTTGATCTAGCTAGTATCTAGCTTTGTTCCCATATGCGTTTATGTGTACCCACATATTGACGACAAATTTGTATACAAAAGTCAGCAAAAACTGACAAAATCTCCAAAACAAAACCTCCTTTTAGGGAAGTTTTTTTTTTATTTATTGTAATAATGCAGAACATTTTCTGTAAGGGTTAGGGGTAGGATTAGCTTGCACAAAAACAACAGAAGTCTATAAGTCTATATAGTGCCCCCATTTAGATAGCTGAGTAAATGTGTATGTGTGTACACATTTTTTATATATAGTAAAGTGTACACTTACATGTGTACATTTATATAGTAAGATGTGTACAGATAATACAGCTTTTCAAATGTATTAATTGTGGTGGATAAAAACATTAATTATTCAGTATCAGTGTTCACTACACTGGCAAGGAATAGAGAATTGTTCCTGAACAAGAGGAAGTAGCAAACAAAGCTGCTTTTCCCCTATTCTTGAGATAAGGCTGAGTGACAGCCATCCTTCAGTCATTACTATGTGTGTAATATTGGCATGTTCCACAAAAAAAAAAAAAAAAAACACAGGGGGCCTGGTTTAGCATAGGCAGGAAGTGATAGTCCAAAGACATTTTCCATCTCGGTCTCTCTCGCTCCCACACACAAACACAGAGTGTCCTCTGGGAGAGCAGATGGCAGTCACTCTCAGGTGTGCAGCCCATGAGCGTGCTCTGTCACACCTAAAATGGCCTTTTCCCCGATTCTGTCAGCATACAGGGGAGGAATTCAGGTGACCTTTTCTTGCTCCAGCAGCTCCTGTCCTTTGTTGTTTTTAAATCAAATCTTTTTTAAGAGGTCGAAAGATTTTGTTCCCTTCCGAACCCTTTCTTTTGGGATCACGCATGATGGAAAGACAATGAGGCAGGCAAATGAGGCAGGTAAAAAGCCCACCAAAAAAAAGAAAACCTCCACAGCTCATTTGCTTCCACTGAGAAGGGAAAAAAAGATTCCATGAGATGGAACAGAGTGCTTGTCTCAGTTAATATTAGACCTTACTAATTGATGGCCGATTTAGGTAAATGACAGGGGAAAAAAAAAAAAAAAAAAAAAAAGAGATTTCACCAGTCTTTCAATATTCGAAAATATTTCCCTCTAAAAAGGCTTGTGCACATTTCATTGCCAATGCAAACTGCCATACAAACCAATATAAAGCTGAAGCACTGAGCCACAACGCAGTGAAACCGGAGCAGTAGTGCATGGCCAAAGGGGTCTATTGAGTTGAGTCTAAAAGAGTTGTGTGTGTGTGTGTGTGTGTGTGTGTGTGTGTGGTCTTTGACAGGCATTTGAAGAGGATAGTTTGAGCTCACCTGGTGAAGTCTGTCATCTCCATCATGATCATGCACATTTGCTTGGCCAAAACGATGATGTCATTTCCGCTGTCATCCCACTTGGATACCTCAGCATCCAGCTTGCTCTTCTCCTCCTGGAAAAAGGCCACCTGCTCGGCAATCTTCGCCTTCTCCTCCTCGGGTAGCTTTCGCATGAGGGCCTGCCAATTCCACAGAGAATCTCACATATAACACACCGTACATAAATCTGCTCACGATACGCTGATCTATGACTGTTAATGAGGAAAAGAGATGACAAAGGATATGCAGTTAAAAAATTTCAATCCCCCTTTCTGCTTCTTTCTTTTGCTTCTCTTACACCTTCCTTTGTCCTTCTCTCGCTCTCTCTTTCTCCCTCTCATTTCTTGCATGACCAGCCCAGCCCGAGCGAGCAGGAGATTTTTTTACAGCTTTGGCTGGTAGCGTATGGGCTATGAAACATTCCTCTAATTCTGTAAAAGGTTCACAACCTTTCAGAACTATGCTGAGCAATGCTTTCCGCTGGCTCAAAAGCCCTACAAAACTCAAATGTGAAGGCCAGCCCCTGCATTCAGTGCATCAAAGATGAACATAAAACCAGTCTGATCTTAAATAACATGCATGCCAACTAGCTGTGATGCAATTTTGGTCAATTTGAGGCATCGCACTTAATCCCAACTGTCAAAGCCCAGTGGTTTAGGGCTTCCTATATTCTGTTCCAAAGTTTGGGAGCAATAGTTTTATATATTACAATCATTTCTGATTCAAGTAATGGCTGCTAAGCCTTTATAGGAATAAATTACATGATAAATTAATGCTATGTTTATTAGGCTATAATATTTTACAATATTATCATTTTAAATTTATTTGATCAAATACATGCAGTCTCTGTGAACATGATAGAAATATATTTTAAATATAAAAAAAATATATGTCCCAAATACAGTAGTGTATGAATTTTGTTTTTATTTTTATTATTATAATATAATAAAAAGTATTTATTTACATATATAAATGTATGGTTGTATAAAATTATTTGTCACTGGATATATGCTGCATCCCACAAGGTTAGAACATGGTGAACAATGATTATTAAAAAAAAAAAAAATAAATAAATAGAAAAACCATTTCTGGCAAATTCCTACAAAAGAACTTAATTTCTTCAGACTCAAATTTTCTCTTCAAATTTGGAGCACCGGCATACACGTGGCACACATTAGTGCATTAGCTGAGTGACTCCCACTGGAGTTAGGGACTAAATCAGAAGCCTCTGGGGGGTGGAACAGGAGGCTGGACAGTGATTACAGACTTATATAATCACATTCTCACTCAAGCACAACCTCCACTGCCCCGTTTTCTACAACTCTCTAAACAAAAATACTACTTGCTTCCCCTGCAACAAGGTTCAACAGAAAATGCAAGTCTTCTGCAGCGATTTTATCTTTAACAAGAGTTTTCTGTTCAAGTCTTGAGCTCTTAAAGTCTCCTGCCATCCTCCAGACGATTAGAGCTGAATATCTTTTGGTATTTTTTAGTTTTCATCAACATGCTCACATCACTATGCAAAAGGAGGGTGAGAGGTCTGTAATTATATTCATGCGAGCTTGGGGAACAAAGAATGTGACTGGCACAGCGGATGTAAATATGAATAGATGACAGCCTAACTTGACCTAGACCAATTGTTACTGACAAAAGAAAATCCAAATTTTTCAAATTTCTTGGGCCACATATTGCTTTTCATTTGTGCTGTCACACAAGGAACTCTGAAGAAGCGCTCGCAGGAAAAGCTAGCAGTCTTACTAACAAGATCCCCAAACACAACTTGGTTCCCGTTACCTATCTCTCACAATGCTGAATTTAAAAAAGGAAAACAGGATGCCAATCATCGGCAGTGTCTACCATCACCACAGCTTTGGACTAGAGAATATATTGAAACTAATAACAAAATAATAATAAAAAAATATATTTATATTCACTGTTCCTTCCAGCTATATAGACATGGATTTTATAAGCATTACCAAGGCAACAGAAGAGGATGTGAAGGGAGGGGGTGAAAGAGAAAGGAGGAATGGAGGTAGAGAGGGGGCGAGGTTTGATGTCTGTTTCGCTGGTGGCAACATCAGGAGCGCTGCTGACACGAAATCAGTACAGAATCTTAAAATTACTGATTCAGAGTTCCTGTGCTATTGGAGCTTAACAGTAAAGCAAAGGTGGATTTGGCCGTGATGATGCAAATCTGACCTGTGAATAGAGCGTTTAGCACCTCGCAATGCCATCTACGACTCTTTAAATAGACTGTGATAAAGTTTTATTATAGAAACAGTGAAAAAGATGGAAATTACTATCCTTGGACAGGTTCCATACAAGTATCTACAAAGGAACCTTTTAGGATTAAAACCAAAGCTGTAAACTACAAAAGCCCCAACTCTCACCTGAATGCTCTGTCCTGCGATGCGCTGATCGTCTTCCGTCTGAACGCTGGTCTTGCTAGGAGCGTCTTCTTGCTCAAAGTCAGAGTCGTCCAGTTCCTCTGGGGTCTATGGGGGGATACAGAATATAGAGAAGATAAAGAAAAGCATTAGCAAGCTCTTTCAACAACTCAAGTCACTTAGGGACTGCAGCAAAAGCTTAAGATATACTCAAAGTTCATTCTCGTCGGGTTAAAAAGTAGCACGAAATGGCTTCGTTATTCATTAGTATATCGTTAGCAAAGAGTCATGGCATTTTGATGAGCTAGTACATTTTTAATGTGCGCTTTCCACATTTTAAGTTCACTTTAGGCAAGTTGTTTAAGATTCTTTAAAACCTTATATTGTATATATATTCTACATAACCTCATATTGTAAATAAAATGTTACATTTTCTAAATGTTAGTAGTGATGTAACTCAATACTGATAAGTTGGGGAGACCGCATAAAAAAAAAAAAGAGTTCTCCCAAAAATAAAAATTCTGTCATTAATTACTCACTCTTACATCGTTCCAAATTTGTAAGACCTTCATTCATTTTTTTTTTTTAGCCCCAATTAATTCTGAGAGCTCTCTGACCCTCCCATAGACAGCAAGGATCCTAACATGGATCAAGGCTCAGAAACATAGCAAGGACCTTTTCGAAGAATCCTTTTCGTGCCCAAAGAAAAAATAAGAGCTGTTAGACAGCTCTCTAAATTCACAAAAAATATATTAATATTTGTTCCAAAAATGAACGAAGGTCTTATAGGTTTGAAATGACATGCATGAACTATGCCTCTAAGTGACCCAAGCAGTTTTTAACATTGCTATGTGGTTGCTAGGTCCTTTTCGAATAACATTCTACTCTCTGGATAGTTCAAAGTAACTCCTTCAATGCAGCAAAAAGTTAAATGTTGAAGCTTAACACTTTAATAAATAATAATAAATAACAGTTTTAATAAACTCAGACCTCAAATTATGAGCAATTATAACAGTGATATTTTCCTTAGCAAGCACTCCATAAAAACACTAGCTATGCATTTTTAAGCAGTAAAATGTTTCTACTTGTTTGCTGTACAGAGAAACAGAAAGATCTGGTGCACCAATGCATTTTCACCAATGCATTTTTTCTGAACTGAACTGACTCTCTTACTCTCTAATCCCTGCACTGAATGCCAAACATGCCTCTTATAACTCTACTGCTCTATTAGTATGCACTTGCAAGCAGAGGGACCTGTTTGCAGAGGGAAATGGTGGAGAATGGGGAGGGGTGGCAGGGGGGAAGAGCCCTCACTGACAAGAAAATGCATTTCAGCTTGATAGGAGAAAGGACGAGATGTGAGAAGATACGGATGTATTATTTCGCCAGTGCTGCAAGTTGTGCTTATCCGACTGTCTGTACAATGCATTTATGAGGAGATCCTGACTGGCTCACGATGCAGCTGCTCCAATAATAGACACCTCAAGCATCCCAAAACTCTGCCTGCTGAAGATGACATCAAAACAACATAAAGCCAAACAAAAAAAGTCAGCCAAGGTGTGGACAATGCTTTCGAAGTGCCCAGACTCCTCTAACTACAATGATTTGATGCATCTAGGGAAAAAAAAAATAAATAAATAATAATCATCATCATCATCTTACACTTTTGATTTTAGTGTGAATGGCACTAAAATGTAAAAATGACAACTCCTCGCTAGCAGGGTTATGAATATGCTTTCTGAAATCTTACTTGACTCACAAATTTAAAATCTGAAAATAAATAAATAAAGGTAAATAAATATTTCTCAGTTGAACTTTCTATTAAAAGATTTCTGAAATTAACAAAATAAACCTCACTACAGCATCAAATAAAAAGTAGAATGATTTCTAAAAGATGTGATTTTTAAATCAATGTTTCAAATTTTTACAATATTATTAATTTTTTTAATATATATAAAATCAATATTTCAATATTTTTTGCTCAGGGTGAGCAAAAAAACTCTTACTGTTTTTAATGCTAGTGTGGATAGTAGTTTTTGTTTTTAAAACATGCATTTAGTTCATATATATTTCATGACATTAGACACATTAAGACTTAATTTCCAAGAAAGCATTAACTCTCTTAAATTTAATTTTCGTAAATTGCTCTTCCTTTCAATTCCAATTAAAATTTGTGATGCCATCCACTAAATTCAAATTCCAACATATGAACTACAAGTAGGCCAATTCTGAGTATTCTACATTTTGCACAACCCCAGCCTCTAGTGTAGATGTGCAGAGTGATGGAAACCACAGACAGCTCAAAAATATCTACCTTGCTATCCAAGAGAATGCATCACATCTATAAACTAGGGCAGTAGTGAGCAGCCATTTGAATAAACAGTGTAAGTCGCCTGGAGCAGTGTAGGTATGGTGAGGTGCCTTTGCAGGTTAGAGTAACCGCTCAGCGGCTATGAGGATCTGTGCTACGGAAGGGCCATTAGTACCAGTGACATCCCCTCAACAGAGGAGTCGAGGGCTGCCTGCCTGTCAAATATTAGGTGATGGGCCGGCCGGCAAGGACTGCGAGTGCAGTACTTACCGAGGTTAAAGACTCTGTCCATCTTAAGTAGCCTAAGCCGCACACTTGTCTCTTCCGATCGAGGATTTCCTGTGTAGCGGTGAAGTTGATGCCCACTGGGCACTAGTGTTGGCTGATTGGCTAGTGCTCAAGCTCTGTCTAAATGTATGAGCTTGACATGGTGTGAGTGTGGAGGGAAGCAACTTGAAAGTCAAACATTAAAAGTATATATATAAATATATATATATTGTTTTTGCTATCTCAATGTCTGCAGGATGCATTAAAACAGTGCTCTCTAACAAACCCCAGAAATCACCAGACCTCTGGGTGGTTTTCTTATCGGTTCAGGCGAGTTGTCTCAGAACAAGGGCCCTGAAGCGTTTAAAAATACCATACAGTCAGAAAGGAACAAAATGAGATAGCAAAGATCACGCCTCTCCTTTCGACCCAATGCAGGAATAAAGTGTTTCAACGTCAGGGGCATGTTTAACACTCATGTTAAAGCAACAACAAACAAGTAGATCCTGCCTGCCAAAAGGCCTTTTGTTTTAACCATTGAATCAATCTAGGTAACTAAAAAATTATGTCTGGACTGGAAAATGAATGAGCCACTACAGCTCTCCTAGGATTTGAAAATAAAGGGGAAAATGCTAATTAAATCCCCTTTCTAAAAAAAAAAATCAATGGCGTATTATAATGCAAATAAAGCGTAAAGGATCCCCCATCTAATTTTGCACAATTCTGCACAAACTAGTGAGTCGATGCGAATCGTCTCGCTACTTGACATTTGAAGAGAAAGGGTTGGTGGATGTATTCAAACAAAGGATGCATGTACAAAGGCGGCAAAAAATATGATGTGATCACAATTATCAATAGCAAATATACGAGTGCGTATATGTGCTGCCCAATTTCCGGAGGCCTTTTAATCGAATGCTACTCTGGCTTCATTATCCGGGTCATGACCACACTCTTTGCTTTAACTAAAGGCGCTAATACATTCCAACACACTTCCCCACAAGGCAATTATTCAAATTCAGAGTACATTATCTTCGCAATTAATTGAAAACTCGTTAGTCTGGAACTACGAAAGACGATATTTGCCTCAATTAATGCCTTTAACCTAGTTGTTCCAGCGAAGTGGACTTAAGGGTCTGTGTGTTTCCCTGCGCGGCAAGAGCGACTGTTGTCTGCTTATTGTCAGACTGTTAGCTAACGCTTCACTGCAAGCTAGCAACCATCTGTCCAATGTTACAGTTCAGCTCAGGGAAAGACCATTAACCCTCAGATAACTACAGCTCTGGTAATAGTGCACAAGGGGAGGGAAATCTGTTCAATTAGGTTACCATTTGCCCAAAACAAATTTGCAATTAGTTTCTAATAAAGTGGCACATATATGCACACAAGGCTTTTCTTTTTTTTTCCTCCTCTCATGCACAGGTTCAGTTTAAGTGCAGTTTTATTCTGAGTTATATACATCCTCACAAAGCAAAACACCAATTAACCCTGCCCTTTCTTCCCTGTAAATCCGATCGTGTTTTGATATACTTAATTGGAGTTTACCTCAATATTACGAGCTCTTATGAGGGGGAAAAAATGGAAGTGCTAAAAAGCCCATATAGAAGGTCAGAAAATTCAGAGTGCACTGGAAACTTGCGTGGGTGGCATAGTTAACCCTTTCAGTGGTGAGTTTAATAGACGCCTCACGAATCCCAAAACTCTTCCTGCTGAAGATGACATCAAAACAACATAAAGCCAAACAAAGTCAGCCAAGGTGTGGACAATGCTTTCAAAATAATTCCGTAATTCTGATCGAGTTTTGATATACTTAACTGGAGTTTACCTCAATTTTATGAGCTCTTATGAGGGGGAAAAAAATGGAAGTGCAAAAAAAAAAAAAAGCACATAGAAGGTCAGAAAATTCAGAGTGCACTGGAAACTTGTGTGGGTGGCATAGTTAAAGTAACAAGCTCTTTCAAAAGAATTCATCAAAAAAAAAATTATATTATATTACATATATATACAGTAGGTGGACAACCAAAGTGATTACTACCGTTCAAACTGACTAGAATTTTGTTTTGTTAAATAGAGATAAAATAACCAAATAGGAAAAGGA
The DNA here is from genome assembly GCA_032357445.1 of Enteromius radiatus. NCBI lineage: Eukaryota > Metazoa > Chordata > Actinopteri > Cypriniformes > Cyprinidae > Enteromius > Enteromius radiatus. Next base: position 9,042,400 of record JAUCMS010000024.1, read on the forward strand.
AAGGAAAGGACGTGACTTGTGGCCAGGTATGGTTGCCCATACTAGGAAATTGTGCTCTGCATTTAACCCATCCAAGTGCGCGCACACACACAGCAGTGAGAAGTGATCAACCACACGCACACACACACCGTGAACACACACCCGGAGCAGTGGGCAGC
>JAUCMS010000024.1:9048394-9058544 GCA_032357445.1 Enteromius radiatus
TTTTCCGAGTTTACCACATCTTCCATGCTGCTGATGCGCTCTTCGGCCAAATCCATGCGTCCAGAAAATTCTCTTACATCTTTCTTAACATCCTGCATTGCGTTCAGGACGCCATCAATCTTTGTTGCAAAGTCATTTCTCATTAAGTCCAACTTCTGGATTACATTCAAATTTTGGCATGTATCGACATATGTTGCATCACTATCATTAGTGCTTACGGAGCATCCCTATCATTGTCAAACTTCGCCACCAGGGAATTCACCTGCTTCTTTTTGTTTTTGCACTTTTTGGACGGCATTGTTTCCACAAACAGTAATTGAAGCACGTCAACCTTGTGTCAATGAAAAATAAGGGTGATTTATAAGTTAAGCAAAAAAAGCCAGGAGCTCCCAAAAACGCATGCAATCAAGTCCGAGTCATAACCACGCCCCTGTGACACTCATATTTAACTCAGGTGCTGTCCATTTCTTCTTTGATAGCTGTGTTTGATTATACTGATTGGACTTGATACGGAAAGTCACACCTGTCTATACAAGACCTTACAGCTCACAATGCATGTCAGAGCAAATGAGAATCATGAGGTCAAAGGAACTGCTTGAAGCCAAAGTTACAAAAAAAATTCTGCTGTACTTAAGGTTCCTAAGAGCACAATGGCCTCCGTAATTCTTAAATGGAAGACCTTTGGGATCACCAGAACTCTTCCAAGAGCTGGCCGTCCAGCCAAACTGAGCTATCGGGGGAGAAGAGCCTTGGTGAGAGAGGTAAAGAAGAACTCAAAGATCACTGTGGCTGAGTTCCAGAGATGCAGTCGGGAGATGGGAGAAAGTTGTAGAAAGTCAATCATCACTGCAGCCCTCCACCAGTCAGTGCTTTATAGCAGAGTGGCCTGACGGAAACCTCTCCTCAGTGTGAGACACATGAAAGCCTGCATGGAGTTTACTAAAAAACACCTGAAGGACTCCAAGATGGTGATAAATAAGATTCTCTGGTCTGATGAGACAGAGATAGAACTTCTTGAACTTCTTGAATGGCCCAGCCAGAGCCCTGACTTCAACCAAATTGAGCATCTCTTGAGAGACCTAAAAATGGCTGTCCACCAATGTTGACAGAACTGGAGAGGATCTGCAAGGAGGAATGGCAGAGGATCCCCAAATCCAGGTGTGAAAAACTTGCTGCGTCTTTCCCAAAAAGACTCATGACTCTATTAGATCAAATTGGTGCTTCTACTAAATACTGAGCAATGACACTTCAGTTTTTCTTTAACAATTCTGTGTTTTTCTGACAATATAGGGTGTTGTGTGAACATTAATGAGGGGGAAAAAAAGGAACAAATGATTTTAGCAAATGGCTGCAACATAAAGAGTGAAAAGTTTAAGGGGGTTTGAATACTTTCCGAACCCACTGTGTGAACACAGACAGACAGATAGATAAATAGAGAGAACAGTGCAAATATAAAAATTGAGAAAGCTAAACAACAGAAAAGGTATCAATATCAAAATATTGTACTGAAAAATTATAAGTGGAATAACCAGTGAGCCAGAAAATCTTTGACTTTTGTTGTTGTTACTATAAAAATTTTATCAAATTCTATTATGATTTTAAATTTTATAGTTTATTCTAATGAATTCAACAAATGCATTTGCCAAATCATTAGTACATTTGTCAAAATCAGAGAAAAAAATATTTTATGGTCACACGAGCATATTAGAAAACTGTGCCTACTCTTCCACAAGAAAGCTTCTGCTTCCACTTGCATAAACGTCCATCATACACTTGAAGTGAAAAACACTGGCATAAAAATCTAATTGTAACACTGAAAAAATAATTCACCTTTATCATATCATTTTTAAAAAGAGGGTGGCTTTTCAAAACCCTGCCAACATGGTGAAATCATTTTGTGCACAAACGTGACAAGACCTCTCTACGCTGCATCAGGGACTACACACTGTGATTCAATAGTCTGTAGCTTGCAGAAAACAGAAAGTGGATGTAATCTAGTTTGTGCCAACAACCTATAGACTAAATGCAAACACATTTAATATAAAACCTAGGCGTATGTGAAACACAAATTGTAGGCTACAGGAATGCTTGCAATATCTAGCTTCCAAGCAGGGTTTTCTTTTTAAATACGAAGTGTTAATATTTCACACACAGTAACTGTGTTTGCCGCGCATATAATTACTGTTGGAGGAAGTTCAAGAAGAGTTGGGCAGTAAACCCAGAGGGTAATAAAAGCACTGACAACAGTGCAGATGATGAAGGGGGTAAATAGGACTAAACTCAGGCATCTTTTTTTGTGCTTCACCCAGCCTTATGGACCAAAGCCAGTTCCCTGCAGTATTCCCTTCAGCTTTAGCTTTTTCTCAGATCAAGAGACTGACGAGGGGGAGAGATAATGAAGAGGGTATTAAAAGGAAATTTGAAATCAGTGATGGCCTATATCTAAGTGATACAGCTGGATACAGGAGTTCAAAATAACCTTGCTATCAGCCAGCTACACATGTAAATGTTAGCACCAGTTAGACACACAACACATTTTGCCTAATTTTCAGCTCAAAACTGGAGCTAAAAAAAAAAAGAAAAGAAAAGAAAAAAAAAGAAAAGTGTCATATTTCAAAAAGACCAGCCTGATACTTTGCCAGAGAATTTCTGCTAGTTGGCATGATGTTAGCCACTCTAAAATGAAATGGAAATTGCTGGGCACATACCCATTTTCACATAACCCCTCCAGGCATGTCTAGAGTGATCAAAATGTTAAAAGAATCATTCACCCAAAAATGAAAATTGTGTCATAATTTACTCTCGACAGACACCAAAGGTTCTGGCATTTCTTACAAGTGAAACGTGATATGCAAATAAATATGCATATGCATGAAGGATATATGTGAGCTACAACAGAGGGTAAGATGAACAGTGAATATACTGAATTAAAACTAATATGGTGTCAGAAAACTTGGATTATAGGGTGAGAATCATAGACCACTTTTATAGGTACTGTTTTGAAGACTGAAAGCCCATGGTTATCATATGTTCAATTAATCGTCATACAGGTCGGGAATTACACTATACTTCCACAGTTTGGGGTCAGAAAAATTTTATGTTTATTAAAGAAGCCTCTTATGCTCACCAATTATTTGAACCATCATACTGAAATATTACAATTTCACATATCTTTTCTATTTTAATACATAAAATATATTTTATTTCTCTGAATTTATTTCTGAATTTTTAATCAGCCAATAAAATTTACATAATAATAACAACAACTTCAGAAATCTCATTCACAGCTGAATAGACATTTCTTTTTATTATCAATGTTGAAAACCATTGTGCAGCCTAATGCGTTGTGGAAACCAATATTAGGCCTGCAGCGATGCGACGATGACGTCGACGAATCGATTCTAAAAAAAACACGTCGAAGCCTATTCAATCACGCAGTGATAACTGCAACGGCGGCTCCCGCCGAAGCTCGCCTGAGAGGGCGTGTCCGCGCATGTATATATAAGTGGGCAGGGCAGAAGGTTACTTCGTCCTCGACTGAAGCGCCAAACACTTGCAGCACGGCAAGGGATGCAGTACTCGTTCCCATGTCTCAGGGAACTTGGGTTATGGAAGTAACCTATTCGTTCCCTTTCGACACTTTCACTCGTACTGCGTCTGCCAAGACGCTATGGGAACACAGTTCAATCCCGCCGTGCTGTGAGTGCAGAACGATAAAGCCTGACAGCGGACCTAGTGGAAACCCGAGGACGCACCTGTCTCATAAGCATAACATCGTCCTTTCACTTTAATGCGTGTAGCCTGTGCTCGCGGCCGGGGCGGATGACAGCGGGCAGACGAGCTTATAATAAGTGAATAAGTTATAGCTCATATCCTGAATACACTGTTTGAACGCACATCGGTCAATACAGCGAATACACAGACACATAGAGCTTAAGTTCTCGGGTTGGGGTTACATTGGCCAACACAGAACGAGAAAAAACCTTTAAACTTGAGTTATTACTGTAAAAGAGTTTTGTTTAACAAAACCATTTTGTATAAAACTGCTGTTATTTTGTTTTAAGCAGAAGATGTTTGGCTTTGGATACTTTTGTATAATAAAGTAATTATTTAATCTTTAGGGGCAATTAGTGATTTTATGTTTTTTTTAATCATGCAACAGAAAAATAATAGTTAGATAAATCATCTAATTAGTCATTAGAATAGTCGAATATTCAATAAAATAATCGCCAGAATAATCGTTTTAAAAATAATCACTTACCCCCAGCCCTAACCGATATACATTTTTTTCATGCTATTTTAAATCAGAAAGGTCAAAAATTTATTTACAGAAATTCAAACAGGTAAGGGAGATAAAGTTGAGAACTGGGAACAAGGATGTTTTTAAACATTTGTTTTACAACTCATTTGTAGTTATTTTAAGGTATTTTTAAAAGTATTTTTATTACATTGTATCATAAACTGTCATTTTTCACAATAAAATAAAATAACGTAACATCTTGTTTAGAGCTGCACAATTAATCATTAAAAGATCGCATTCTCGATTCGACCTCCCACACAATATTAATCCAGTATTTATTTGATTTGGCCAATTACATTTTCAAGGACAGGAGATCTCGAGATAACACGCAATCACTCAGAGCGGGTGTGATGATGCCTGACGTCACATGCGGTTTTGCGCAGAGAGAGACCAGATGTACTTGTTACGCACGTGTCAGTCCGGGTATACTTCACTTTCCGTGTTCAGTTCCATCTCGCGCACAACCGCATCCACGCAGATTTGGAAGTATACTTAATCGCGGATGAGTGCGGATGGAAACAGCATGGAAGCGTGCGTAGACTGTGCTTTTAGGGGCCGTTCACATGTGGTGTCTTTTGCATGTTCAAGTCCATTATTTCACATTTTGCACGCTGACAATAGAAGCGACGCGGTCATTTTTTCTCCAAGCGCATTTCAGCTTTTCAGATTGCCGCAAGCACACATGTGACAAGAACCAACCAATCAGCTTCATTGAACACTGAAAGCTCAGCCAAAATAAAGCAATAGTTGGTCAAAGCTGTACAGGGAAAGGCTGAACCACAGCTTGTAATGCAGTAGGCTAGATTGAATAGGCTATATTATGTTAATCAGTCTGTAAGATTTGTCTCACATCAATTCACATCGATAATTACTAAAAAATACAACAGTCACATCTAAAAAATATATAATATTAAATTATATACACTTTTTTTTTTATTTCTTTAAACGATCTTTGAATATTATGTCTTATTTAACTGCTATTTTACTGCTGTTTGATATTTTTTTTATATTGTTCAGGGATAAATCTTTAAAATAAAAAAAAAAGGTTCTACAGAATCGTGATCTTTATTCTAAGCAAAAAAAAAAATCTTGATTCTCATTTTATCCAGAATTGTGAGGTTCTAATCTTGTTGCAACGTTTTACAAAAATTAATATTGAATATATTTGGTCCAAATAATTTTAAAATTATTATAAAAGATAAAGTGCTATGCACGCAGAAATGCTGACCTAAAATGCTAAATTTTTGCCCTCTCTTCGCTGTTCTCACATCTCAAATAAATAAAATATTACCCTTTTTAGACAGTTTAGTGAAGAGTAACGAAAATACTACACAAAAAGTACTAGCAGGGGTTATTAGTCTTATTTTACCAATACAAATAAAAATAATCTTCCTTGTCATAACCTAATTTAAAACAGTTGACCAGTCTGCAACTGGCCCCAGTTCTTTATTTACACTTGTAAGATCACAAGTACCCTTGTAATACTGCACTGGATCTCATAGGTGACCTATTTTGATCTCAAAAATGTGAGTTGTCACCAAAAGGTAAAGGGTTTGCATTTGATTAAAATACAAATTTACTGTAATAAAAGTCTCTTTACTGTCATTTTGATCAATGTGATGCAACTTTGGCTGGAAAACAAAAGTATTAAACTTACTGACAAAACCTTTAAACAGTAGCACAGTAGAGAAGCTGATAAAACAATAAATATTCATTTTTTGGTGAACCAACCTTTCAAAGGGTAAACATATGTGTATGTGTTTTACCAGTTTTAGCTGAAGCAGAAGCTGGTACACATCAGCCATGTCCGCCAACACAAGCAGATGAGTTACTGCAGAGAGAAGGGCACGTGCAGCACGAACCATGTTGCCTCTCTTCACTGAAGAACAGGGATCCTCTGCAAACTCTCCTGATGCCAACTTCATGGATTCTCCTACAGAAAAACAGTCATACAAAGAGTCTCATTATTAGTTTTAATTTGTCCATTCATAGCCTGAATGATGCAAGAGTAGCAAGGTCAATGAAATGATCATTTCCCAATGTGGAAGTCGACATAACAGATAATTCAACATCTGAAGATGCAATTACTTCCAAAGAGGCCTTTTGAAATGCTAAAGACTGGAACCTAATTATTGTCATTTGATTAAAATCTGCTTTGTTAATTGACCGTGATAATACCATCCAAGGTCACTTGCAAGGCAACACAAACGCATAAGACAAATGCATGACATACAGGAGGTTCTTTAGTGGTAACCCAGGCTTCACAAATTCAAATAAACACGACTGGGGAAAAACATCAACAAAGGGCTACATGGTGAGCTGTGAGACCAACAATTCAGGAGGTAGGTCTGATTCAGCCACCCTGCAGTCTGTCATAAGAGCAGAGCCAACCACTGTACACAAGAACAACCACAAGGTGAAATATAGAGCTAATCACCAGGCCAGCGGGTGTTCATGTTCAAGGATAAATGCCAGTGGTTAGGGGGGTGATGGGTTAATTGCATTAGGATGTCATTTTGTAAAACGCTAGATGAAGGCGAAAGTCAGAAGCAGTGAAACATGGTGGTGAAAGCAAAGGCTTGATTCATGTCTACTCATAGCCAGAGCCCTGTGACACATGCTAGCACACCAAACAAGTCCTTTCAGTGAAGGTCGAGTCCCTGGGATAACACTGACGTCTTATCTGATGTGCCTGCAAAAGGGTGTCATCACTTGCCTTCACATCCTAGTTGGCTCATGTTGAAACCTTTTCAAAGTGACAAAGCAGAGCATTTTAACAGCAGCTTAAAATACTGAAATGAATAAGTGCTGCCGTATGACCAAGTAAAAGATTCTACACACAGTTTTAAGTTGTTTGTCAAATGCGTCTGCAAATGAACTGAATGCCATCATGCAGATGTCCGCATCCCACTCAAGCCATACATTAAAATAAAAAAGCCTGCAACAAACGTGGCCAAGAGTGCAAGTAACAGCCAAGTTCATAACTAGATTCAACTGAGACAGACTCATTGAAAAGAGAGAAAATCAATTTGAGGGGGCAGCGAGTAAGAGCTTTGTGCTCAGGAGGGGGTCTCATTCCTTCCTTTGTTGATGTTTGGAATAATGTGCACAGTGTTCCCTGGTAACAGGAAGCAAGTCTCACAGAATGACAGCAAAAAGATTTTCTGGGTTATTGCGCAAGCTGTGGTTGCCACACACACTGAATAGTATCTCTAAGAACCTTTCTATTTTTACCCATCACTTAAAAATAAATTCACCTTACAATATACCACACAAAAAGAACTAAGGTCTCTGGGACTGTCATTCCCTCCTGAGGGAGCAATCAATAAGACCATTTTCATGGGCCTGATAGTGATCAGTGCACCCATAATAAACTCACATCTATCACTTCTAAGGTAGTGCTCACACAAGGACCACAGAGGCTTGTGATGAAATGTTGAAAGTGGATGTCTGAAGAAGGCACAATGAGCATCCAGGTACCTTGGAGGGAAGGCAGATGTCATTGTCATTCCCAGCATCCTTCATCTGTCCCGTAGAAAGGTGCGAAGCAATCAAAATCGGATTCTATGGTAAATAAAACACATTCCACCCAGGAGACGTGGTAATGTTGCACATATACATGCAGCAGACAATCTAGAGCTGTCAGGGAGAAAATCGTTCAAGTATTCGGTGGTTTCTAACGTGCATTACGCAACGATTACATTTGCCCAGCTCGCAGAACAGCTGGTAAGTCACAGCTGGGTACCAGGATCTCTTTTCAATCTAGGGAAGCTTTAACCCCACTCAATGGTGGAATTATCAGTCGAACCACGGATGGTCACGCAAAACTGCATAGCTGACAGTCTCCGGCACCAGCAAGCAACAGCGTCTGGATTCCACAGCCAATGACAGCATAGCAAAACCAATGTGACATTCCCCAGCATCACAGCAGCATGCTGGCCGGTGCTTGACAGATTTTACAGCCCTAACTAAGCCAATAAACACTGAGTGCTGAGTCTGAAACTGACAAAGATGTTATTCCAACAAGTGATAAGTGGGTTGAGCTTGCGCTCTGGATCTCAGAAGTGCGAAATGCCACACTAATTCCAGGAAAAGGGGGCATTCCGGCCAAGGAAGCTCACGTCAGCCACTCAATTCAAATGAGAGCGTATGGTGGTGACTTTATGGCTAGGTTATTTCTGTCACAAGCCAACAGACTTTAACTGAAGTCTAGCATAAGTAAAGTGTCGCCTTTGACATTCACATCTGACATCACCTTTGACAACTGGCAGACTCCATGTATATATGCAAGTTGTTTTGCTCTTGTTTTCTCATTCTTGGCAACAGAGCATAAATAAAAATATCTTGATGGAGCAGTGCAGCAAGTCAAGGCAAGCTGTTCGCAAATGAATGTGGCAATCCCTCCTCAGCAGAGGGAGCATAGCCATATACCCAGGATTAGTTAGCAATCGGTGTCAAAAATGCCATGCAAATTTACACCATAAACTGAAGGCCTCTAAATTCATGCTGATATGATGAGGCTACTGCAGCTAACTAGAGCGTCGCTGTGATCACGTATCGATATCAGCGGGATTTTAATAAAAAAATGCACAGCAAACAAAGCATGGAGAAATTAGGAGTTGTGCAATTTGACAGGGTTAAACCCTTCTATTAACCTGTCTTCTCTATCCTCTTTCCGTAAGGAGACATGGCAGAGATACCAGCAATGTTCTGTAATGAGAACGAACAACATGAGATTGAGTGAGGGGATATACAGGACAACAGTCTTGGGGGAAGTACACACTCCACTGCATGATAGCAACAACTCTGATAGCACAAGCCAAGCCCTCTTAATTCAAAAATCCATCCACACGTGCAGATAAGCACAGACAGATAATGCAAACAGGAAATGAAACCACTGATTAAAGCCATTACTCGAATTAGGATATTCAGCCGTTTCTTGTAGTAGTTTCAATGGCTGCAGACACTTTTGAACTTATCAAAGAGGTAACACTAGGGCTGTGTACTGACAATTGTTTCAGAATAAAAATCTCTAAATTTAATTCTACATTGATTTGTTTGGATATATCAGGTACAAGTCTATTTTTCTTGAGGAAAACAAGAAACTTAACCTAACTTAATGAGAAATGAAAATAATTAGAAATAATGATTAACATGTAACGGTGTACAAAAAGTAAGTTACATATTAAGGAACAGTTCACTCAAAACTGAAAACTTCCTCACCCTCAGGGAGGTTCCAAACCTGTATGAACTTCTCTCTTTGCAACCAGGCTGTTTTGGGTCACCATTGACTACAGTAGTATTTTTTTTAGTATTTACTATGAAAGTCAATGGTGACCCAAAACAGCCTGATTACAAACTTTTTCAAAATATCTTTCTTTGTGCTCGGCAGAACAAAGAAATTCATACAGGTTTGGAACTACTTAAGTATGAGTAAATGATGACAGAATTTTAATTTTAGGGAACCATTCCTCTAAGATAAAGAAAAGGCAAAAAAATAAAACAAGTCATTTCATTTGAAGTAATTCACTAACACACTCCTTAGTAAAAACATTAATAACATTACATAACAAAAAGAATTTTATTTATATATATATATATATTTTTTTGTTTATATTATTTATTTACTAAAAACGCTCCTCTATAGAGATTTCGGTAAATATATCGTTTAGGGGTGGGAATCTTTTACCATCTCACGATTCAATTTGATTCAGATTCTTGAGGCCACGATTCGATGAGAAGGTCAAGCTGGACGTAGGCGGAAAGACCGTAATGTCAGTGTGCCTTAAAAGGACGTAGGCGTAGGCGGAAGTACCTTTTAAGGTACACTGACACAGTCCTTCCGCCAAC
>JAUCMS010000024.1:9068311-9090719 GCA_032357445.1 Enteromius radiatus
TTTTGCAAACACTTGATTTCTATAAGAAGTAGGAAACGATGGTGTTTGAGACTGACAGTATGTTATGTCCATGTACTGAACTCTTATTATTCAACCATGCCAAGGTAAATTCATTTTTCCATTCTATGGCACAGATACCGATGTGAAACAGCTACCGATGTGATTCACACCTATTATGATGTAGTGCGATCAGTCACCAAACTATCTTATAATTCACAAATCTCAAAGTTTATTTTCCATGTTTATAGGAGAATGTGAAGCAGGAAACACCTGTTTTTCTCCTTCCACTATTCAGTCATCCATGTTAAATGCACAGATATGTGTGTGAATCATAGGTCAGGAGGAACAGCACAATGTCACAGCTCTCTCAGACCACAGTGAGGAGATGCAGTGTTGAATTTCTGCCTCATTACTTTGACACATGCTTTCCGATGAGGAAACCTCATATAATGGAGAAGTACAGCACAACTCTGCTTGCCGGTGGTTTGTTTTTGGCTTCTGTAAATATCAAGAGTTGTTGTTACTGTCGATGTGTCAATATATCACACCGGTGCAGAGCAGCGTGAAGTTCAGCGAGTCACAAGAGATAAAAATGTGTAGCAGAGCATAGACGAATGTCAGGTACTTAGAGGTAGATTTTCACACTATATGAAAAGGTGATTTTCAAAACCAGACCTTGGTGGCTAAAATAGAATCTCAGTGCAGAACAGCGGAAATCAAACGCGAAGCTTCATTCACAGTTAACAAACAAGCTACAGTATGAAATTTTGTCTCATCTTGATGATCCTCCAGAATTGTTCTTATAAAATGTCAGTTTGTTAATAGTATCAGAAACATCTGACATAAAAGTGAGGTGTACTTGCCCAGTCAAAACAATCAGTATGCTAGAGTGTCCGGGGAGGTTTCAAGGTTGTTGCTATACAGTTGCTAAGGTGTCCTGAACAATTTAGCATGTTGCTTTACAGTCGCTGTGGTGTTTTAGAATTTGCAAAACTGTTGCTATGCAGTTGCTAAGGTGTTCTGAGTAGTTTAAGCAATCCCCAGTAATAAAATACAATTATAAAGCATAGTTATCAATAAATGCAAATATAGTGAAACTGCTGCCTGTCCCAATTAAACCCATTCAAATACAGTATGTTGAGTTGTTCGGATCTATTGACAGTTCCAGGGACTACAGTATGTGATGTAGTCCCACATGGTAGTGAGATCAAAGCGTGACAAAACTCTTGGTGAGTTCCAAAGGGGAAAAGTGATACAAACAGATATACAGTATAAAGTGGGTATGGAAAGTATTCAGACACCCTTACATTTTTCACTCTTTGTTATATTGCAGCCATATGCTAAAATCATTTAAGTTAATTCATTCCCTCATTAATGTACACACAGCACCCCAAATTGACAGAAAAACACAGAATTGTTGATATTTTTGCAGATTTATTAAAAAGGAAAAACTGAAATATCACGCGGTCCTAAGTATTCAGACCCTAAGCACACAGCTAAAATAATGAAGGAGTGTCTTCACAACAACTCTGTGACTGTTCTTGAATGGCCCAGCCAGAGCCCTGACTTAAACCCTATTGAGCATCTCTTGAGAGATCTAAAAATGGCTGTCCACCAATGTTAACAGAACTGGAGAGGATCTGCGAGGTGGAATGGCAGAGGATCCCCAAATCCAGGTGTGAAAAACTTGTTGCATCTTTCCCAAAAAGACTCTATTAGATCAAAAGTGTGCTTCTACTAAATACTGAGGAATACTTAGGGCCGTGTGATATTTCAGTTTTTCTTTTTTAATAAATCTGCAAACATGTCAACAATTCTATTTTTCTGTCAATATGGGGTGCTGTGTGTACATTAATGAGGAAAAAAACTTTAATGATTTTAGCAAATGGCTACAATATAACAAAGAGTGAAATTGAAGGGGCTCTGAATGCTTTCCGTGCCCACTGTATGTAGATTCCGAAGAGATAGAGATACATCATTAGCGACTGTTTCTATGGGCTGCTATACATAAGCCATCTGCTGTATTGTAATGGTCAACTTTGGCATCATTCATCATAGTAGTTAATGGCTGTGTACAAAAGCTTTCAAAATGCTTCCTTCAGAGGCAGCATTTCAAAGAGGGAAGGCATCAAGGCAAGTTTGAATCCAAATTTTGCTTCACAGAGGTACCTGTTTCTGATCAAATATCTGATTTCTTCCCTGCCTTTGATATCCCACAATCCTGTGTGTTCCATTCCATGGCAGTAAAGCTAAATAAAAATGTAAAAATCAGATTGTGTGTAAATGTATATTTGTAATATATAAATGTAACTTTATGCACCTTTTGATGTTATTTCTAATAGGAAATCAGTATTATAGTAATTACATATGGTTATTACCAAAACTCATTCTATTTTGATGTAGATCATTAAACTGTTAAGCTACTGCAGAAATCTGTCCAAAATCAGTTTCATAATGTGCCTTCATGCAAAAATGTTGCCTGCAAAGTCATTTACTGGTAAGGCAGCGAGGCAATTCAGCATGTGGTTCCTAGGGTGTTCTGTTAGGTTACAAGGCCGCTGCTATGCATTTGCTAATGTATTCTTGGGGGTGTTCTGAGTGATTCAGTGCATTGCTAAGCAGTTGCTAATTTTAGCACAGTGCTATCCTGGTACTATGGATTTTTTTTAGCTTATTTCTAAGTGGTTTCTAACTGGTTTTAGCATGCTGCCATGTATTTGGCATTATTAGGGTGCGTGGTTGCTATGTGGTTACTCGCCTGCCTAATTTAAAATAGCTCAAGCTTACATTTTTATGATATTCTCATCCCAGATATGAATTGCCTAAGCAAGCTACCACAAAGCAAATTATAATACAATATATATTGTCCTCTGTACAGTACAGTACATAAAATCTGTTTTGTATAGTAACAACATGGGTTAGTCAAATTTAGCCCAAAGATGCTGCTTTGTACAGTATCTGATTTATGTGCAGAATCCATTCAGTGTATTAGATTATAAACCATAAAAGGAAAAGCCCAAAACACTCTTACTGACTATTCAGCAATTCAAAGAAACTGAAGATCAGATCAAGTTTTGTTAAGCAATTTTATATTACTACTCAGAGTCTGCAATGAGACATTTCAAGAGCAGAGGCTTCTGGGAAATCTCTGACTGCAGTGCATACAATGACAGCTCAGTGGATTGAGGTACAATGGTGAAATACAACCCGAGCGGATGGCAATAAACGTCCAGTCATTGGACTGCACTGCACTGTAAACAACCCGTGACTCTTTGACAGTTGGATATATCTTCAATCGTGGCAAAATGACTACCTTAATGCACTGTCAAGTGCGGTTTATCTTGTTTTATTTTAGCCTGTCAATGCACTCAAATAAGATGGTAAATACTGTAACTTCCCTAGCATATATTGCCAGTAGCAATGCCATATAAGAGAGAAAACAGACTTAAAAAAAAAAAAAAAATGGATCAGATGCAACTAAAAAGTTGTGCTTCTATTTTCAGACACACCACAAGACAGAAGAAACTCTCCACTTCTGACAGCCTAATAAACTGCTAAGACGTCCATGGAATAAAAAATAGCTCTACTGCACTGTGCCAGCGTCAACAATGTTAACCATGGACCCCATTATTAATTAGATATCTGTAATTATCACACACATGTAATCTGATAGTCTGAATGTCTGTATACTGCTGATTGTTTGGCATTTTAAGAAGGCCAAAACCTAAATTGCACAATGTTGCATTTTCGCCCCGCATTCCCTAATTGACAGGACCCACACAATTTTCCAAGAATTGATGCCATGTGCTATAGTTCAGACTGCACGGTGGTTATTAAATACAATTCTAATGGGTAAGAAAACATTTTAACCTTCTCACAGAACACACTGCCATTTCATTCTTCCCTGCTGCTTTCTCAGATATTGAAATATTTGAAAACACATTTGCTCTGAACTGATTCACCCGACTCTTCCCGTTTTGATACAGGGATCAATTTGTGCAATTACGAAGCGCAACTCAGACGGCGTGCTTTCATTAAATTCTACATGATCACAAGGACATTTATTCTTATTTGCATACAGGCAATTACGGAAAATGATTATGGATTGTTGATTCAAATGTCTGTTCTTGTTTAGCAGGCTGAAATTTATATCTAATCCACAATAAACATCAAGAAACGCAGCCGGGGGCTTTTCAGTGGCTATTAGGACATGTAGGTACACCATCTGAGCTCCATGCAACTGATACAAATCAACTTTTTTTTTTCTGTCGCATTTCACTTTCTTCTATGTCTTTCTTGCTATCGAAACAAGAAATGCTTTTATTGTAGAAATCAGAAAAGCAGATCCAAAAAAAAACAAAAAAAAAAAAACAGTGTTCATTATTGATGTGATGTTCATTACTATGTTCATTTTTTATGGTCCTTCTACTGAGTGAAGTAAAAAGCGAGGAACAGGGGTGAGACATGAGGGCATTGAGATGTAAGGGCATATCATAATAGCCGTTGAGAGCCTTTAACTTATGAATTTAAGAGAGCCACCCTGCTATAGTATGAATGCCAGGTCCTTTCCTGTGGCCCATTCCTCACTGTGATTGCTTTGGCCTTTTTTTCCATAGTAAATATTTCATATACTGTTCGAGGTAACATGCACACAAGAGAAGCACTGATATAAAATATTGATGCAAACAGATGTTTATGTTTGCATCCCTCAAAAGGTGTGCAGGCATTCAGACTGAACGGCATGGATTAAATCAGGCTTTATGTGATGCTGTTGAACACATGTGATACATGTAGAGCAAATGTACAAACGAACAGCAACCCGCAAAGTGTTTTCACTGCATATGATACTGGCTCCTGAAACATCTCTGTTTGAAAGGGGGTCATGCACTGATTGTGTAAAGGGAGACCACATGGAGGACAGTCAACAGCTTCTGTGCTCTTGGCATTTGTCCTACTGTCTAGTGTGACTGGGCTCTGTAATTGGTTGCAGCTCTGCAAAGAAATATGTGTAACTGTCTTGCACTAGTCACATCATAAAGCACAATGGACTGGCAGCATTTAGCCAGCCATCCTCCAGCCAGAGATATCACGGCCCTAAATGTCTCCGGGAATAAAAAAAAAAAGGAGAGTAGAGCATATCAGTAATCCAGATCTATATGCCACTCAAACCCGGTGTAACATGCACAGTGACACAGCATAAAGAGGCCGCCTGTCAGTTCGTCCTTTGCTGCTGTGTCTCTATGCTACAGCTCTGCATTTGATTGGCTGACAGCTGAAAAATGGGTCGCATATTCCAAGGTTATTGTGTTTTATCACTCACAAGTGATCTGTATATTCATCCACTGAAATGGGTCAGAAAAATGTATGTATGGCCCTGTGTATTATGTTGACGACAAACTGAGTTTTGCAGCAGCTACAACTAGCCATGCACCACCACACCAAAGAATGGCCTAAATGAAGCAATTTAAATGGGAGATGTGACTACTGGGGCATTAAAGTTGGCCATGCGGTCAGTGAACAGTATGCCAAACAAATTTAAAATCATTTCTGGTAGCACTTATTGTGATGTCATATACCTGTATCTCTCTCTCTCTTACCAAAGCTGTATTTGTTTGATAAATATTAAGCTTACCAAAGCTGTATTTGTTCTTAGTTTTTTCTTACCAGTTATGTTTATTAGGGTTGCATGTTACATGTAATGTTTTTAAATTGATGTTTATTGCATATTTCAGTCTCATCATGATGGTGTTTAGTGTTTGTGTGAATGACACTGAGCACCTTCTATATATGTTCATATTTAAAAGCAGCTTCAATATGTTGGTATATTAACATTATATCAGTTAATGAAATGACTGTATTTAACTGTAAATTTAACTTGTTGTTACTGTGTTTTTTTAACCACAGCTGCATGTTTTTTTACTGTCAATATTACAGTTTTTTTTTTTTTTACTGTGTATATATCTGCATTTGATTTATATATTTTTTAAAAACATTTTTCATCATTTTTTAAATTGAACTAGAGAGAATAAGCTAATTTAGTGATGTAACATTTACCTTCAGTCAACAATCATATTTAATATTTGGTCCCCTTGTATTTAAAGTTTTGTCATACTGTTACATATGTCATACTGCTCTTGACTTGCAGAAATAATTTTCTAAAGATTATAAACTGTGTACTTTCTTTGTGCACCTCAACCAGCCCAACACCAACTTAACCAATTGTATGAGTCTGGAGACAAGACTATCTGTTTAAAAATAAACAGAAGTGAGATACTCCCATTTTATGATGCTTGTGACAAAAATGACATACTTCACCTTTAACAAATAAAATAAAATAATAGTACTTAGTAGTCTCTTTCTCTCTCTTTCCCGCTTTCCCCATTTTAAAAGCTGGCTCTTTGTTACAAGAGCTCCATTATTGTATAATGTTTACTACTGCAAATGGAACACTGGACAAACATACACATCTGTTCTCATAAAAAGGCAGAAAGGGGAACAGGTCTTCCCATCTAGTGCATCACAAGGCTATTTCGCCGTAATCTCTTATCATGTTGTTTTGACCACTATTATTGGTTTCCCTTTTCACCTCTGATTCATCACAGCCTCACATTTAAAATCTATCTTCTAACACACACACACACAGTGCTCAAGGTCTCTCCATAACCGAACATATGGGTCACAAAACGAATGATTTCCTCCCCTCTCACCCTCCTACACACCTCACACAAGCATAGACAGGGTCCCGCAACAAATACGCCAGTTCACTAATGTCCTCCAGAGACATGACAGCCATCCCATCTCGGTGATTTCAGACGCCATCATCATCTCCATTAGCACTCACATCAGCATGCTGGTGCTACTGGACATGAGCTTCAGCAGATGGAGGCAGCAGTTCTGCTCTATGTGGCGTGACAGTCTGAAGAGATGTTTGCCCAAGCTTTGCCATGCTGTTATAACTCTTCATTATTAATCAGCTCGCGCATATCTCTTCATTCTCCTTCTGTACGTTACCCCCCTGTAGCCAGCGTCCCATAATTCATACAGCTACTTACGCTTCTCTGATGCACCCAGGAGCGCAATGAGCTACCTGCAGTTTACTCCCAGGTCCCATCAGCATTCTAGCGTACCATCTCTCTCAGTTATCCTTTATCTTTGAAATCATCACATCTAATATTCCCCATCGAGCTGCACGCCACACACAGACGCACATATGCGCCTTAGTGGAGCACAGCATGTGCATTTCGTTCTTTAAAGACCCTGTAGCTCTGTTCCAAAACCTAGTGAGCTGCTACCGTAGGCCACATCTTAAGACATCTTTGGCGCTATCCTATTGAGAAGGCTGTTTTAAGATGTTGGCATATCAATTATGCAGCCTAATAACATATCTTCTCTTGGCCAAATTGGAAGGCAGCACAGCATGAATCCTTCGCAGAGGAGGCAACCTCAAAGTGCTTTGTTCCAAGATTAGGAAATGTTTATAAATATCTTTATAAACAATTATTCTATTAAAAAAAAAAAAATGTTTTAAATTATACAACAACCCTAGGGGGCCACAAGTAGGTGCTATGGGTCCACAGAAAATCAAATAATAATTAATATTATTTTATTAAAGTTTTTAGATTATATATATAGATTGTTCTCAGGCATTCATCTAACAGTAATATAAAAGTTGTTTATACATTCCCCCCCCATTAATTTCCACTAAAAATGTATTTAAATATTGCTTTTGTCATATTTTATTACATATTTACTCTCATTGTAGAAATAAGTCTTATACATAAATAACTGCTTAAAAAGTGTGCATCTCTTCATATAAACATATACACACAAGACTACGTGACATGTAGTCTTATATGTCAATGAAATAAAATCAAGAGCTATTAGTCATATGGCATTTGGTTATGATTCATTGTGATTGGCTTAAAAACCTGTGGTTCTCAGAAGCAAAAATGACAGATTTCAAATCACACACTTGCAGCAGGAACTACACCAACGCAAGACAGATCACATCCAGCAATTTCATGGGGTCTGTAAAACCTGACATATTTTTTCTTTACATCTGCAACATTCTATTTTTAATTCACTTTTGTACCTAATTGCATTTCCCTGCGTTTCACTTTCATTCTGATCCAATAAGTCAAAATCCACAGATTTCAATTTCAGCTTAAGAGAGTGTGTGTATAGTTACACTCCATTTCCCTATTCTCATCACACTCTTCTCACAGTGAGACACCAGGCTCGTAAATTAAATCAACTCTGAGTGGGCCGATGCTATTTTTACCACTATCATGAGACCGCCAGTCAATCTAGAGGATGAGGATGCTTCTAAATGAGATATAGGCATACCATATTCTAGGAAATTATAAAACAGTCAACACAAAATTGCTCTATGCTGCTAATCTCTCACTCTTACTTGTGTATGAGAGACATTTTTCCTTCTCTCTGATTTCCATGTTGACTGTGAAAGACTTTGAGGGCTGACCGCAGCACTGGTCACTGATAATGAGATAATCGGTCCCCCCCGCACAGCGTGAGGCTGGATGTAATGCATGAGGAGACTCAGTAGGGAGGTGGGACACCATTATCAGATTCATTATACCTACTTTTACATCCTCTCTGACATTTACTGAGTGAGGCTTGCTGGCAGAGGTCAGTGGTAATGCTCAAATTTAGCAGACAGTGGGCATTTTTATTCCAAGCATGCTAAACTGAACTTGTTCATGGAATGTGTGAAGAAGTGTGCATGCAGTGTTCTTACATACCACAAGAGGGGCCTCCTAGTGCTGCCTATGCTGTCAAAAAGTCACTTGAAAAGAAGTGAATAAATAAATAAGACAACACTGCAAAATTAAAAATATAAAAAAGTTGAAAATAAAATACTATGTTTTGCAATAATATTTCAGTCTTTTGGCTTCGTGATTTTTTATTTAATGTGTGTGTGTGTGTGTGTTTTATTAGAACATTATTTAAAAAAAAATATTTCTTGAGTGACGCCTAACCAATCACGTTGCGGTACATTTGAATAAGCACATATTACATTTGCATGAATTTTAGAAGAACAATAATATTAACATCGTTAATTGTGAACTTTAAAATAGATAGATTGACACAAAAATAATACCTTATGATTAACCATATTAGCAATGCAGCATAGTTTTAACAACTGTAGCATTACGTTCTTGACAATATTTTAACATAACTTCACGTTACATGCACCGAATCAAGATAAGACGCATTTAATGAAGGCATAAATAAATCCTGTCATCAATTAATTCCTTATTGATTCATTAATCAAGAAAATAACATTCAAATAATAACGCATGTCTCTTCTATTTCATTTTGCGGATATGACGGCGCTTTGCTCCATGACACACACGACACGAGACACTCGTCATCTCACATGCAGCCCTTTCCCTCAAAACACTGAAAAATATCAGGTCGCTGTTTGAGCAGAGAAAATGAACCCTCCCGTTCGCCATTCCCTGATAGCTTGTGTAAATATACAGAGGGACAGACGCATGCAGTGCAAAGAGGGAAATAGAAATGTCACATTTCATTTGGTTAAACAGGCACATGGAGATTTGAATGGCAGCAAGAGGTAAAATTAGAGTGTAGGGGACAATGGGTTAATTGCATGTCTTTCACATAAATGGATTACATCAAAGGTAAAGCTCAAGTTTTAAATTTAAATTAAATTCAAAGGAAATGAAATTAAGGGATAAAAATAGCAGTTAAGTTATTTGTTTTCTTCTTTCTGTTTAATTGAATGCGTTCGTTCTGACACTTGTTGGAATTGTTGCAGTACCACCAAAAATCCTCTAGGTGGCAGAGGACTGTCATTACAGGAAGGGTTGAGGGGAAATGTCTGCTTTCAGGATAAACCTAAGTTGCCTATTAATTCAAAAATAATTGTCTCTTCGCTCTACAAACCTTTAAACTCAGTTGGGAGCTTCTAAACAATAGCAAAAAAGACTGTCACTGCTGCCCTAGTATTCACTACGACCACAGCACTCTCCCAGGAACCAATTAAAGAGACTTATCACACTTGTCTTCATACATTTTAGATTATGTCTCTGCTGATAAAGTTTCAAAAAGTAATTCGACACATTACCAAGAGACAAAACCCAATGCCTGGATGAGTTGCCTGCAGCTTAACTTCTACATGGAAATTAGTCTTGTTCACTTCATCCTTTGCCCAGACAGTATATGCAGAACTTCGCCTAAAGAGACATTGCATGGTCAACCGTGAAAATACGTGTCTGTGCCAAACTAGCAGATTTAACAGATGAATTCCATTTCCTAGGAAAACTTTGAAACCACAGTGTACCTCTGTTGGAATGACTTGACTTGATAAAGCTGTGTACGTGCTTAACGTTAATTTGTAAATAGTTTAATGGAATTAAGCTAATTTAAAAGTTAAAACTAAAAGATACATCAACCATGCGTGACAAATGCTCACAGGAAAAAAACGCAGCACTGACTCTTATTAAAAAAAAAAAAACACAAGTCTCCTAGGCTATGTGCTTCCCTCAAGTGCAGTAAGTGTAAACTCACCATATGTTGGTGATAATTAATGCGTACAAAACTCAGTGTACAGCAACTTAAATTAAGCGTTACATTTTGCAAAACACAAGAGTTATATTTGCTGGAGTAAAACTCATGAGACCTGCATGCAGATTTCAAACAGCTAATTCTGTGTGCACACAAACCACCAAGCAAGAAATTCATCATCACTTTTCATCTTGTCCCCAAACTCCAGAGACATATCTTGTATCTGCAGTTTTTCGGTCAGCCGAAATCCTGACCACAGCTAGAAATTAATGACACAGTCTAGCATGACTTTGCCCACGCATTACATGCCTCGTCCCCCTGCACAAAGGCACCAGCTGAGCCAGGGTCACCATGATCACTTGATTTAACACCTGCGCTGTGTGCAAACCCGATTTAAAATCCAATATGAAATGAATACAACCTCCGCATCTCATTCCACTCATAGCAGATTTCATTGCCTCTGCGTGTTCAATATGATACAGAAACGTAGAAGTTTCTTATCTCGTTTCACATTGATGTTTCTCGTTCAACAGTCTTGCAGGGTAGTATGTGTTAACAATTACTTCTGCTCCAGTGTGCCCATATTAATCTGTTAAACCTGTGTTATGCATGTGCTGCCTTCCTATTGCCACAGGCATAGATCTCAGAGCTGGATGAGAGATTAAAAAACATATCATTAAACAGATTTTGGCGCACCACAACAGCACGGAAACTCCCTACTTTCATAATCAATGTAACAATGCAAAATTAAGAGTTAGCCTACAGGACCTTTTGTAATCATCAGCTCTACGTATTATTAGCTCTTTTAGTAGTTTTATGAAGCAGAATGAATTTTTTAAAGGAATAGTTTACCCAAAAATGTAAATTCTGTCATCATTTACTCACCCTTGAGTAGTTCCAAATCTGTATGGATTTCTTTGTTCTGCTGAACACAAAGGAAGATATTTTGTAGAAAGTTTGTAACCGGGTTATTTTGGGTCACCATTGACTATCATTGTATTTTTTTTCCTGCTATGGAAGTCAATGGTGACCCAAAACAGGCTGATTACAAACTTTCATCAAAATATCCTCCTTTGTGTACAAAACTATTCAGAATTGTCATTTTTGATAAACTATTCCTTTTAATTATTTGTTTCAAACTAAAAGATTCGGTATCTACCAGCAGGGGCTAAATGGATAACGTTGGACTGAATAAAACCATTTTTCATGATTTTCTATGTAGTATGAGGATTTAAACAGGTTTTGCATAACAGGAATGACAGGGTAACTTGATGTAACTAATTAAAAATCACGTTTTAAATTTTTTTTTAATGAACTTAATACTGACTTTGTTTGACAACATCATTTTTGTATTAGGCATCAGCTGAAGACCCTGTAGTGTTTTCTCAATTTGTGTAATTATCACTGTAAGCTAAAATAGCCACGTGTCCAGTGTTTCATAGACTGCTCATAGTCTAATCACTGTATGCTTTTGTTTTTCATTGCCTTCAGACATTTTTTTTTATTAACACGAATGTGCAATAACATGACCCTTTAATTTAATAGCATGTAGCTTAAAGGCTTGCTGAACGCATCAAGAACTATGAAAGATAAATTATGCAAAGAACCCTGTGAGGTTAAAAAAGGAATTTCTTGTGGGTGGCATGTCCGTATGCATCCATAAATCTCAGCTTTCACTGATTAAATAGCTTTCATTGAAGAGGAATGTCAGCAGACTATATAATTCCAGCAATAATTATCACATTGATGGTGACAAATATCTTTAGAGCCATCTAAATGTCTAATTTTAAGTATATAAGCATGTATTTGTTTGTTTGAATCGCTATAAGACGAGTCAATAACCAGATGTCTTAACAGAGAGCTTTAGGGGTCTTTGAATGTTGGAGGCAGCCAGTAATAGGAAGGTTACAACCCAGGACTAGATTACTTTGACGGACCCTTTAGCATAGCCCTGTTTTTCTGATTCATCTGTAATTATTTGCATAAGTTAAAAAGAAAAAAAAAATGCTTAAATATCTATACAAACCACAAATGTCGGTCCTAAATATCCAATAGCATGAAAACACTGAAGCTGTGTCCTCATTTTACCCTTAGGTTCATGTGACTTGAATATTTTCTATTAATTCTTGCCTGTTTCTCTGTGGTACATCAAAAACAAATAAATCAAAAGGTTGTGTTTTCAGGACAGTGACTGTTCTGTGGCATTCGCTCTCACGCTCAACTCAGTTACGTGTGGACGCCTTGTTTTGGGTGAAAATCGCAAATAAATTTTGCAGCAGGTCTGTTTTTTAAACTTTTGATTGTGTTTGCAAGTGGCTCGGAATTTGTGTAATTATGTGTTTTGGATGGTTGTGTTGTTCACACCATGCTGATTAACTGATTTGTTAACCAGCAAGAACCTACATCTGGGTGGTGGTAACCCAATGGTTAAAAACCAGGGATTGCAGCTGAAAAATTTCTTCAGTCCATGTCCTATAATCATTATGCCCTTAAGCGAGGCACTCAACCCTATAATACATTTCAACGGTCGGGTTTTGGAAGTGAAAATATGGAAATAGATTTTTAGTGATAATGTATAAACCTCTCAAGACAGACCAACTCTGCGCTCTGAGGGTGTTAATCGATGGTACGTGCTTCTGCAGAAGCTCAAGTCACTGTTAATTTAACTACACTACTCATAGTCCCAGAGAGAGATCCACCACTCATAAAGCTTTGTGGATGATGTCACCCCTCATGCTCGCAAATAGCTCATTTATACAGCACATTTCATACACAGTGGTAATTTTGTTTCTTTTTCACTGTGTTTTACAGTATATAAAATGATATTAAAAATAGTATCATAAATAGAAATTAAATTAAATATATGAATATTTCGCAATAAACTACATATATATATAATTCAGTGACTATAAATTATACTGTATCTCTACTGTCTGTCGATTTCTGTTATTTCATGTAATTTTGCTTTTGAAATACTTTGTTGTTTGAAGTGTTTTTTTGATCAACAGAATGGCCGAAAACATGTTGGATGCATTGCTTCTGAAAATCATACAACAACCTATTATACTTCATTTCGGTTTAAAAGCATCACCTAAATGACAAGTGAAAGACTGTGTGCATGCGTATGTTTGTGTGAACGGTGAACAGGTTCAAAGAGTTTGCTCTGCGTAACAGGAGTTGCATTTGTCTCATAAGCTTTAATGTGAAACCATAAATCCTGTCAGATTGTATTATTCAATTTTCCATCAGAACTACCACGATTAGATTGATTAAACCTGGCTACAGCCTTTGAACCAACAAACCTTGCATTTGAATCAATACAATTAAATCATTTTGGCCCAGGCTCACTTTATATTCCCTGAATCCCCTTTGACATCTTGAGTAGTGGTTGTACAGGCATCTTCCTCTCTTGATTAAAAAGCACCTTGAGATAAAAGACAGCGCAAAGATGATATCTTAAGCTCAATAACAGACAAAACGATCAGAATCTAGTTTTCACAAATTTGACAGAATAATCTTGTAATTGAGTATCTCATGATAGACTTTTTTTTTTTACACTTATGTTCGCAAACCAAAAAGCAACACTAGCAGTTAAAAATGTCAGTAACCATAGGGCGAGATTATTGTTGAATTCAATACCAACAGCTCATCTAAAAATCCCCATTAGTTTCCATTGATTTCCCAGGGATGATAAAACATAACTTTATATTTCATGACTAGATGAAAGCATATTTTATGACTCATGGGAGAGTATGGTTACATAGACATATACATTAAGAAGATTACACAGATTATATTGTAAGAAGAAGTTCAAAGCCTCAGATGTAGAAATATCTCTTATACTCAAGACGTGACATGCCACAAAACATACAATTATGAGTAAATGTTATACAACGTACATGTACAAGATCAATTTGACCTTTTTTTCCTCTCCCATGGACAAATAACAATATTTACCACCTCAGCTTACCACCAGTTTTTCCCACCTCAGACGGCGTTCATTAACATGGAAGATAACGTCAGGCACATCAGGCTAAAGAAACTGTTTAAAACGCTGAGGGTTTCTGTCAAATTCAACTAAGGCAGCTTAAATGATTAATCAAAACTGATGACCGCACACTGACAAGAATGCAGGCGAAGATTGTTTACCCAACTCTCAGAAATCAGGCCGTTTATGTCAGTACTGACTGCGCCCTCTGCTGGACATTCATAAAGGCCTTGTTTCAAAATCCAGTTGGCTGCCTTCCTTTTGTGAACATTTTGGGCATGATGGCCATTAAGAAAACATGATGGTTGCGCAGGCTGGAAACAGGGATTGTTATCTTGCCAAATATCTTCCAGTACTACAAGGTATCATATGATGTTTGTAATCATGTGACCACAAAGTAAAACAGTTATACTCTCTATTTAATATTTTTTCCTTTGGGTCATTTATCTTAGTGTCAGGTCCATGTTTCCTCTATTATCTTTTTGTATTTTTGGTGACAAATATTTGCCTGAAAGTCTTTTCATAGTGATATTTTTATAGTCTGCATTATCCAGGAATCTTGCTGCTTATACTACATTTTGTGACAGTCATCGAGGATTGGCTATACATTGGAATTGAGCAAACGTCACCAAATGAAATGCAATTTCACTGTTATAATTGCTTTTGTATATCAAAGACTGTATCAAAGGCGACATAAAGGAACACAAGGAGTTTTCTGTTCTGCCGAAACACAGAACAAACCAATCTACTTATGCTGATTACTATGAATGAGGACATGCATTATTAACATGAATGAATCCACATGTATCAACAATTGCAAATTACCTTCCATAATCAGCAGACTTAGAAAAGAGAAGCATGAACCAACTGTGAAGTAATGAGTCGCACCAAATTGGCAGTTGAGCTGGAGATTTTGACGAGTTTTCCATAATTACGCTGCTCCTTGAACAAAGCCTTCACCTTCTCCTTGATGTTCATTGATTTCAGTGAATTATTCATATTCATATTAGGGTGCAATAATGCCAAGGTCAGTGCTGTTTTCATCTGACCTTCTCACAGTGAAAGTTTTTAGCCCATAACAGGAGTCTATAAAATTTTTCAGGCCAAGGACCTTTGGGGGACAGAGCATCATTACATACTTTGATATGTCACTTACATCACAAAGCCATTCAAATCATCAATAATATTTGTTATATTTTATAATATATTGTGTGACAAATACTTCATAGATCCACTGTAATTGTAGTTAAAATGCCATACTTAATATATAGTAATTATGGCATATGATGAGTTGTGTGACTCGCTTTAGGCCGTGACTAAAGATGTCTAAAGAATGACTGAAGATCATTTGGTCATTGGTCACCCATCCAAATCACAAGACATGCAATCAACCTCAGGCTAAGCTACCGTAACCACTGAATGTTCCTCAGCCAATTTTATGGAGACATAAACATCCGCACACACACAAACATGCACACGCATTATTACTTTTACATTAAATTCCCACACACTGTAACAAAGGCTGTGATTTTGATTATGTCCTTGTGAAAAATGAAGTGAGAAAACTGTGACACAGGTTTTGAGGTTGATATGGTGGATTTATGACAGCGGTAAATGAGCGTGTGTAAGAGAGAGTGAATGAGTGTGTGAGAGTGCTGTGATGTGAGAGAAGAGAGAACATGAACATTTTTATTTTCTTTGACATTCAAGACTCAAGGCGCGAGGCGCTGTAAGATTTACAACATACAAATTTTGTATAGTTTCAGTTATATGTGTTGCTTTTAATATTTTTGTGGAAGCTGCTGTGATTTTTGATAAATGCTATTTATTAAAGAATCCTGAAAAAATGATCAAGGTTTCAAAAGAAATATATAAAAATTGTGTATAATATTTTAAATAACATGTAATAATAAGAGCCATTATTTATAAATGAGTATTAATAATAACTGAGCACCAAATCAGTATATTACAATGACTGAAGAATCATGTTTTTACTGGAGTAATGGCTGTTGAATATTCAGCTTTGCAATCACTGGAATAAATTACATTTAATATATATTCAAATAGTTCCTTTAATTGTAAATAACATTTTACTATTATTTTTTTTAATTCTTTTTAATACTACTATTACTTATAATAATAATTATTGTTATTATTATAAATGTATAACAAAAATAACTACTGTACCCCAATCAGACCACTGTCACACATGATTTGTAAGATAATATGCAATAAAGTAAACTTTTCTCATCAATAGGATGAGCATCTTAAGTATTTTTTTTTTTTTTGTAATCTGTGGAAAAGAGGTTTCCAATCTTTAAAGGACATGCTTTGTTCTCCCCTGAAAAGTGTTCCCTCAAATCTAGGCAAGATGATGGAGTGCTTGTTTTTACAGGAATGCAGTAGCCTTGAAACTTGTTTAAGGATGTGTAGTGGAGAGATAAGGCTTTAGTTTTAATGTGTGAAAGAAATATTAATGTTAGACTTTACCTGTTAATAGAACAATAGAACAGATCAATTTAACATTTAATCTGTACAACCATGAAACACAATGAACAGTGATAATACACAGCCAACATGGTGCTTGCAATTTTCAGTGAATGAATGAACTGATAAAATGTATACATTAAAGGAACAGTTCACCCCCAAAAAATATTTTAAGTACTTCCAAACCTGTAAGATTTTCTGCCAAAAACAAAATAAAATAAAAAAAAAATGTTTTGTTTTTTTTTGATCCAATTGTAGTTTTGGATCACTATTGACTTCCATAGTATTTTCCCACATTGATGGTGAAAACCATCAATAGTAAATGATGATGTTTGGGTGACGTATTCCTTTAAAGCTACATAGGATAAAGATTGGATGAAGATTGGATAATATGTGCATGCAACAGGCAGCACCTAGCAGTCAGATCAGGAGATTGTGACCACTACAGTTTGGAGCGTGTTGCTGTGATGTACTACAAAAATGAATAATCAAATACGTTTGCTCTTAAATATTGAGTGTGATGGGTGAGCTTGGGACTCTGAAAGGGTGGAGACATACGTATCTCTTCAAACAGCCGAACTGAAGCAGACAGACGCGCAGAATACGCACAGAGAGGCTCCAGGGTTTGAGCACTAAAACATTATCTCATGAGACTGAGGAAGCACCGGCAAACTGAACGAAAAGCAAAGCAGATGACAACAGCGCGATAACTAACAGCTGAGGGGAGCTTTTACAACTTTAAACGGTTTGGATATGAAGTAAGAGTGCGGCGTTAAAGCTTGCGTAATCGTGCGCAAACCAGACGACAACTTTTCAAAGTTATTTCTTTTTTTATGTAAAAAAGATTTAAGATGAACACCTCGGATATTCTTTGCGGTTACGTATTTGCCAATTCGTCTAACATTACGTGTGTGAACCAAACCGGCCCCAGCATTATTGACATCGCGTCTTTCATGCACATCTTCCCCACGATCTACGGCATTTTGTGTTCAGTTGGAGTTCTGGCCAACGGTTTGGTGATCTATTCTGTGGCATCATGCAAGAAGAAGATGGTTTCTGATATTTATGTGCTGAATCTGGCCATCGCAGACCTGCTTTTTCTGTTGGTGATGCCGTTCAACATCCATCAGCTGGTCCGGGACAGACTGTGGGTCTTTGGCCACTTTATGTGTAAAGCTGTAGTGGTGGTGGATGTCAGTAACCAGTTTACCACAGTGGGCATTGTGACTGTGCTCTGCATTGACAGGTGAGACCTGCATGCATTTGAGAAGTCAAAAAAATATTAATGCAGTGGCCTGTTGCTGTATGCCTATTTTACCGATCTTGCAAAGTAGGCCTGAAACTGTAGAAAAAAAAATCCCCAGCGAAAGAGTTATGTTTAAATATCTGTACATATCCAGGCTTTTATATAGTTATGCTATAGGAACCTTACTTTTAAATATAATGAGATGCAACATTAAAAAAAAAAAGTAAGATGACTGTCCAGATAAACTTTTCTGAATTTAAATGTTACATAAATCAATGTATAAATACTGATTTTTTGACGAAAGTTTTGAGAATACGATTAAAAACCAGTAAATAGTTCTGCTGACATTCCTGGAAGACCGTTTGTTTACAACTTTGAGAGGAACTTGGCAAAATTCTGAGAATGTTTCGTGTTAGCTGTATCTCATCTGCAGTTTCAGAGATAACAACTTTGTGCTGACATTTGGAAAAATTCCAAAGTCTGTAATAAAAAAAAATTCAATGTGACTTAAATGTATTTATTTATTTATTTTTATCAGATAGATGCTCATTATAGTAATATGTTTGTACAATTTGTATTTATTATCAGCATAAAGTAAAACACACCTTATAAATATTTACTAAGATTTTATACTTTTCTGCATTTTATACGAAACAATCACTTGCCGAAATAGGCTTCACTTTTGCAAAATATAAGTGTATTATAATACATATAATTGCATTTCTTTCCTTGACCTGTGACATGTAACTGGCAGGTTTCTTTCAGATTCAAACCAATATAGTCAGGATAATAAATGCGCATCAGCTTTGAGGTCAAAAGAATATAATTCTTTATTCTAATTACAGAGCAGACTTTTCTTTTTACCAAATTATATGAAATTACAACCCAGCTGTTCAATGCTGCTAATCAAAATCTAATCTAAAAAAGAAAAAAAAAAGACAAATCAATGCAACTCTCACATCCATGTGATCCATGCTAAATGACCTTGAAAAATGAAGCCTGCTGCATCGATCATTTTTGTATCTTAGTCTGCACGGCAAAAAAAGTGTGTGACTTTGAATAACCCTCTTACTTACAATTATAGCACACAAAAGCACTTTAACACACAGTATCTCACCACATAAAAAGGATGCACATAAAAAACAGCAGAGGAGAGTTTTTGCTTAGTTGTAGGTGTCAAAGACATATGAGTCCCCCAGAAGGCCTTTTGATTCATGATTATGTGATAGAGCTCCACTATAACACTTTTTCATATAGAGTCATTGCTATATTCCCAAAAGGAATTCTGTTGGTTTTTACTGGGCCACATGCTTAGAGTTATTTAGACACAGCATCTTAACTACACAATTTTATTCTCTTTTGCTAAGCACTATAATCCCTTTTTCTATTTAAAAGGCAACCTTAAAGTCATTGTTACTACTGCGAGCAATACATTAAACATGAAGTCAGTCGCATTCTCTTCCCTTTATAAAAAATTGCAAGGGAGAAAAAACAGATTGTTGTCTGACTAGAGTGTACATGAGAGCTGTAACACTTGATGAAAAATGAAGCTGCTGCATGTGTTTGGAATGTTCACGAGTAAATTACACATCGCTTGATTTTATACACAAGTTTTTTTTTATTGGATTTCTAGAACTCTAGAAGAATATAAACACAAGCAAATGCTTTTCTTAAAAAGCTGTCACTTGCTCTAGTAGCATGTGACCTGTTTGCTTTCCAAGAGTCAAGACAAGTCAGCTTTATTTGTATAGCTCTTTTTACAATACATATTGCTCAAAGGAGCTTTGGGTAAATAGTGCCTTAATACCCCTAGTGAGCAAGAAAAAAGCGATTGTGCTAAAATAAAATGCTGGAACGAGGAAGAAATAAGCAGAAAAATGGGTTTTAACATTTATAATAAGAAGACATGACATGAAGAATGATTTCTGAAGGATCATGTGACACTGAAGGTGTAAGGGCTGGCAAAATATCAGCTTTGCCATCACAGGAATAAAATGCATTTTGAATGCATGTTCAAATATTTTTCTATAGAAAAAGACCCTATTAATATCACAATAGAATCAGATACCAAAGTCCACTAAAGAGATCAGATTTCATTATAAACTCAAACACTTTAAGGCTGATTTATCAGAGCTACAATATCCAAATTGTTTTGGGAGCAATGTTGGAAGAAACATCTTATGTAAAGTTAATGTAGCAATATTTAAAAGAGCTGTGATTTTTATGTCTTTTTCCAGGTACGTCGCAATTGTACATCCTACATCTGAAAAGAGGACCATTCAGTGGACCATCGTCATTAACATTTTGGTGTGGGTGGGCAGCTTCCTTCTAAGCATCCCGGTCATGATTTACGCTAAAGTTATCTCCAAAAAGAACATGGACATGTGTATGATTTACTTGGATGGGCCTCAGGATATGTACTGGTACACGCTCTACCAGTCCACGCTGGGTTTCATCGTCCCCCTCATTATAATAAGCACATTTTACACCCTCACTCTGTACCACGTGTTCCGCTCCATCCGGCGGGTCAAACGCAAGCAGTCAGTGTGGGCCAAACGGGCCACTAAGACAGTTGTGATGGTGATCGCCCTGTTCCTGGTCTGCTGGTCTCCCTACCATGTGATCCAGGTGATCAACCTCGGCATCCAGCAGCCCACCAGCGCCTTTGTGTACGCATACAACATCAGCATCTGCCTTAGCTACTCTCACAGCTGCATCAACCCTCTAATGCTGCTGGTGTTCGCCCAAAACTACCGCGATCGCCTCTGCCATCGCAAAGAGCTGCGCTCCCAGATCAGCTCATCCAAGACCACAGTTAAAACCGACGGAGGGTCTGGCATGAGTCCTGACACCAACAACAGCTGTACCGTTATCTAGCGCCCGTCGAGCCTTGTGCTAACTGTGGAGAAAAGTTAAAGGCTGCAACGCTTGCTGAACGAGTGTCAATCGCATGGTAGCTTGTTTCTCAAAGGGGAAAACTGTGAAATGAGACGCCACATTCAGGAGGCACAAAGGAGCACTTCACTGCATTTGTGGTTTGTGTCACAATCTGGAAAAGTGATTATAATGTCCTATTACTGTTGTTCAGTGTTTGCTGTATCTGTTATTTGTTTAATACTGTTAGTGTATCTGTTGTTTTGAATGGATCGTCCTAAAACCCCTCCAAAATTCTGTTATCATTTACAAACTATTGG
The DNA here is from genome assembly GCA_032357445.1 of Enteromius radiatus. NCBI lineage: Eukaryota > Metazoa > Chordata > Actinopteri > Cypriniformes > Cyprinidae > Enteromius > Enteromius radiatus. The sequence continues at coordinate 9,089,778 of JAUCMS010000024.1, forward strand.
GTAATTTTTTATGGTAAATAGAGACTGAGGCTTGCAAGCTTTTTGAAGAAAATATCGTGCAAAAAATTCCAATGCGTCAAATATCAGTGCAGTGCAGCTTCTGTTGAGTATCAAGCCTTGAAGTCATTTTTTTTTTAACCTAGAGGAACAAACTATAATTCAAATACCTGATAATATTTCCTTCCAGTGAGCTGTTCTCAAGCAGAACATTTAATCGGTGAACTGGATTAGTTCAGTTTGTAAATGAATTTTTCAGATTGATTTAGTGAATGAATCTACTGATTCATTGAGACTAATCTAAATTACCCATGCGCAAGATTTGTTTTGCTATAGTATAGCTTTATAAACTTGGAATATGTGTCATTTTGTGATACTATTAGTATTGAAGCATTAGATCAATGCTTGTTCAATAAAAATACACGGCAGAGAGAAAAGTACATTCTCGGAAAAAAAAAAAAGTGAGCCTTTTGTGTTCCATGTGTGAAAGAATTTCAAACAGGTTCAAAATGACATGAGAGTGAGTAAATGATAACAGCATTTCTATTGCTTATTCTCTTTAAAGACAATAACATGGTCAGGGCTTTTTTTTATTTGCATGTGTAGGGAAGGATAGACCAAATCAGACCGGTCTTTTATGCAGATGTCAAAAAAATGTCTTTGTGTTTTTGTGGAATAGTACTGTGTTGAAGAAATCCGTTTGTGAGTGAAATAAGCAAGTACGCTGATCAAAGACACAGGCCCAGCTGATCATAAATATTTTAAACGATACTATCATAAATGTGTTAATATTGGATTAACGTTCAAGTATTTTACAAAATATATTACACATTTAAAGGTGCTCTATGCGATCTTGTTTGACGTCACGTCCACTGACGTTTCACGTAAATAAAAAACAAAACAGAGCAAGCTCCCCCCTCCCCCCAGTGTTTCTGTAACTGCCGT
>JAUCMS010000024.1:9093122-9105448 GCA_032357445.1 Enteromius radiatus
ACACTGATTACTTTACATTCTATTAGAGTTTCATATCTTTAGCGTTGTCCCTTGAAAAGATATAATAAAATATCTACTGTATATATATATATATATACACACAATACTGTGCAAAAGTCTTAGGCCACTAGTATTTTCACCAACATAAAAAAAAAGAAACAAAGTTTGATGTCAGTTATGTCTATCTTTTGCAGTAGTGAGATCTCAGTTTACATTTCCAAACATTATTTTTGCCATTAATTGTAATAATGCAGTGAGATTATTGCCTGCACAAGGAATCGACAAAAGCCAGTGCTCCACACAGAGATCTGATCTGATCATCATCCAGTCTGTCTGGAGTGACATGAAGTAACAGAGCAAACCGAGACAGACTAAATACAGAAGAACTGTGGCAACGTCTCCAAGATGCTTCAAACAAACCTACCTGTAAAGCTACTGTACTGTTCAAAATTGTAGACACTCGTGTAAAAATGCTATACTGTAAAATGAGGATGTTGACAAAAATAATCTCACTGCATTATTACAATTAATGACAAAAATAATGTTTGCAAATGTAAACTGATATTTTCATTACCACAAAACATTTTTTTGTTGGTGAAAATACTAGTGGCCTAAGACTTTTAATAAATTCTGATGAATCATCTTTCAGTCCATATATCTAAAGACAACTCACAACATCTTGCCTGTTCAGCTGTTGCACATGGTTAGATGGTTTATTTATAATGACATGGCAACCCATTTCATGAACCTCATTATGGCTTATACTCTATATAATCCCATAACAGCCATTTTTTAGTACCAGGTGCAGCTTAAGTTGTAAACATTCTTCTCTCATGATGTTTCCCTATTCTGCTTGAGTTAATCCCCTCATAAAGATGGCTGGATGAACTGAAAAGCATGAAGATGAATTCAAACGTTTCCCCAGTCGAGCATTTAAACATCACTGAATCTTTATGGCAAGTTCAGGAGCTCAGAATGCAAAGCAGATTTCCACCTCCTTCATACCTCAAATAACCAGAGGCTTTTCTTCTTAATGAATAGCCGTCTCATTTGTAAGTAGCTTTGGATAAAAGCATTTGCTAAACGGATAATAGTAAATGTAGTCCATTATCCGACTGCAAACATTTCAGAACTCAAATGACCTTCCAAAAACTGAAAGTATAGGCTACTGCTGTTATTTACATTAATGTTAACAATAAAATATTTAAGTCACCGAAAACACACGACACAAAAGCCATACGAATTACATTTCATGACTAAAATATAATTAATGCAAAACAAAACATTTACATAAAATATGTATATTTTTTGACAACATAACATTAAAAAATAAAACAAAGGCAAAAACAGGCAATATACATGACACATTGCTATGCTTTTGCTCTTATGTTATCAGCAGTTATTGTTAACTTGACAGCAGGCAATTTAATAACCAGCATCTGAAACATTAATATTTAACAAATGCATTTAATGATGTATGGCATTTGTGTTAGGCTATGGCTCTAAACATTATGTCCTTATTATTACAGCTTATAAAAAGGTATAAAGACAGCTAATTACAACAAAATGTGAAGAGACTACTAATAATCAAATCTTTCCGACATCTTAACTGTAGTAATATGAAATTGTATGATCATAGTAAGTGGCTTCTCTGAAAATCACAACAGGCTAAGCCGTGCCCCCATCCATTTAATACAGCCTGTGGTCATTTTATGGTTTAATTCAATTATGAAAAGACACAAAGATTTTGATAAGATTATGATGATATTGAGATGGTTTAATGTCTTTATAAATGTAAGCGGGGCTTCAATCATATTCTGCTTCTGCCCTCCCTAGAATCACAGCAATAAATCACTTGAGCGATAAATCTCGAAGGGCCTACATCATCCTACATGTAATATAAATATCGAACTAATTTAGCAGTCATTTTGTGTTGTTGGATAAAATCAGAGATCTTATCCAACCCTTTTATCCTTCTATGACTAAGGCAAAGGCTAAGGCACACGCACACAGAGCATGCTGCATTAATTAGTTTCATACAGTAAACAGTTTTTCGCTATGTTTCCACAAAGCAAAAAACAAATTGAATAAAGGCCTTTTATCAAAGGGCCAAAAACTTATTAAGATAAACAGTGGTGTGTAAGTATATGCATAATGGCTTGCATTGAACAGTTTAAAATATCTAACCCTGAAAGATGTTTTTTTTTTAAATGCCACACAAAGCATCCCTTTGCGTCGTGTCCTTGTGCAATGCAACCGCACAAATGCTACAGGGTATTATCACCAAATAAGAAAGATTTTTCATGCCTTCCATGACTATTCTTTAGAGATCCCTGTTTGAGAAATCGCTACATGATTGAGAGATTTCTTGGAAATCTGGTGTAAAGACAGGTGTGAGACAGTAAAAATAAACAGAAAGAAATCCCATGAAGCCTTGAGCTTTTTTCTCTTCCGGTGGGAACTGAAAATAAGGATGAAAGGTACAAAATGAAAGAAAAACATGAACTCATGTCTCACATGAAAAAAAGAAAATGCTAACCATTTCTCCAATTACTTCAAGGTCACATGCAATGCGACATTGTCATGCTCAGTGGTCCTGGAGGGAGAAGGAGCAGAGTATTGACCTATCCGTGGCATATATTCATCATTCATCAGTAAATCTTTATTTAACCACCTGCTTAACCAAAACTCACTCGCCCAGGGCTGGGATTGATTTTTCAGATGTTAGATGCTAATGCACTTTGAAAGAAACAATACCGTATGCTTCCGATCCCACGGGGTGATGGACGCCATCTAATTTTGATGAAAATTACTATGCCACACAACCAAAAGTCAGTTCAAGTGCCCTGGAGCATCATTTACATATTAGATGCCTTACTCTAAAATACTAAGAATGCACAAAAGTCATTTAAAAAGAAAAGAAAATAGATGTAGGCATATGGAATCGTGGGCGTTAATCTGTAACAAATAATTAATCAAATCCACAGTGAAAACAGCTGAGAACAAATGTCATTATTGATTAGTTGGTCTGTGTTTTATATTTAAAATGTTAAAGATTTTTTGCAAACACAATCCTACACACACAAAAGCAGCTGTTGCAAAGCTACATTTCTCCAAATCTGTTCTAGTGAAGAAATAAACTCATTTACATCTTAAGGGTCACAGAAAAAAAAAACATGTTCTTGCTAATAAAATCAAATTGATTTCTCTCGTTAATCAATGAATCTAAAACACAGAGAATATTCAAACTAAATAGTTAGTTAGAGCGCTAGTTTAATCACATGCTAAGAATTTGTTGGTTGTCCCAAATGATAATAAGCAAGCATCCTGAACCAGACATCAGACAATACATTTATAAACCTCATTATCCACAGGAACTGAGGAGTTCTAAATAGCATTTTGACAGCGAGACATAAACACTTGTGATCCTTTTTTAAATTCAACATGCTTTGAAATGAACAAAACACTCTCATTACGAAACGCCACTTTACTCACTTTTATCTAGCTCCATCAAACAGACTGTGCCATTTTCAACTGGTTTTTAAAGGATTGTCAGTTTACCCAAGGCTAAACCTTTAGGGTTAAATAACAATTCTGTCATCATTTACTCAACGTCATGTAGTTCAAAACCTGTATGATTTTCCATAAGCCATGGAAAACAAATGGTTTTTTTTATAGAATGACAAAGCTCTTTTTAAACTGAAAAGTGACAAAGTACAAAACACCATAAAAGTATACTTGTGTGTCTTCTAAAGTCATATGATTGTGCCAACAGAGTCAGACTATTTGTCAGCATCTGGCTTCAAACCAAACGGGCCACATCAGTTATTTCACATTCAATTATGAATGACTGTACACTACTCAATTAGTATATTTCAAATATAGATTTAATAAAACATGAATTGAAGCAATTTTGTGTAGTGGAAACAGTTGCTACAGCAACACTGCTTCTATGAAACTAACTTTTAATGAGACCGAAATATCAGCAAAACCAGTATGATAACATCAGGCAAGTAGTAAATAATATGTGGACATGCTGGCATTTCTGTGGAGCTTGTTAAATACTGTTTAATGTGTTTTGGTTGACAATGTGTTCAACTGAGGGAAAGTAAAAGAGAGAATGACTAATCTTAGAGATGATCAGGCCTCACATGAAGTCAATCCTTTCCCCTCCACACTGCTCAACAGGAAGCCACCATAATGTGATCTAACACTTCAAAGAAAATGTTACAGCTTCAAAATTAAATTCTAGTCCAAGGGAACACTTTCTCTTTCAAGCTAAGAGCACTGAAGCTCAAGTTTTTTCCCCATTCTCACAAGATAGATTCCTGCTGAGAACCCGAATCCCACAGAGATGAGCAGTGTCAAACATGAATGAACACGACCCTTCGACCTGAGAAAAGTTTCTCCCTTCCCCTAAGTTGTTTTAAAAATTTTTCTAAAGGCATAGTTCACCCAAAAACTCAACATTTGCCATTATTTATTCACACTCATGTTATTCCAAACCTGTATGGCACAAAAGCAGACATTCTGTGGCACACCCTGGCCTGTGAAAGAATGTACAGTACCACAGTAGCCATGTCTAACCAGCCTGATCTTACAGCAATATGTATTTTACTAGGTGGCTAATTCGTTCAAATTGATACAACCTCACTAGTACAAAGTTATATGATTTTTGCTAAACCGTATGTATTGTACATACGTACATCCATTGGTTTCAATGGGTCTATGATGCTTTTGGTAAACGCAACCCTAAACGATTACTTTAGAAACTTAATAATCCAGTGGCAAAGGTTGATCAGAGAAAACTACTAAAACATGGTCCGTTCATCACATATAATTATCATAAGGATATTTAATTATAGTAATTATAGCACGACTTAATTGCAGCCTGCTTGTATCACACTATTATGGTGCTTTTGCAAGTTTGACAGCCTCATTTCCCATTTACTTCAATTATTTTAAAGCTTATTAAGTATACAAAAAGAGATGCGTTTTGGGCAAACAGCCTGATTCCAGGTAAAATCTCACCAAAGAAAACCAAAGCCTCCAAAATATGATGCACTACTGACTTTTCCTAACTGAACTGAAGGCTATATCAATATATACTGATTTTCACCATCAGAGGTGGTTGACTGTGTGTCAAATTATATTGATAATATAACACTAGAGGACAAAACATAATCCCTGGCAATTCAGACTGAAGAATCAGGCAAATAGCCTATAGCTCTTATAAAAATGAGTAAAGAATGAAATATCTGAAACTGTTTGTTAAAGCAGCAGACGATGACTTTATAAAAAGACTTTTGGCTCTTTTCACTGTAAGACAGCTGCCATATTGAGCATTACAATTTCTCCATTCAGTTTTTAGACAATTGGATAAATGGATAAAATGACAACAGCCTAGTGGAAAAACAAAAACTATGCACTATGGAAAGTAAAATTAGGGCAGTTATCAGTGTTATTCACAACGTATCACTGAGAAGTGGATTTGGACCAATTTAGCTGTCAAATGCTAGTAGCAGCAATTCTTTTGGGTGAGCTATTGAACGGTCAGAGAGAATATTCATTAAAAGCATCTGGAGCAGAAAGCATAAGGATGTAAAGCTCTTAGAAAGAAGCCTTGCTGCTCCCAAACAAAGCACTAAGACATAAGACCTTCTTTCCCTTCATAATGAACGCTGTTCTCACGTTGCTTGACACAAGAACCTTATGAAAACTTATATAAAACTTATATTATAAAACTCTCTGCTTAAGTCAACCTTTTTCATACAAATATCATTTGGATAAATGTCTGCTGAGGTTGAATATGCCAACCATTTATTAGATGTTCTCAGCAGCACATATTGTACTTGGAATCCTGGTCCTCAGCATGTTATGGTAGTTCGTCCTCAAGGTACAAATCACAAACAACTAGTTCTCCTCTTAAACAACAAGGCCATGTTATGTTAACAGCTAAACCAGCACTGTTAATGTAAATGTATAGACATTGCTCAGTTTGTAAAAACAATATTATTTGTTCACTCCAAACTAAAAGAATCAATAACACCATATTGAAAATACATGGCCTGTTATTTATCACTTTTTCTATTATTATCTTCATTAATATTGTTGACACGTTCAGTCAGTGCTCAAGTAACGTGAGTTACGTAATATTACTTTTTCCAAGTAACTAGTAAAGTAACATTACCTTTTCATTTTGGAGTAATATGACGGAGTTACTTTTTCAAAAAAGTATGCCAGTTTGTTTTCTTATTTATTTATTGGCAAGTCTCTTGCCCCCATGTTGGGAGAAACCAGAAATACAAAGGCTTTGTGTGTGGTGTGTGAATACTGTGTAGATCCAGACTAAATGTGAATGTGCATTAATTCATGTCACTCTCAAAAACCTGATTTAGTATTCAACAAAAAGAATTAAAATAAACTCAGAATATGATGCAAACTTGCAAAAATTGATTTATATAAATGTATCTAATCTCATTTTATTAATCAATGTCTTTTGTGCTGACCTTTGATAATCCAGTACTCACAAGTCAAAATGACTTCAAAAATGATTGCGCTTCTTTGGTTTTTTATTTTCTGAAGAGTATTGAACTTTCTTCTCCTGTAGAGAAGCAAGGGGCAGTCGTGGCCTAATGGATAGGGAGTTTGACTTGTAACCCATAGGTCACGGGTCGAGTCCCAGATCCGGCAGGGATTGTCGGTGGGGGAAGTGAAAAAACAGCTCTCTCTCCACCTTCAATACCACGACTGAGGTGAGACCCTTGAGCAAGGCACTGTTCCCGGGTGTGTGTTCACGGTGTGTGTGTGCGTGGTTGTTCACTTCTCACTGCTGTGTGTGTGCACTTGGATGGGTTAAATGCAGAGCACAAACCCCTAGTATGGGAAACCATACCTGGTCTTTTCCTTTCCTGTATTCTACTTTACAGAAGTGAATTTACTTTTTCTTCAGCCTGAGGTTTATGTGTGAAAAGGCTTCTACATTTGCTATAAATAGAACTTCTTATTTTAAAAACAAACACTCAAGCTCTGCCCATATTTTAAAAGTAAAGTGAAATTAACGCAAAAGTAACGTATGCATGTTGAAATGCACTGCTTTTAAAAGCAACACTGCTTGTCAAAAAATAAAGATAAAAGTACATCCAAACACAGAAAATACAAATAAAACACTTTGAATACTTACTTTAGATGCAGTGGTAACACATCTAAATGTTACAATTCTGTTAATCATGTATTTATTGTATTACAATAACTAGCTAATGCTGAACCTACCTCTAAACCTAACCCTACCCCCAGTCAGTTACCTTATATTACCAATACTTAAGTACACCACTGCAAAATAAAGTCTATTCAAATGTTTATTGTGAGTGAATACTTTTTTCAGCAGGGATATATTAAGCTGTGGAAGTTACTAGTGACAGTAATGACTTTTACATTGTTAAAAGTAAAAAATTCAAATATATGCTGAAGTTTCTACTAAATAAAAAAATTCCCAGTTTTCAAGGTTTTTCAAAATTTCTGAAAATTCAACTTTGCATTCACAGGAAGAAATAAGGGACAGGACTTTGACATCACAGGAAGAAATTCTTATTGAAGTGGTTTACTGTGAATTTTTCAACATTTTTCTATTCTAATAAGTCTAAAGAATTTTCTGTGCATTTCTGTGCATGTTACAAATGCTGTCATAACAATTGATCAGTTTTCAACCAGGAACCATGTTTAATTAGTATAAACGTATGTTCCTTGATTATCCGAGTTTCAGTTTAGATGCTTTCTGAAAGCTTTTTCCCATCAGTTAGACTGGCCATATAAATATGCCTGTCTCGACAGTTTGTTGATATGTTAATCATTGCACTCAGCAAACTGTTGAGCGTGGATGTTTACCGAGACTCAAACTGTCACAGAAAGTACAAGAAGATAATAACCACATTCACTGCGTGTTGTCTATCAAAGGAAAACAGAGAGAAGGGCAGATTAAATATGGGGCTGAATCTGGAATTAACACACTCCAGCTTGAATCTATCATGTGTTCAAAGACCTATCTCTGTTCCTGAAGCTAATCGAACCTCGCGAACCATCTTCTGGCGTGTTTTTGATAAGGACGCCAGACTACTCTGCCGGTGGAGCTCTGCTGTAATCTGTGTAGCGAAGGAGAAACTCTTTTCCGGGTTGGAGTGCTAATCTGATGCATGACCTTATTGCAGGGTCAACTGTAAAAGACTGAAAGTTCATTTGCATGCTTACGTGCAGAGTTTCATCACAAGATGCCTTTTATCTTCATTATGACATTCCCTAAGCTGTTCCGAAGACAAATGGCGTGTAAAGCAGACTTTAGTGTTTTAGTCCATATTCACCACCACCCAAGTATTCCATTATTCTCCCCCAACCATAGATCATGGATCAACTTCATCACCGTAAAAGCACTTTGCCTTGTTTAAAACCAACAAAGCGAGGTTTTTACATGGGCTTTAAGTGGTCTGACATAAGGTTCTGTCAAATAAGAATGGCACAGGGCCTAATTTAGAAATGTAAAGAGCAGAAGCGCATTAGTCGACAAGCTGCTGTACAGAATTAAGACAAATATGTTTTATGTAGGAATCCAAGCTTGTGCCCTCCGAGACACTTTACACAAAAAAAAGTTATCCACACAAAATGATAATAAATAAATGTTACATAAAATGCATAATTTATCACACAAACTGTTGAAAGCAGAAGTGTGTAATTTAGCATGACACAACAGAACAGCAAATGACAACCAGGTTTTTAAAAAATGATAACTGTTTTCTAACAAATAGTCCTCTGTCTGCCATTGATTGCTTTAAGTAAATTATAATCATGTTTGATGTCACAGGAAACCTTGCCGTTTTCAAATCAAATTAGGAGATGGCTCAAACTATTACTTGCAATAAAATGCATTCAAACAATGTTACTGGAAAAATGGACAAATGTTTAAAAATACATTTTTGTTCTTTTTAATACATGCATTTCAAAATATATTTTCACGGTATATCGCTTTTTTAATAGACAGATTGATAGATAGATAAATAAAACGGCTCTAAGATAATATTTAAAATTGTTCAGAAAATACAATTCTAATCTTCACAATCGAAACATTTGCTTGTCACAAATGCTGTTGAATGACCTTTGTATCAAACCTGGATTATTCCTTTACATATCTAGTATTTTCACAGTGATATTTTGAACCATGCAGGGCTATTGTATCGTTTGAAGTCCTTCAACTGCACTCAAGTCATCGGTTTAATTCCAAGTCAATGCATAAATGAAAAGCAACACCATGAGACCTGATTTAATTCCGTGAGTGGTATATATCAAAATACCACTGAATTATCATCTGATACCACCACAGGCCGGGAAGAGAGCAAAGCTCAAAACCGAGTCCGGTGATAGGTGATAGCCGTAATAGGTGAGATCTCATTGCATGCGGTCTCGCAGGCGTGCTGTAAAACTTTAGTGGGAGGTAATGCTGAGGGCATCCATATAAAAAAAGACATAACATTAAATGTGCGGGCTGTGAACAATGAGCCAATGTGCGGAACGTTGCATGTGAAAATATTCCAGCGGTAATAAAAGCATGTTATAAAAGAGGGGTAATTAGAGCTGTGAGAGCAGCACTTAACCGAAAGGGAACATTTAATGTAAGTTTATGAGAGCACTGAATCACAACCCCGATTACAAAACCAGATATTACACATGCAGTTTTGTATAATCATGCTCAATTCATATCTTGCACAGCTGAAGCAAAGCTAAAAAAGGAAGCACGTATCGAAATGGGCGTTTCTACAAATTAAAGCTCGGATGGAAGTGCCAATATATCCACAGGCTCTTTTGTACATCTAGGCTAAGCATCATTCTGTGAAGCATCATCACCCTACTGAAGTAAGAACACGTTAAGAAAAGCAAAACTCTCAATCGCATTAACTAATCGTCCCATTAATTGAACAGCACTCTGATTCAATTGGTTAAAGCTTCCTGGCAGCCACTGGATATCGAATCGAATTACGTAATCATCCAATCAATCCATTATGAGCAATAAATGCCATGAACTTTCTGCTGGACCGAGGCATCGCTGTGACACAGCCAATCGTCATGGGTAAGATGATGGACGACTGGACCATTTGGAAAGAAGTCTGAGTAGCATGGAAAGCGTGGGAGATACGAATCAATTTGGAGTCATTTGCAGGACTACACAGGGAGGGAAAGTGAGAAACCGCTTGGAGGATTCCCAATTCTCCACAGGAGGGACTTTCTCTGTCGGGCTTTATCTGAGTCACGCAGCGATGAAAAGGCCTCATGCCTTCGGACACCAACTCGCTCTCAAAATCCCCTTGAGTTTCACCCTGATCAGAGTAAACACTGATGTTGTTGCGTGCTGAACGTAGCTGACCCGGTTCTATTTATTAGCTTTCAGGGAAACGCCACTAAGCAGCACTGAAGAGAACACATTACGTTTTAAGACACATTCACTCCCTCTTTCTGGGCTGCAACGAAAGCCCAAAGCATCTCCCCTTCTGGGCGGTCGCACAGCTGAAAGAGCCTCTCAGATAGCACCCACATGAAACGACAGGGAGCTAAGAGGAGTCATGTGATGGTCGCCTTGTTCTAGTCAAGTGACGCAGGTTTGACGGCATCACTGGCTGAATGGAAGCCTTTGAAACTGCCAAACTAACATGGCTCATGCACCCATAAATAAACCGTCGATTGAAATCAACAATCATCGTGACTCAGAGATCGAGACTTACGAGCTGCTGCAACGGGCCACACGTGTGATGATTTGGATTGAATTAATACATCAGTGTTTAATGGCTTGCCAATTGGATAGATTAAATAACGCTCCAAGTAAAAGCATTTCAAAGATGAAACATGTCTCCATCATTATCTCAGCCTAATGGAAAGATCTTTTTTTCAAATGAAAATAACACACTCGTGTCTAAATATTTCAAGTCTGCATCCACTCCCTTGTAATTTTAAAGAACTGTCATGAGGTTTGAAGATGAAAAAGACGAGTTAGATCAATGCAAACATATATTAATAAATTCATAGTATTTCTCACATTATAACAGTGTATTCACTATAGTTTAGAAAATGGTAATAAAATATGACAGCTGCGTGAGAAAAAAAAAACATCTTGATAATGTCAGATTACTTTGATAGAAAGGTATTTAATGACTTACATTCAACCAAAAATTATTAAGTTGTTAAATTTAAGAACACTATTAGATGACACCAATTTAGGTCAACCAATTACCATGCGATACTAAATTTGGTAGCTACCTGGTCTCGTAGCATTAACATACCTTAACACTATAGAGGCAGTAAATCTCTGACACTTTTTATTCCTTTCTACACAATTTACAGAGTCTGGAGATATGAAAACTGGTGCTTTTGAACGTTATCATCACATGTTTTCATCAACGATAGGTTTACTCACTAGCTTACGTGACACGGCATTGCTCTCCAGTTTGTATCTTGCATAAAACGGTTCGACAAAATAGTTCAAGCAGTTGCATCAACAAATGCCTTTTCTGCATGTGTTTATACTATTAGGTAGGTTTAGGGTTGGATTTGGTGTATCATTTCCAGCATTAACCTTTAGCAACAGTCCCTAGATATTTGAATTCTGAGCCGTCACAGTATGTAACTGAAGCAACTTAATAAAAACACAGCAATACTTACCTATGTCAGCGTAATAAAAATGTGCCAGTGTTGCACAAAAAGTGCACAGAGGTACATATTTTTTTATGAGGCCAGGCTACTTTGTTCAGTCTGTGTTGTAAAGAGGTTGCATTAACCATTAAAGCAAGCCAGAATTTTTAATTTTACACTTTTACAAACAAAGGTTCCAAAAGGGTATTCTTGCAGGGATGCCACAGATTTCCATTTTTGGTTCATAAAAGCTCCTTTCAGTGAACAGTTCCTAAAAGAATAATTTTGAAGAACATTTTAAAATGTTTCTTGGGCTTAAAAGAACCTTTTCTGCATTTGAAAGGTTTCATGGATGTTAAAGGTTCGTTAAAGAACCATGCATGATAATAAAGAACCTTTATTTTTAAGAGTGTATTCCTCTGTATGAAGAATTTTTGGGTATAATATGCCACGGTTTACTTTATTTTGATATATCCTCACTTACATAAATGAACTGCAGCCACTAGTTAAAAAAAGAAAAGAAAAAATATATCTGGTTTGACTGTGTGTGTGTGTGTTTATGTATATATATATTGACATTGGCATCCGCCCACCCGCCAAATGCGGGTAAAATTCGGCTGTGGCGGGTAAAAACATTAGTCTCACTAGCCACTTTGGCGGGT
>JAUCMS010000024.1:9105548-9144397 GCA_032357445.1 Enteromius radiatus
CCACTAGCCACAGTGGCTGGTGAGCAAAAAAGTTAATGTCAAGCCCTGATATATATATATATATATATATATATATATCTTGTTTTCACGAGATGTTTTTTATAGCTGACTAAATTTAGTATATATAATTAAAACAAGAAAAAAAGACTTAAGAGAAAATGTCTTACATTTTCACCCCACTACTACTTTATACTTTTTCTTGATTAAAACAAGAAAATAATTGTCTAGAAATTGTAAACGGAACATAAATAAGTTGCTTTTCAAGCAATTCATCTTATTTAGATGATCTTAATATTTTAACTGGTGTAAAAAGGACCCAACACGATTAGATTTTATATATAAGCACACTATAAACCTTAATTGTGTCAAATAAATACAATTTTAATTAAACTCAACTTAAAAAAATCTAACTTGTTTGTTGTTTGTAATTTCCACATTATGGGTAAACACAGGTTTTGAGAAGTATTATTACTTAATTTGTGATAACGACCCTACTCCGAGATTTTAAATGAATTAAACATGCTGGGTTTTGCAGTGTTGAAGGTCTGTCACAAGTCGCACTTTAATTGTAAGAGTAAAAGCTTCTTTGATGATACAAAACAAATAAAAGCATCATGCACCAATTTTATCCAATACAGATGCCATTGCCACTAAAAGTGTGCTTTTAAGAAAGCTATAAGTGAAACTAGCAATCGATAATACTGTGATTCTCTTTAAGAATAAAATGAATCATTGTCAAAAAGAGTAGCATACCGAAAACGAGGCGCCAAGGGAGTTTCAAAAGTTAATCTATCATTAAACCAGGCTTTCTTTAAGGTTAGACCACAGAAATAGAATGAGCCAGAGACATCTTAAAGTCCTACTGAAATGTCACATTCCTGCTTTGAGACTGAGTAATCCAGTCAAGGTTCAGCCATATGTTGAAAGGACAGAGGGAACATGGGGGAAGGCAGATCAGAAGTTTTCTAAAAGAAAAACGCTACAAGGAATCACCCTGCCTTTAGGCAACACTGTGATGCACCTACAATCTGCTGATCCTATCAGAAACATGCTCTGTGGAAAATATCAAATGCAGAGCCTTGGTTGGTACAGCAACACATTGACAGAAATTATCCCCTCCGGTCATATACTCTCAATATTTCATCATTATTTGATTTTGACTTCAATTGGTGGAACATGCTAGGAAAGCATGGAAACTGATTGAGTCTCTTTATCTGTGGGTGGTGTCTTGATAATATCACTATAATGCTTATTGACATGTAACATAATTACTGAAAGCTTCACAACTAAAACATTCTGTAAAGAAAACCATTCAAAAGCCATAGAAGGAGTAGCAAATAAACTAAGAAACCACCAAAAAAAATATGCTAAATAAAAAGCAGCAGATGTTGGACAGTATTTACTGCTGCATGTGCAGAGAGACCATGTCAAAGAGCACGCAAGCGCTTTAAAGCATATGGTGAATGGCGCTCATGCAGGGTTTCTGCTTTATTTGTGTCAGCATTACACAATATTGTGCAAAAGAATGATGAGGTAACAAAGAAGAAAATGCTTTTAGGTGAACTTACAGGATTTAGCAGCTGTTAGAAACAGTGAAGGTTTGTCGCCATCTGGTGGTCATGGTGAAAATGACATTAGCGTAAAACTTGTTTTTATGGAAACTCGATGTCCTTCAACATGTGCAGATGCTGTTCATCACTTTCTTTTTTAACAGTAACTTGAAATGGCATAAAGAAACTTTACAGCTAAAGAAACTGTCACCCAAAAATGAAAATTTGCTCCCCTTCAGCCAGTCCAAGAAGTGTGTACCAGTTGCTCCTCTGTAACAACGATAAATGGTAAACACAAAAATGTAATAAAAATGCTTAATTTTAATGTTTTAACCCAATATAAAAATACATAAAAATCAATAGGATACAATTTAAAAAAAGAAATACTAGGCTACATACTAAAACAATGCATATAGTTTGTAAATATCAACATCTAGGTACTGTACCATTTTAATGCATGTAAAAAAAAAAAAATAATAATAATAATAATAATAGTAATAATAATGAGTGGAGTTACTGTTTCTACTAATTTTAATTATTTGTAACACTTATTTGTAATTAATAAATTAACAGGTCAGCCAATAGTAAATGCTTTTTTTCAAAAAACATTTAATTTAGTTTGATCTTGTCAGAAATAAGAATGAAAATGAATACATGACTGATGAGTTTCACTTTGGAAATACAAAACAGCTTGGAATCTCACCATACTTCTAGAACGATCTATTTATGAAGTACCACCAAACAGATTTTCAGTCAAATGTTTGAAAGAACTTGCAGATGAAAGACATTGACGAAGCTCAGAGTGTCATAAATCTGTTTTATTATGAAAAAGAAAAAGCATATCTTGTATAATAGTATACAGTGTAACAGACCATCTCCCACAAGAAAAGTCAATTCGTGGATGCCACCAATAAAATCAACCTTTGGACAAAAATTATAAAAACATCAAATAAAACAAATCCACTGGATAACAGTGCCATCGTGACGGTTTCCAAATACGATCCTAATTTTCTATAGTTTTTTTTTTCCCCCATCCCACATTAATGATGAGTGTTATTATAGGTTAGTACAATCATTGACTCAATATAATGGAGAGCACAGGAAAGGCTTTAGGCCTGCAAGTGCAATATTCATTATCCAGTTTAAGAGGGCATTTGGAGTTATGCTAATATGAAATTATCTGATAATGAATACTAAGTCA
Organism: Enteromius radiatus; assembly: GCA_032357445.1. Classification (NCBI taxonomy): domain Eukaryota; kingdom Metazoa; phylum Chordata; class Actinopteri; order Cypriniformes; family Cyprinidae; genus Enteromius; species Enteromius radiatus. The sequence goes on from JAUCMS010000024.1 coordinate 9,108,300, forward strand.
ATAAACTAGTTAAACGACATCTGATTTTAGCTGAGAACCATTTGTTTGCAGTGTCCTGAAATAGTGCTACCCATAATGGGACTGTATACATTTAAACAACATTTGAACAAGTGTCACTCTCACCATTCAAATAACAAATCCACATTATATATATATATATATTTTTTTTTTTGCATTCTGTGACTTATAAACAAAACAAAGCTTTGCCTGAAAAGCACCTAAAGAAAAGATGAGACTGTGAGAGAAGACCTGCTACCGTAACTGATTTGTTTTGTGTCAAAGATACTTAAAATTGGGTTTTTTGCAACTCTTCAAAATGTTCACAATGGCTGCATTAGAGTTATGACTCTCCAAATAACCACGTTTAAAGTCATTTCTCCAGGATGAGGTAGAATCCAAACATTTCTATGAAGACACTTTGAAAATTAATATGGGAATGTAAACAAAACTAAACAAATCTTGAAGGCTTTTGCAATTCATATTTCAAAGCGCATAAAAGTGACAAGTGTGATGTCAAGAATCATGTTTGGAAAAAGATCAAGACATTTTTAAGTTGTTGAAAAACTCTGATATGCATTCACAATCACAAAATGTTTACCATCAATGCAGTACTGTTCTGTACAAGTGTTCTCGATTGGTCGATGGAAACTCCAGCTTCTCTGATAAAACTGTGCTTAAAAGATTTGCAAACATTTCGAATGACTAATGTAGAAACTACCACAGCTGGTACAGAGAAAGGCCAGCAAAAATGCTCAATGGTTTTAATACCACTCATCAAAACTGTTTCTGATGAACCAGCACAGAAAAACTGCTGAAATGCAAAATGCACTTCATAAAAAAAAAAAAAAAAAACATTGCCAATGCATGCATAAGGAATGTCTAATACACTACAAGAACACAGATTTGCCATGTTTTTTCAGTTGTGTGCCTACTGTCAGACAAACATTAATTTTATTCACGTTTGTGCATTGCACTTCAAAGGGTAAGTTATATATGACATAACATTAGTAAGAGATGATCTTTACATTCATGATATTCAAGAGGCTCCATCAAAAGGGAACATTAGAGTTCTTTGTTTAGAAAGAAAAAAAGATGAGACAGAAAAGGCCATTGCATGAAGAAGAACAAAAAAAACTATATTTTTGAGCGAATCTCACAAAGACATATCCAGGTTACAGTTCACCCCATAACGCAAGTTATTTTGCATAAAGAAAATTAAGTTTAATTTTAGGACCATTACGATTTTTTGCAGTGGGACTATTAATATTTTAATTTCAAATTATTTCAATTTCTTTATTCTGATTTAAATTAAACAACAGCATTACCACAAAATATCCTTTTATGTATAAATATATCTTTATTATATTATATTTGTATTACATGAATGAGATTTTGGCAGTAAATGTGCTTCATTTTCTTTATGCAAACTATATATTTTTCCATTTAGTCTTTTATGTATGATACTGAAATGCAACTTGGACATGTTTTTGATAGCTTTCCCTAAATCTCATCAGTTTGGGTGCACAAAAAGGGGGCCAAATATCACCTTCAGCATGTAATCTTGCATCGGCATAAAAGATTCTTATATACACAATATACCGAAATTTCCCAAAAAGACCACAGAAGAGAAACCTCACATTTTACTAAGCGCTCTGATAACACAGGTTATATTGACCCTTAAAACAAGAGCAAAGCTTTTGAAACCGATGAATCAGATCAGTCTGCTAAAACCGCCCGAGCACGTTCTCCACACACAGTCGGCAGTACATCATTTATCTTACTTCGCACATTATCAGCGTTAAGGTCGTGACTCCTTCTCAACACAAAGGGATTAACACAGCACTGGTATGGTATTCATAATGGGATGGACATGTGTGTGCATGTGTTTAAAGAGGTCTGCATTGCCATGCATTATTTTAATAGATGATTGCATGCATATGGCGCGAGCAAGAGAGACTGAACAGTAAAAAAAAAGCCTTCCTAAAGGTCCATGTGCTGTGTGCCTGTCGTCGGCTTCTGCTACCATCTCTATAGGGCTCAATAAGGCATCTGATCATACGCACGGCTAATTCAATCAGTCCGCTTCATGTGCACTCACGTCAGATTCAAAGCACTCTGAGTGATTTGAAGTGTGTTTCCCAGAGGGAACGTATACCTCACGAGTTCTATAAAAAAATTGAAGTTGGTTAGTATAGCGATGTATAATGTCTATGAGTTAAAGCAGCATCATATTTATAATAATAATACATTATTAGTGTCACTATAGCATATCACTATCAAGCAGAGCAGCGAAAACAAAGATTCATAAGCAAGCGGTTAAGTCGATTTATACTCACAGAGACAACCAGAAACAAAAAATGAGAATGAATAAAACATAGCTATACAGACAAATAACAGACCGTATTTCTCCACCTCCCCAACAGTAGTGGTAGAACTCACAAAAATAAATGCATTACATGTAATTATCAAGTACGTCATTCTGATTGGCCACCCTGTGCAACAGAGAGCCAATCAGAGGTAAGAGTCCAACTGTCCATCGGCTCAGATGACTGACAGACAGAATGTTGTGTATAGTGAAATGCACCGCTGTAAGGCTTTGTTAGTTCATGGCTCCTCTGTTTAAAGTCCCAGTGGTTGATTTGTGTGTTTCTCCAAAAGAAAGTCATCCACAGGTTAATGAAAACACCCTCTGCTTGACATTATTCGCCAGCACGGAGGAGAGTCTGGTGAACGGTTTAATAAGGGCAAACTAAAATAGCATTCGATTAAAGGACAGCTGTGAGATCACGGATAGCTTGATCTCAGTGTGACATCTCATGTTAAGCTCCTTCAGGATAGTCTCCATAAGAGCTTGTTTTTAGATAAGGAACCACAAAAAAAAAAAAAGAGACAGAGATGGACAGTCAATTCTATAAAGTCAGCCAACATATAATGTCCGTAGGGTGAGAAGGGCGCAATCTCCCAGTTTAGTGGTGTGTAAACAGTGCCGATTTGCAATTAGCTCTCTGCCATAATCAAAGGTCACTGTCACCTGTCATTGTCTGCAGAGGGTCACCAGTTAGCTTTGACCGCTCTGATGTCACTCACTAGGTTCTGAGCCAGACATATCCCAAAAATCTGAAACATATTTTAAAAGAAGGCATCACAGAAGAGAAAAAAAAAAATACAATATACATTCAAAGTACTACTACTGCTGTTGGTCAAGTTGAAATATCCCAATAACTTAAAGTTGTAAATATAAATATATACATTTAAAAATTAAAGTGTGTGTGTACAGGTAGTTGACTTACAAATGTGTGCTATGGTGTGACAGAAAAAAACACTAACAATGAAGATAAACCTCTCTCATGCCATTTGTAAGATACATGTTTTATTTTGGTTTTTACTGTACTTTGTTTTTATTTATTTTTTACATTTTTGCTTTATCAGACAGTCCAATTTTTATTTGTCAACTAGCCATTTACCTTATATATATATACACACACACACACACACACACAGACACACAAAAATGCATAATAATAATAATACTTATTATAAAGTTTTTTTAGGACTTTTTCTTGACCACAAAACATTTTTCTTTCCCTTCCTCAACTGCTAGCCTTTGCAGTGTCATTCCCTATTCGACAAATATTCATACATTTTAGTATATTTGTTGTGCAGAGTAAAAAATTAAATCTGCATACTTTAAATGCATTATTGAATGAAGAACAAAACAGCGTAAATGTCATTATTGCATAAAGTTTTTTTCTCATGAGGAGAAATGCATTTGTATGAAAATACCATACTCACCTACATTTTCTATTTTTTGATTTTGGGGTAGATTATGAGCTGGAAAATCTGAAGATTTACCTAGCCAAGCCTCTCTTATGCAGGAACCTAAAGCTGAATTTTAAGCTTTAACCAGAAGGTGGCAGCATAACATTCATTCATGTGAGACCATTTTACCACTCTGGCCTCATTCAAGCAAATCTCTTCAGTCTTTACTACACCTTTAAAGCATTTCGATTAGCTTTGTCCTTACCTGTAATAATGCAATCCCAACAAAAATCCCAGCAACCACGATCAGATTGTCCTGAAGCCACTTTTCAAACTGTCCCACACAGCCCTTCGTATAAATGTACTTCTGCTGATCCAGCTCCTATTAAAAAGATTATACACAATAAAACAGCTCTTAATGGAAAATGTCAGATCTAAATAAGACACCAAATCTTCATTCAAGTGCACCATGTAGGATATCCGTGTTCACTCATCCGAGTTGACCTTTAATCTTTACTCAAGACCAGGATCAACAATCAGGCCTTCACCTGGGTGGACCTGTGCATTAACCCATTTCAGAACAAATATCCTCTCTGGAAAACTGAAAGAACTCACTCCCACGCTAAGTAGATGAAATGTCACACATCTCACCACATAAAACCTAAAACAGGGAAGATCCCGTTTGTATTACACAGCCATACAGGAATGTCTTAACTACTGTCTATCGAATTCTAGGAAGGAAGGGAGATGAAAAGGTGTAATTTGGAGCCGTCAGTGACATTTGAAGGTGAAGAAAGAGAAAGCCACACAATTCAGCTTTTGTGAACCATACAAACATGTTCTTCCAAAGAATCTTTTGTCCCCCCAGGGAAGACGACACAAAAGACTTTAGAAACGTATCGCCAAACCGGTAGGAAGTCAGAGAAAGCCAATGAAAAGCTGCATGACAGTTAACTGCTTGAACTCATTCATCGCAGATCTTTGTTAACTTCTCCTTTTCTTGTTCTCTTCAAAGCCTTCCTCCAGATGTTGAACAAAGAAATGCGGAATATTAAAAAGTATGATTCATTTTGAGCAAACCTTTGTTTTTTTTTTTGTATTTTCAATACTTATTGTTGAAAACCACAAATCAATGATAAAAAAAAAAAAACACTATAAAACCGTAGTAAGTGTCTCCAAAGGTGGACTGTGAGAGAAAGAGTATCCATGGATACAGAATAAGTACTCTTTGCCATGGAGAGACCGTGGTGAACTGTGGGTGCAGTGTCACTCCACCCATACTGAGAGGCACTGGGCTGGCATAAGCCGCTGACTTCCCAATTACAGAGCTCAACAATTTCCCGTGGCTAAAACTAGAAGCTAATTATCACTTTTAAAGGCTTAAACTGTTATTAAGGAGGCGAACAAGAAGAACGCAAATACTCTCAGAAACTTTCATTCGCTTAACCCTTCTGTGATCCTTTCACAAGGTGGTCACACACAACAGTTTTGTACAGTATATATTTTTTTTTATCATTCTGAATATATAATGCACAACTGGAACATTTCTAACTTGTAATAACACACTCACCCCTTGAAGCCGCACATCATAGCCACATTGTGTATTCAGGACATCTTCCTACAGAGACAAGCAAAACATTTATTTCAAAACATTTCTGTACGCTGTAAAAATTAAAGTTGTTACTAGGGTAAACCATTTATTCTTCAAAATTCTCCTTAATTCAGCATGTTTTGAATGTCACATTTCTTTGTAACTTTTTATGAAATTTCAAGACATTTCTCAGACATTTGTTTCAAACGTCATACCCCATTTTTTAGAACAGTAAAGAAATTACAACATAATAAAATATCATCAAAAAGTACAGAATATAAACTTTATGATAAAAATATGTTTAAAAATAAAATTCATTAGGACTGAAGAGAGAACAGTATGGAATGTCAGTATGAAAGAATATTTCAACAAAATAAATATTGGGATTTAAAAAAAAATAGAATGCAATGTTAGGAGCAGATACATTTTTATAAACAACAATATAATAGAATGGAATAGAATTATTTTAAAATATAATTGTAGAAGAATTGAAGGCAATATAGGCAATATAATATTACAAAACAATATAGAATAGAATAGAATAGAATAGAATCAACTCTACAGAGACAAGGACTTTATCATGCAAACTTTGTAACAGATAAACAGTAGTATAATGCTAACTAAAGCACCATCTCTAAACATCCATCCATATATATAAATTTATATATATAAATACAGTGTGTGTTGGTATTTATATATACATAATAAATATACACAGTGCGCACGTATACAAAAACACACACACATATATATATATATATATATATATATATATATATATATATATATACACACACACAAACGAGGGAAAAAATAGTTGACTCATGACACTAGTTACCTTAGCAATAGTATCTCTAGTTACAAACTAAAAAAAAAACTGCACATCTCACTGGTGTTGTAGTTCATATCCTTAGCTAAATCTTGTTATTCCCATAAAAAAGACAAATAATACTAAACCTCTCTTAAATGAGATCTATGAACTGCACAGATTGTGAATGACACTGTTAACAATGTGAAACAGAAGCAGGGAGGTGCAAATGTTAAATGAAATGATTGTTTCTGGCACTCACAGCAGGGTCTTTAACGCAACAGGAGAAGGGAACGCCACACCTTTCCCGACTGGGGTTGGAGTCGGTGCAGTTGAAATAGATGTTCAGGTTCCAGTCATTCGGCCCGTGAGCACCACAACACGACCACTGATGTGATATATAACACCAGAGGTGACTTCACGATCATTATCATCATCTTTACATCACCACATAGCTGTAATTTACAGTAATGTTTTTCATATAAAGAAAGCTTAATGACTAAGCAGATGTCTCATATTTTCAAGTGCGCACTTATATCAATCCTATTCAAAATACACCCACAGCGCAGCAGAAAATGAGAGGTGCTGACTCACATATTCTTGAGCAAAGTCAATAAGGTTCTGGAGGTCAATGTCATCCCGATATGCTTTAACATTGTTGTTGATGAAGAAGTTCAGCTGGTCTTTGATCCAATCTTTAAACACAAAGGCTAAAATTCCAGCAGTGAGCTCTAGGAAAAAGATGAGACCCAAAAACACGGAAAACTAGAAGAAAAAAAAAAACACACACAGACAGTGGAGTCAGTAAAAATCATTCTAATACATACACCTCCAGGCCTTTCATTGTATTCTTATCTAATATTAGCCAACTCATTTCATTTGCACAGTCGTTTCTGGGAACAAATAAACCTTGAAATGAGTGAAGAGAGGTTGCAGAAAACTGGGACAAGGGCGGAACTCACAAATTTGAGCAGGAATGTGTTCTCCCGGAGAGCACCGATGCATCCGGCAAATCCAAGGATGAACATCACCCCTCCTACGACAATGAAGAGCCAGACAGGGTCGAAGCCGCCCAGATCTGTGATGGAGGAAATGTTTGACAACACTCCCTGTGGGCCAGACACATCAGACAGAGTTGTTGTAAGTTCACATCCTGACCTTAAAATCCTACACCACCTGCTAGGACGCCACAACTGACGGTGTTTGGGCAACTGTTTGCAGTGATTCATGCCTTCCACATTTGGATTTCCACATCAGGGTGGAATCTCAGTTCAACCCCAGAACCAACAGCAGGTTTCTGACCATGCTGACAGAGAATATAAACAACGTTTCCTTTTTTGTGTGTGTTTTTGCCTGGTTTGTTATGATGGTGTAAGAAAAGAAGGCTCTGAAATCTGCCTGAACGCTCACTTAAAATAAACAGAATTTCCACCAATCAAATTCAACAGCCTTGGTTCGATTCTTAACACTTCATTTCTGTGATTAACATTTTGCAAATTAAAACGGAACCACTTTATTAATTATTAACATCATGTTACCGAGATGTTCCTTAATCGGCTGACATTAATACAAAGTGCCATATGGCCTACACGTGTCTTTTAGCAGAACAATCAACGACTGAAATGAAGCAATTTCCAGGTTATTAATCAGCCAATTGACTTCATTCATTAAGTCGCCTCACATTAGTGTGAAGAAATTACATTCACCTTCCATGCATGAATACGTAACAGCAAGGGTGACCTTTTCCGAGAGGGACGACAAATCAAAAAGAGAATAGTCACAATAAATCGAAAGGCTTATTGAGCTGTGTTGGTGCCGTTACAAAATAAAGAGACATTTAACTGCCATGGAAATAAATAAAAGATGCCACCCATATGCTCTCAAATGTCATGGTTTAAGGGTATTAAAAGGGAGACTACAGACATCAAAAGAGAAAAAAGCAACATGGGGGATTCACAGAAGAGCTTTCAGCAAAAAGAGCACCTCAGAACATTTCACAAAATAAAACATCATGTCCAATAGGAAAAAAATGCTAAATATTAATTTGGGTGCTTTAACTGACAGAATCAATGATACAACATGGTATCTGTAGGTAGTTTGTGCTGCTAAAGTATGCTGTTGTGTGCTGTTTACGTCTGTGATTATGTTGCTCAGGCAACGGAATGGATAATAATATTAGGAATCTGAGGCATGTCACCGATCCTTGTGTTAGTCTGTATTTGTGTTTCCAACTTGCCTTTTCTGCCCAGGCCCAAAGTCCAATACCCAGGAATGCAGCTCCCAGCAACTGCAACACACAAGCACACAACAGAATTTATCACATTTACAGCACTTATACAATTCATTCCTTCTCCACAATGGCAGGAGGTTAATGCTGTGTGCAGATAGCACTGCTCTTTATCTGAGGGCAACCCATCTGAAATGAAATGAAAAGGGGAAAAAAAAAAAGTCTTGGCAGAGATTCAATCAAAGATCCGGAAAGCAGAGATTTCCCTGCATGCACTGCCATATTTGGCATAAGGTTCCCTAAGATGGAGCCAAGACTTGTTTTTACCTGAATGAGAGGAATCACTTGGATGCTACTGCTTACAGGAAACAGTACGGTCTTATGTACCCTAGTGAAAAATAAATATACTTAAATGTATTTGAATTACAATTTGTACTCTATGCACTTTAATTGTGCAGAGTGCTGAAGTCAAATTAAAGACATACTTAGTATATTTGATTGTGCTAAAGTGGAACTATTGCAAATAAACTTCAGGTACATTTTAAATATTTTGCATTTAAAAGGGCAATATGACACAATCCTTATTAAGTGTGACAAACACACATTTTGGCTTATTAATATGCAGTAATACTCCAAATAAACTTTAATGAAAATTTTTATATCAGTAGGTCTTGAGTTATCTGTCAGTAAATATGTTAATAGATTTGTACTATACCTATTATGCAATATATATTTTAAAAATATATTATTTTTTACTAGGGTATTGCTATTTACTGATGTGTGAACTGACATATCAAAATATGAAAAATTCAATCAGTATTGTGCCTCTAAAGAAAAACTTTATTTCTGTCTCTGCTGTGAACCATACAAAGTTAGGCTACAGTATGGCTAAAATGATTAGAACAAGCTTAAATGTTATTTAGTCAGTTCTATCGTTTGCTGTAGTGTATCAGTAGGAAATCAGTTTACTTTTCCAAAAATTCATTTTTAACATTGATTGTAATAAGCCAGTGAGACGTTTGCATAAGGAGTCTTGACAACAGCCAGTGCTCCACACAGAGATCTGATCATCATCCAGTCTGTCTAGAAGGAAATGAAGTAACAGAACAAACTGAGACAGACTAAATCCAGAAGAACTGTGGCAACATCTCCAAGATGCTTCTAGTGTTCTAATAATTTTGGCCACCACTGTATGAAGTTAAAAAAGGCCTAAACATTTTTAGAAATTTGTTTGGTCCCTCTCATGACTGCTCTCCCTAAAAACAAGTTAAATATGTCTTCCAGCTCTCTCCCACAACTTTTACACTTTGTTGTAAAGTCCCACAGGAATGCAGACCTCAACCTAAATCATATAGTAAGTCATATATCATGTGTTTGCATGCATTGCCAAAACACACCAGATTTCACATCTATGTTATTGATCATTCAAACCTATAGAATAGAGAACAATTCTCAGTTTCACAAAGCTATTGTACAGCTTCAGAAAACTTGGAATGTGATTCACATTTCATTTGGTCCACTCTTAGAATGAGGAAAAAAAAAGTCATATACCACTCTTATTAGACAGAAACAGAAGAGAGGGTACAGGAAATTACTAGAGAGATAGTGTGAGAGAAAAAAAAGCATAAGAAAGGGGAGAATGGGATGAGAATTTTAAACCAGAGCAGCACATTAAGCACATGCACCAATCACTAGGCCAAGGCACCAACAAGAATCTTCAATCTTCATTGGACTAAACCATGCAATAAAAGATGTTTCTCATCTGCCTGACCTTCTTGCTCTAATGTGTTATCAAAACTACAGATTCCCTGCCAAACTCCAGCTGGGCTCTCAGCGGCGCGTGTTTGACTGCAGGTTAGATCAACAGCAGCGTGAGGGGAAACGTGACAGCGGGATGCTGAGAGTCAGAGGTCGGGTATCAGCAGCCACAAATCCCATAATCCCATTTCCCTGTGGTCTCGGCTAATCCAATGGATGGCTGGGACAGATCTGAGGCCCAGTCATCCACTGCACACACTTTCTCGGTCAATACTCCTACTCATCCCTATCATGAAGACATCAGGCCATCTCCTCCAGCCCTCTTGGCCCTGATCCGTGGAGGCCAGTGATGTGTCAGCCACGTGGACATCGGGATTAGACACATTCAAGCATCAAAGAGCACTTAAAAAGCTTATTTAGTTATTCCGGCCGATCAGAGGACAGCTGCTATCTCACACAGTGGATGATTAGACTTACAGTATCTCTCTAATATCACTTACAGCATCCAAATAAACTCTTGGCTTAAACCCTCAGCACCATGACAGTGAACAGAACCACTTTTTCCACCAGCTGTTACATCCATAAGAACTGCTTTTGCTTTTCTTCACCTTGAGCCATTTTCTGACATCTTTATTTGATTAAAGATCTACTGCATTGCCATGGAAACGTATACTTTTAGAAAGTCTGACTCAATACATAGTATTATTTCTGGATTTATTGCAAAAGGCAAGCATAAATACATATGTTTATATTAACGAACAATACCCAGTGTTGTTATTGTTGCTCTCTAAAAAAATGAAAATTAAAAACAAAGTAAGTTGAAGTACTAAAATTACTAAAACTGAAAGGAAAAACAATTTAAATCTCAATAGGACTATTAAATTCTTAATAAAAATGACAAAAGCACATTAAAATGTGATTTAAATTATTTAAGGGCATTTTTTACCACATTATTTTTTACATTTCTATCATTTTATCATAACTGTGTCTACTAACTTTTTTGAACTAGCTGACGTTTGTTTGAATATTTGATTTGATATGATTTTCACCTGGTGGCCGATAAAAAAAAAACTACTAAACAACCATGTTAACTGGTTTCTTGAATATGATGAACACAGAAGATGATATTTTGATAAACTGTTTTTGCCTATTTTATGAAAGTCAGTGGGGTTTAAAACAACTTTCACTGGGTGGGCAATAAAGTCACACAACATATAGGTTTGTATCCACATGAGGGTGAGCAAACAATGATAGTTTTTGGGTGCACTGTGCCTTTTACCAAGCACATAGAGCCTGCACAGAGACACACACACAAATACACAGAAAAACTTAGCCACTCCATAGCAACACGCTAGCAATCATTCATAGCAACACTTTGCAATAGCAAAGAAACTGCAGCAATCTAGTGTTGTCCTCATACATTTGCTTTAAGTTTAACACTTAAGCCTTTTTTTTTGGTTCCAGGTTGTTAGAAAATATCTTCCTCTGGTCTAAATTATGGAAATATTTAGCTAATCATTTCCAAAAGGATAGAACGTGACTTCTAGTCCTCACCAAGGGCACAAATCTCACTTGGCATGAGTTTTAGTCTATTTTAAAACAACAGAAAATATAAAACAATGAACAATAGCAATTCGTTATTAGCACATCATTTCTGAATGTCAGCAGTGGCTCAATATCAGCACATTAGAGTCATTTTCAATAATTGATGGAACAGCGAGAGTGACTCTGGCTTGATTCATTTGTGTTTTAGTGAGAATGAGTCAATGTGTGTGAGTGAGAGTAGGGCCTGCTGGGAAATGGCATGGAAATAAACTCCCTCGCAGAGCAACAGAGGAAGAAGAGGGAACGGACATGTGGTTCCCATCTGCCGTATGAACCTGGAGGATATGAAAAGGAAAAACATACAAAAACACATGAGCTCTGCACGAGCTCAAGCAAGGACACAAACACATGCAATTACCTCAAAAGTACACTGCTTTGTACACAAAGACACACAAGCCACGCACATTAAGTGTGCAAACAAACACAGCAGTCAATGCTTTTGTGGCATCAGGGGCAGTGTGTGTGACAATAGCCGCCCGGCCCCATCAGCTCCATAGCAAGAGGCTGAAAGGGGTTTCGTCGAGACACACACTGGGGCCCCTCGGACACTGTGGGAACAGCACGCATGTCATTTGTTCACCCCTAAACGTCTTCATTTGAATAGAAGACAAGGGGCTGCGAGGCTCCCAAATGGAAAGAAGGAGGAGAATTTGGAAAGGAGGAATTAAAGGCTGCTGGGGTGGAAAGGGGGGGAGGTCTGGCGGTGGGAACGTTAAGATGTCCCTTCAAAAGCCTCCCGGGTAGATATCAGACTGCGATTACAGAGTGAGGCGTCTGTAATTACAGGCCATCAACTAGGCCCAGTCTGAGGCTGGCAAAGTGAGTGCTCTGTAGGGATCAGGTAGGTTTCTGACCGATCAGACTGTCTCCACTTTAAACCAATCAGACAGGCATTAGACAGCATGGACACACTGGGGTCAAACAGTCTGCTAAGACAAAACGAGTTGGGAGACAATAAAAGGCTTTCAGAAATGACAAGGGGACAATAAGACGACAAGAAGAAGTATGGAGATCAGACACTTCATTATTGATGCTATTGCTCATAACTTAGGCCTATGTAATATAACTTACGCTGAACGGTTGAAGCTATGGACATTAATGATACATCATTATTCTGCAGAAGTCTACTATTACTTTTCTAAGTTGTACGATGTAGGCCTACAATTTTCTCCTGGAAGGAAGAGAATAAAATTGGCAAAAACTGATTAGATTTAAAGTGAATGAAGATATTCAGCCATGTCTGCAGTAGAGTGTAAGCAGCAACTTAGCAACCACATACCAAGAAATAGATGGAGATTAAAAATATTAACCTTCACCTCCACCCACAAAAGTGGTGGTTTTGCATGGGTAAACGACACCAGACACAATTTTCTAAGAAAATGTAAAAAAAATCTCTCAAAATAAGTCAACCAATGTATTTATTTAAACTTTAAATAAACTTTTATTTATTTAAATAAAACACCTGCAGTGTTACTTTTATAGTATTACTAATAGTATTTATTCATATTTATATTTTCAGTTTTGATTTTACTTTTAAAGTTTCAGTAATTTTGTTATGCAGTTTTGTTGTAAAGTTTTAGTTTTAGTCTTTAGTACTTCAATTATACATCGTTTTTTAAATTGAAGTTTTTAAAATAATTAATAATTATTTATATTTGATTTCAGCTAGATTTCAACTAACAACGCTTTTTTAACTATGGGGTTTTAGTTAATCACAATCTCGCAAAGCCCAAAGAAATGTTTTGACCATTTCTGTCCATATAATAAAACAACACTGACGCTCATTGTATGCACACAAAAAAAAAACACTTCTCAAAAAATCTTTTCTGAAAATATCTTCTGTGGTGTTTTGTGGTGTTCCACAGAAGAAAAGAAGTCATGTACAAAAGTGAGTAAATGACAACAAAACATTTCATTTTTAATTGAATGTTAAGAATCAGATTTGACTTTGGGAGAATTTCTCCTGAAAAGATCAAGTCAAGTGTTTAATTTAACAACAAGAGGGTTGATTTCAGCTTCCAGGAGTATAGACTGACATTCTGGCCATGATTTGGTGAAAACACAGGCGTCTAGATTCCAACAAAACACAACAGGCTCTCTATACCGTGGGAACAATGGCAGTAGGAGGGCTAGCTGTTACAGAGGACAGCAGATCATTATGGAAGGTTAACATTTCAGACGGGACGACATTAAAGCATGAGGGGGCACCAATTACCCCCACACCCACCAGAGGGGTCTTCACCACCCCATTCAATACTAACCAATGAAAACTGGAATTTATGACATCAAGAAGATTAACAGAATCACACTCCAGGCGATGTGTGTTCACCCCAGAAGATACTCATGGAAGCTTCCTGCTCCAAGCGTCTCATTTTATCTCATGATTTATCACTCCCTTACAAGAAAACCATAGTGGGATTGAGAAACATGATTGGTTCTTCATGATGATGTAATGGAGAAATGTCCATATTTAAGGATTAAGAGTCACTTAAGAGCAAAAAATAAGTTTTTTTTTTTTCTTTTTCATAATTTACTCACTCACAAGTTGTTCTGAATCCATATAGTTGAATTCTATCATTACAATTGAACTGGATATGTTCCATACAATAAGTGTGCATTACTGTCAAGCCTCAAGAAGGCTTGAAGAAAAACTCATGTGCAAAAAATGTATCATCTCCAACCCAGACATGGAAAAACTGAATGTTGTGAGGTAATCTTTATTAAACCTGTGAACTGACCCAAACTCCCCCATCTAATGAGACCTGAATAATCCTATTTACCCTCCACTCCCCTCACCTCTCAATGGGATGCATTCTTCAGATCTGGAAAGGTACTGAGGAACCAAGATTTCCATAATCCATTCCCATTTATTTACTTAGTATTTTATTTTATTCTATTCTATTCATTTACTTGTTTATTTTTTATCTGAACGAGTATTTGAGAAAATGTCCAACATCATACACATCAGATAGAACCTTTAGCATTCAAAATAAATAACTATACAGCACTGGTACTATATATTTCATATAAACACATTCATATTATATGCTGTGAAATGAGTAAGGCAAGTGTTTATCCTGCTGAACTTGTTTTGCAATCCCGATTTGTTGAGATGATTGAAACACACTGAAAAGATTATGGAGACAATTCATTTTAAGATGTTGAAAAACATAATAGAAAGCAAATGAACAGCAGATCCACAAAACTTACCCAAAATAGGATGTTGAATCCGAATAAGAAGTATTTAACACAGCAGCTGACCTCTGCTCCTTTAAAATGATGCTGTTTTCTGCTCATTTTGTCCAGGACAGGTTGTGATGATTCAACGATCAGCTACGAAAAACTAGACTGATCGACATAAACACGACTCATGCATCTATAGTTCAGCCGAAGAGGCTGCGAACCAGCAATACATCGCAAACCACAACAATGCACCATCAACAAACGCTGAATCTGTACATCAGTTTTTCAACATATAAACAACGCATGAGGCGTTAAATGAGTGGGGAAATTATTGTAATCCGCCCCCCTGATTATCCCTGAACGCTTTGGATTGGTGTAATGAAATGTGTTTGATATTTTAACCTTGTTGTGAATGTCCCGAGGAAAACAATCCACAGCCATCTAACAATCCAGCAAAAACAGAGAAGCGCGAAACTTCAATCAGAAGACACGAGCTCACTGTCAACTGAGCAAGCTGTCATAATAAAAGTCCTGCTAGCGCTAGTTTCCATTTATATATTATTTATTTATTTCACCAACAAGCCATTGTGCAATGTGTCTTTCACAAGTATACAATGTAAACAGTGTGTTTTTTTTAGTTCCAACCCTGACCAAACACGAATGCCATTATCAATTAAGTGCTCCTTCAGATGCTAATTAGTTGGTTTGTGTTTGATCGGGGTTGGAGATGAACTTTGCAGAAAGGTAGATCTCCAGGAACCGGAATGGGCACCTCTGTTGTGAACAGTGTACTCTAAAAATCTAATTAAATATAATTTTTATTTAGTTTAGTATACCACCCCAGCCCCCAAAAGCTTTTACCACCATGCAACAAAAGACTGTATTTTGCGTATTTCATATATTTTATGTAAATTCATTCAAATTTGTATTCTTCCTGTTTTCCTTTTCCGTTTGATTTACCCTTGATTTCCTATATTTCTGCATTTTTATTTTTTTCACTGCGTTTTTATTCTTTGTTACATTGTTGCAATATACTTGTACTTGTTTGCCAATATTATAATTGCCGACAAACAGGCCATTAAAGCATGTCAAATGACAGACTGCTGAGGGGTTATTTTATTTTGTCACTTCCGGTTGTTATTGTTATTTATCGTCGCTTATTGCTGTCATTGGAGCTGTTCTTTTATGCAGCTTCTATGCAGCACTGATTGGCTCTCTGGAGAATGTGAAGCATGTTACCCTATTAACATGAGTAAATCTTCTAAACAGGATATAAACATACATTTGAGAGCCTACATTATCTATACAATTTTATTATCTATAAAATCCATTTAGTTTCTCATTTTTATTCTCTGTCGTGGAAAGGTTGTTTACAAAATAACTGTTGCTTGACGTCACTAGTGACAATGTTGGCGATGCTAATGAAATGATACAGAATTAATTATTATTTAATTATTAACTATGTTTGAGATTTAAAATGTTTTTATGAGGTTTGCATACTACTGAATACTGTCTGCACACATATGTTGCCATTACCGATCTTTTCCCCAAATTATTCTTCATATAATGACTCATTTAGATTTTTATTTGTATGTTTAATATTTCACATATTCTTTTTACTCAAATCCTGAATCTGCAGCAAAGGATACAGTAGAAATGAAGCCGTTTTACCACTTGTAGTCCTATAGGTGGCGGTATTCACCAAGCATCCGGTCATGTCTTTACCAATTATTTATGAAAGAATTCTTTATTAACCCTAGCGCATGAATGCAATTCACAGACTATACTGTCCAATTCTCAGCTAGTATTAATTATAATAACAATATCCTAAATCCTTTGAAGTAAAATATTATGTCCTGTATATCAGTAAAGGAGCTCAGAATATAAACTACAGCCCTTCTTGTAATTATATTATGTTTATAATATTTATAATAATGTTTGTAATATATTAATGTAAAACTGTATGCATTTGTAATTCGTAATTAATGAAATGCTTTCGGCATCAAAAGAATGAAAAAATGAAGACTTTTATCCAAGAAGATGACATTGTTTGTGTTTATTCACTTAATTTAAAAACAGAACAGAAAACAGACAGAGATAATAGTGAGGCTGCTTATTCAGACATGATATCAATCTTAAAGAAATTCTATATGTAAGCTGAATCATGCATAACATCTCCCATAATCCAAATAAAGGATCGCACATGCCCACAGGGGCTGTAAAGCATCCTTGAAAGTGATAATATTATTCTCACCAAAGGTGCCAAGCTACTCTACAGCTGATGTCCCTGTCAATCAAAATTCCCCATATGCAAATACTCAAAAATCTGCTGATGCACCAACACAGAGAATGAGTTTCTCATGTGTGGTGATCCAATATTTGAGCGCAGGTTAACACGAGTACACTTAGTATGCATGACCCTTGAGACTTAATCCTTAAATGAGTGCTAGTGATCAGCTCAGACAGATTTCAATATGTAATTTCAGAACTACGACAGACAAACATACGGTATTAAGAAGTGTGAATTGCTGTTTACCACACAGTATACAGTGTGTACTGTCAGAAATATACTAGCCATGTGTAAATGCATGCTGTAGACAGTTTGACAGTGTCAGAGGTGATGTTTACGTATGTGATAAACCTTACAAGTGCACCATGAAATATGTTTATTTGTGTGAAATGCATATAAAAAAAAGCAATTGTCTCACCATACTGTACCAACAGAGCACTCTAAACCAAGAATTACTCAATCCCTTTTAGGTGAAGATTAACTTGTATATAACCTCAGTAAGAATCCTCTCTTCTCCTGTTTTTGCCCTCTTGGGAAACTGAAATATAATAATAGCAATCTAAGCAAGGTGCATTAATGAGCACTCAAATTCAATCATTCCTACATTTTATGTGAAATCACACTTTACAAACCTCCTAATGCTTTATTTTTTCCCCTCTCGCATTGTGCATCAGACCATTTTATTTCCATCATGTATGTCAGCACTAAACTAATATGGAAACCTTATTGGATTTCAGATCACCTGCGGCTTCCATTTATAGTATATATAATGTAGAGAATTTCCTACCATTCTCCCTCATACCATAGAAACCTTGCTGTGTCATTCTGTCTTTACATGTAAATTACCTTACAATCAGCAATAAGCAATCAGTCCCTTCCAAGTTTGACTCGAGTCGGACCTATATTGTCACATTCCAATACTCTAACACATTGTCAAAACATACTGTACAAAACAAGTAAAAGGGTCAGTCCCTTTTATAGATTAAAAAACAAAAAGAGGTTAATAACTAATACTGCTTTGAAAAGTCTTGCACGTTACTTTTTATCTTTGGTAATACACATCTAAGTTCTTTGGTACAACTTTCTGAGTCCATGTAATGCCTTCTTCATTAGATTACAGACAGCTGCATAGATGAGACCAAGATGTGACTTTATATGAACAGTTTACCTTAAAATGAAAATTTAGCCTTCATTTATTCACCCTCATGTTGTTGCAAAATCATATGACGTTGATAAAAATCTTTCTTCCTTCCATAGAACATACAAGAAAATTAAAACTAATAGGAACAGATGCTGGCAGTTTCCAACAACAACATAGTCACATTAGTCATATTTCAGTATGTGAACGGTCACTTCATTTTGTTTTCCCAGTCATACTGATTAGATTAAACATGTGAGGTGAGTAAATAATGACAGATGTTTTTTTCTAATGTTCAGCTACACAACCATTCAAAAATTTGGGGTTAGTAAGATTTTTTAATGTTTTTGAAAGAAGCTCACTAAGCCTGCGTTTATTTAATCAAAAATACTGTAAAAACAAGAATATTTAGAAATGTTTATAACATGATCATTCAAAAATCATTCTTATAAGCAGAAACAATTTGAAAACAGTTGTGCTGATATATATTTATATATATATTTTATTCTTTGAAGAATAGAAAATGCAAAATAACAGCATTTATTTATTAACAATAAAAAAAGCCTTTTTGTCACTTTTAGTCATTTTAATGCATCCTTGCTGAATAAAATAACTTAAAAAATTCTACTGACCCAAACTTTTGAACGATAGTGTATTCTCAAACAAGTATAGATTCCATCTCAACATGCTGTACTGTATTCAATGTCCTGCAAAATCCACATTGCTTTACATTCAATATTTAAGGGACACTTTGGTCTACAGGCTGAAGTATAAATCATCAAGTGCTTCCTACAGATCTTCAGACATGCCTCCTCTCTTCACCTGCAGGCTGCCGGCCCAGCCACGGGGGCAGGTGTTATAGCTGCGCACTCCAGGAGAGCGCAGGCCTGAATCCTCAGACTCCACCGAGGCATCCGAGTCGGTCAGCGAGCGGGTGTTGTACAAGCGCACCGGAGAATGGATCATACGGGTGGGAGAGGGACTGGTAAGGGTGGGCGACTGAGCCCCCAGCATCCGTGGCTGAAATGGACTGACAGGCTTGTGTTCGTAATTCACGATCCCGCCGCTTCCCGGGGACAAGGGCAGACTGTGGCCACCCAGCGCTCCTGGAGACGGACTGTTTTTCCGCTTGGCGGCATTGATGATGTTTTTGGCCAAAATTCGGTGGTTGGCTTTAGTGTCCTGGCTAACGGCCAGAGACTGGCACCTGGTTTCCCAGGGTGGAGACACAGGAGAGGAGGTGGTCGGCTTGAAGATGGTACCTGGAGTTGCTGTGGTTGCAATGGGCTTGTGGATAGGGCTTGTGGAAGGGCATGTTGTGATGGGCTTATGGATGTGTTGGGGTGTGGGGGAGATTGGAGTGAGCTTGTAGATTGGGCTGGATGATGTAGAGGTCACTTGAGGGCTGCTGGGGGACCAGATAGTGCTGGAAAACACCTCAGGGCTTGTGAAGCGTCTAGTGAGATTGGACGTCCTGGAGGTTGGGGTGGTGGAGCCAGGGCTATTGATTGGTGCCGGGGTCTCCTCCTTAATCTGATATGACAAAAGAGGTGAAACATCACTTTAATGTAGTATCTCTATGTCACTAAATACACTCACAAACACACACACGCGCACTGAATAATAGCAGGGCTTATATCAGTAAGGATTTTTCTGTTTGCCATAGTTCAGAATATATGTTATATATTTTGTTAATTATATATTTAAATACATACAATATAAATATAATGTGCATTTTAAATTGTTATATTGTTTAAAAATGATATTTTATTCAATGAAAACATTTTGAACTAAAACTAATTTAAGATAATATTTTTAAACATTTAAACGTTTTATCATAGCTAATGAGCATAATTTGAGGCATAAAAATATGCATACACAATCAAATATATATGGTGTTGATCCAATAGTACATTGGCAGTTCACTTAACTAGACAAAAACTAGGCCAGCATACTTTCCTTACTGTTGAGCCCTGCATAAGATGTCCTTTTTTAAGCAAGGTTTGTTCTAAATGTAGATACGGGAACAAAGATATCATCACACTCAAGACACAACAGCAGAACAATCCTGGATCCAAATACTCAGTAACCATTCAAAAGCTTTCCGAGTTCATGCCAGGTTCTGTGCACAGATTAGCCCCTAAACAAGCAATTGAAACATCTAAAACACCTCCTGCAGCACTGCATGCAACTTCAGACGTGGTTATCGATATCAGGCCTTCTCATGCACCCTGTGATTGCATCAAGCTGTTTATTCTTGTCTAACGTCTGAGTAGTTTCCCAGCACACCACGATACCATGCCATCTTCAGATCGCTTGCATACACGCTGCCAAGACCACTAACCTTTACTGAGATATGCTTTTGCACTGCTGAGGCTGCTGGGTATGTTTTCAGCTCCAGCAAATGTGTTTTTTCAAGCATGAGGGAGGCCAGAGGTCAGGCCGTTAGCCTAAAGCTCAAGCCCATAGGGGCCAGTTTCGGCTCAGATGTGCATTTTCAGAGGGCAGGCCAGGAATGTGCGGGGCACATACATATTCAGTCAGGGTTAAAAAAAGTTTCTAATTTCATTTTGGGTCAGAGCACCACGCGGCGAGTGGCTCTGATAAGCATATCTTTATTTTGTTGGTGCAAGCATGTAGATAAAAATGACTCTGTGGGAAAGCTGCCCTGGGATTCTCATTGTGGGATAGATACTACCGAAAACTGATTAGAGGAGATGCTAAAAAAGAAAGAAGAAGAAATCCACACAGAAAGAAACAGAAGAAATATAGTATGAAAACAAGAGACAGAAAAGAAGTAGAGTGTTTCATTGTTTTTAATGAAACAGAGTAGACAAAATAGTTAGAAACTAGAATTAAGCAATTTGTTTGAAAATAGCCAGCATAAAACAAGTACTACATACTACAATAGTGATCAAATTAAATTAAACTCAATTACAGCCTGCAGTGGAACATACAGTAGTTTATGCACACTACGTTAAGTACATAATGTAGCGCAGCATGCAAGCTGTAAACTAGAACTATAAATCAAAGAGAAGCACACAGAACTAATTAAGAAAAGGAACAGTACAGGTGCTATAACATGAAGAGGGTCTCATATCACCCTACTCATATTAAATAATATTTCGTACATCATAAAAGGCAAGACACCATCTGCTAAACTGCTTATGAGTTTGTACCAACTCCAACCTGAAAACTTGGAGGCGAGCATTGGAAAATGACACACTGGTTTTGTACCTAAAATATATCTGGCATGAGCACAAAACTGAATAAACTGTAGTCCTGAAACAACGCTGCACAAAATGACAACGTCTTGATTAAAAAAATATGCAAGGTTCAATTTATAGCCCTCTGGTGGCCGGTTTATGAATTACAATTAAAGTCAGTTTTACAGGTAGGACCTGACATTTATTGCCCCCACATGCAAAAATAAAAGAAACAACAAAAACAAATCTGACCAAGAGTGCTAGATTTCAAGTTTCTTGTAGGAATATTTTTGTACCTTACTGTTTTCGTGTTACGTCTAATTGGACAGTCAGTTCATTATGTGTCCTTTTTACTTTCTTCCAATATACTTTGGTCTGAAGAAGAATACATAAACAAAGAGGAGCAGAAATGTTAAAAGAAGGGAAAGGTTTAAAAGAATGAAGAGGGTTTCCACACCTGTGGGCTGATGCCAGCTTTTCTGGTGGAGAACGTAGGACGCGGTGCTTGGATGCCAGAACGAGGTGAAGCCACACGTTCTGGAGCTAAAGATGATGCTGGGGAACTGATGCTGCCTGCAGTGATGGGTGTCAAAGGAGGCGAAAAACAATGGGCTGACCGATAGGTGGCAGATGGGCAGTATGGCGATGGCAATGGGCTTGTTGGAAGGGATGATTGTCTGAAGTAGGACTGAGCTGTCACGACAGGTTTAGTAGCTGGGGCGGCTCTGGGAAGAGTGCTGTAGGGATCTTTTGTTGGGTTAAAGATGAAGAGAGATGAGCTGAGCTGGTATGGCTGATGTTTGGACAGCTCCATCTCAATTTTAGTGCAGCCGTTCTCCAAGGGTATCTCTGGAGGTGGAGCTGGAGCAGGCATTGACGCTTTGGCAGGGACAGTCTTTTTTTGAATAGCCTGCTGAGTTTGAAGTGTCTTTGAAATTTGTGCACTTATATTGGAGGAGTTCACTATGGCTTTCACTCGACCAGGCATGTTGGATGGATATACCCACGAAGGAGGCAAAGACATGGTAGGAGAGGGTGATCTCGGGTCCTTGCTGTCATGGACGTACCTTTCCATCCTTGACTGGCGTTTGGCAAACAGTTCAGCTCCTTTTCCTGAAACATTGGTCAGGGCCTGCTTAGGCTTGTGGTCTATCCTGGCACGCGTTCTGGAGCTTTTCAAACTCGAGGCCCACTCTGGCACTGCAGCTTCCTCGTGAACGTCTTCTTCCTCGGCCAGGAAGTTTGAGGCTTCGGCCCCGAGAGCCAGCAGCTCCTCCTCCTGCCCTGCGTCTGGCTGGGGTTTTTTCTTCTTTTCATCTGCACACTGCACCAAGGACAGAAGTTCAGGATTGGGAGCCACTTTTGGCTTCTCCTGAAATGTGAACATCGACTTGCGGGTTGCCCGGCGAGCCCGGCCCTCGTCGAGGATCCCTGTTTTGATGGGAGTTACAGATCTCTTCTCACTCAAGAGGTCAGAGACAAATGTAGGCCTAGGGGCATATGGACGGACGTAGAAAGTAGAAGGCTGAGGTGAGGGAGCATGGCCTGTGTTTGGTGGAGGAGGGCTGGAGTAGCTGGGGAGAGGAGGAGTTGGATATGAAGGTGGAGGTGGTGGTGGAGAGAAAACAGGTCTTGGGGGCATTTGGTAAGTTGAAGGTTCAAAGTGTGCTGTAGAGTCATGGGCTGCAGGGATGTCCGTGACTGGACTTGTAGCTTCAGAGGATCCTACCGTTGTTGGGGAGAAAAATGGGCGAGCTGTTCTGTTTATGATTGTGGATTGTTTAGCCACCGTCTTATCTGCTTTTCCATTGCATAGTGCACTGTATCCATTTGGGATTTCTTTATTGTGTGCTCCATTTGCTTCATCTTCACCAGGGTTACAGTCACTTCTAAGAGTAACCTCATCCTTCACATGCTCTGTGAGGTCTTCTGAAAGCTCCTCATCCTTCTCGTTGACTGGGAGAAAGTGTCTATCTTGACTGCTTTCTTCTGCTACATCCTCCCGTGTAACCTGACTAGCATCTTCCATGTCACTCCCAGTGCTGCAGATTCTGTCGGCTGACCACGTAAGACCTGTCTTGAGGTTCCTGTGATTCAACTCTCTGTCCTTGTCCTCAGTCGAGGGCCGTTTGTCCCATGTCCGTGGACTTTCAACAGATGAATCAATTACATTCTTAGATGCCTCCAGTCCCCCTCCTCCGACGCTTACGAGTGTGAAAGCATTCACCCTCTGTCTGCGCCGGTTGAAAAGTTGGACGCCTCTAGAGTTGGAATTGGCCTGGAGCTGAGCAGCAATGATCTGACTCTTGGTCCGTGCCTCCTTTAGTTCCTTCTCCGACAAACTGGCACTTCTGCTAAGGTCTGTAATTGTAGAAAAACACAAAAATCAAATCAACAGAAAATTGTAATTATATAACACATTCACGGCTATGCCATTTGCAATGCTTTTTATGAAGCAAGTATTGCTCAACCCCGCTTATAAATATAAAATTGAACAAGTCTTACGAGAGAAATGTTATTTTATAGGCACTTCATTGTTTCAGCCTAACAAATAAAGGGTGTTGCATATAATATCACAGCCTTTTTATAGAGATTAATTAAACAGGTTTTGGCAAATATTAGCCTGCATTATTTCATGATCTCACCATTGCTGTCACGATCATTCAGTTGCTATTTTTCAGCTATAGTAGCAATGTGTTCAAATGGGAGTATAATTACTTTAAAAGTCAAGAGTATTATATGTCTTTCAAGTAATTCTTGCTTCCATGAGTCACCCACTTAAAAAGATGAATCATATTAGTTTGTCGTCTTTTTCTGCGGACAGACTTATAAAAGAAATGCTGACACATTAAGTTCAAGGATTTGTGGTCAAAATTATTCTTTTCACAGTTTGCTGTGATTCACGGTGCCTGCAGGCAAACTTTTGTAGACCGTATAACGCTTTCACACATTTATAGTTCTAAGAATCTCCTGTAAATAAATCCTAATGCATATATTTGCAGTTCTACTCATAGTTTGGCAAAGACAGATGTTAACACAGTCATCTATTTGTTGAAAGTGGCAAAGGTTTATTGACTGGGCTAAAAAGCCCCATTCCGAGCTGCAGAAAGTATTTCCTTCACCATGGGCTCTAGTCCCTCCCTTAGCATTCCTCAACTGCCGAGAAAATTCCCTGCTTGAGACTGCAGCATGCCTTGAGAAATCTCTCTGAGGCACAAGAGCCATCAGTCTATATGCTGACATCCCAACAGGTTCATGCCTCTCCATCATCAACTTACAAGACAAAGTCTAGATTTAAAATACTTGAACTTAGACCTATAGTGATATAGTGTGGCATCAAAGTTTCAGTAAATAAAACAAGTGTGCTTGAAGATCCTGCCTTCAAACGAATGTGTGCCTCAGGAAAGGAACATAACTTTTAAAACACAAACCCTCAACATCTTATACCAGAACATTACATCCTGAGGAACAGACTGTTAACAATTACATCACTGGCTGTATGGCTTGACTCAATATAAGCGTGGTTAACCTGTGCAACATAAACACAATCTGTTTCCCTAATAGACCTTTGAATAATTAACCACTTTAGGTTTCCCTGAGGTAGTTTATCCTCAACCCCAGACTTGGCAGCAAACCTGAAAACAATTTTGTGAGTGTTTTTTCTCTATCCAAGCAGGTAGGTCTCTGTCTTGCCAAAGCCAAAATGGGAGTTAAAAAGTTAGTAAAAAAAAAAAAAAAAGCAAGATTTCTAAATCTGTCCCATTTGTTTTATGTGCCAGACTCAAAGGAACATTAATCTCACATGGCATACAATTATAATAGGGTATGAATAATGTGCATCTGCCTTTCATTCCACCAACAAAAACACCTCTTTATTTAGTCAGGCCATGCAGCACAACCTGTAGCACTGGGATAAAAGGCTCTAGATTCTCCTTCGTTACAGATATTCATCTTTAAAGTGTTTCAAAAGGTTTTTTTATCATTATTATTTAGGTTTTTTCAAAATCTGATAGTAAGCCATAAACCTACATGCAGTTTTCTGTTAAAAAAAAAATTAATAAATAAAATTGTAAAATTACTTATAAATGTCCCTGGCATATCAGAGCTAGACCAGAATAGTTAATTTAATACGACTTCACTCACTGACTGCTTTTTACTTTTTAATAAATAAATACACTATAAAATGTGGTAACGTGCAAAAAAATTACCCAGGTTGGTAACTAATAAAGTATTTTTACCGCATTTAGCACATTTATAATATATATAATTATAAGCAGGTTATATTACAAAATAACTTTAAGAACGGTGTCTGAGATTCACAAAGAAAAACAATGCTGTTCATTCAAAAACTTGCTGCCCACAACCCAAAGTGGCAACCAGCCTGGTTGGTCTTTTAAAACAGCACGCATTCACTGCAAAATATTGCTCTTCTCGCCTTAAATAAGATTCATCACATCATATAATTTAAACAAGCTATGTCATCAAACCTCAGAACTCAAACAAGACTTCAGCACTAGCCTTTCGGAGATCTAAGCGTTTTATTACGCAAATGCCGTTTTTTAAAAGTTCCAGAAGCACCGGGTCATACTAAACTTCTCTTACCTTAATTAACTCTGAATACAGTCTCTTTTGTTGCTGCTTCGCGAGCTTTTCTAATTTAACTTCATGTGTTTCCTCCACTCCCCCTTTAGCAGCGAGAGCCTGGATCGGATTTCGTGTCGTTGCGAATGATGATCTCTTGCGCGCTCCAAACGCGCATCGAGCATGAGGCGGGCAGGCTGGGGCACTGGACGAGGTTTGCGCTTCCCTTTTGCTTTTTTTAAAGGATGGCTGTGCTGTGTGACGTTCCTGGCAGACTTTGTTTCCTCTGCTTTTTGGGTTTGGTACGCTCCAAATTCAACAGCGAAGAGTCGGGATACAGAAAAGATCTTGGAAGCGGGGCTAGTTGTCACGCGGGGAGGTTGTCACAAGGGCTAGAGGTTTTGAGCCAAAAGGCCAATTAGACAAATGTTTCTTTAGCAGTGGTTTTGCAGCAACTCTCTAAAGTATATAAATTACATTATATATCACCCACTTGTTCTCAACCCTTATGACCTTAAAACCCATTTCTTTTTAGATTAGAAGCAGAGTGACAGCCTCAGTCACCATTCACTTTCATTTAAAGGGAAAATATGCAATGAAAGAGATTGGTGACTGTCAGTTCCTGGCTTTCTGCCAAACATCTACATTTGGTGTTCTACAGAAGAAAGCATAGGTTTTAGAATACATGTGGGTGAGCAAATAATGACGTTTTTTTTCCTGTGAACTATCCCTTTAAGTAACCATTGTTACCAGAGATAATAAATGTAGGAATGATTCACATTCATGACTGCTACAGCTTTGGATGAACTTAAACGATCACATACAGAATCTGTAAGTTCGCACATTCTGTTGCATGCCAAATTAAGTGGCCACATTTCATCTGTGTCATGTATAGAATCAATGTGTCAGCTCTTTCAGAGGATTGGATGTCAAGGGAGAGAGCCATCCGGCAAACACACTCGCTTGAGTGGATGGACACCTGAGCCTCAAGGGTGGAGTTCAGTTTAGACCGCAGAAGTTTGCTTGCTTAGCTCATCCATCATACCTGAATCATAACCCTTATGCTTAACTTATAATTAACAGAAGAAAAATACAGGAACTTCCTCAAACCTAAGAATTAATGGAAAGATATTCATGTTCCCATTCGTTGGCACTGAGCTGCATGTGATATGTGGGCTCTCAGTTCAGACAGATGAGGGAAACTCCCTCACAGCTTGAGGATTTGGGGACCTGGCAGACATACGGTTGTATATCAAAGGTCAGATTCCCCTGTCGGATGTTATGGTTCGCTGGGAGGATGGGATAAAATGACAGTTTTCCTCTGGGAAATGTGTGCAAGTATGTGAAGAGTGATGAGATCAGAAAGGTTAAAGAACTTTAAATCCATGAATTTGCAATTACACATCGCTGTTCACAAAACCTGTTTGGAGGCTCTGCTATATTACCCTAAAGTAGGACAACATTCACAGAACATCTACAGATCAGTTCTAATGCTGGGAAATGCCTTGTAATTGACCTGCTATATTATTATGAAATATACAGCTGTGGCCCTAAGTTCATGTACATTTGCAGATGCTGCAAAATAAAAAAATTACGTGATAGAAAAGAAAAAAGTTTAAGACTTTAAATTAGTTTACGGACAAATTGCATAAGGTCCAGGGGGTTATGATTTTAAGTAAGTCCATTTTTCTTCACTGTATAAAGGGCTTTAAAGGGACAGGGTGGTTAATACTTTATCCGTGTGTTGTACAAGTTTAATTATGAAAAAATGTAAATTGAAAATAAAATGAATAAGAGGGATCATAAAAGGGAAATAAGGAATTTTGCATATTCTGCAAGAGACCATAATGTCTCTAACTCATTAATAAGTTATGAACGTGGAAATAAATTTATCGTATACAGTGGCAATAAGAAAATTACTACAAATTAGCAAAACAATTCAAAGTGAAAAAGTTGATAAATTACAATTAAAATCAGTTTCAGACTATTTTTTTACTATCTAAGCACTCACACATTTAGTGCTTTAATGACAGCAGCACTAAAATGGATGATCTGCACAAAAGTTTGTGTAAAACCTGACAATCATGCTCTCCAGGATGATTTGAGAAGACCCAAAAAGAGTTCATGTTCAAATTGAAAAAAAAAATGCACATTTTAATTAATTACTTAAAACAGTATAGAACTCAAATTTAAAACTTGTGAATCACATGCTATCATTTTCCAATTTCATGCTATGAGCATCTGGAGACGCAAGAAAGAGAAGCATAACATTCTGCATCTCATCAAACCATGATGCTGTGTGGCGACATCAATCCCATACAAGGAGAGAGAGAACCAAAGAAAAGGACAGAGAAAATGCTGACATTTACTTCAGCGTCTCTTCCTAGGAACTGTAAGAAACCAATATAAAGTGACTAAATTAGCTGTTCCATCTCAGCCTTTCCACATGCTCCCCTCTCGCCATTTTACACACCCCAAAGTTGTAACAACATCACAGAAACCTCTTGAATTCTGCAAAAACCGCCTGAAATGAATGTGAATTCTCATCAGCAGGGTTGTAAAAACCCCTCTGTCACACAATCCCTGGTGTGAACTGCAGCCTACTGCACTTGCAGTGGGTGCCTGGTCATCTGCAAACCTTATTATGCATTCTTTCCAGATAACATTACCCACAGCTTGAGCATTATGGTCAGTGGGTATGAACTGAAGAGCTATTACTGTACTGCTCATCTGTGTCTGTGAGGAAACAAATGTGTCACTGAGGGTTTAGTAAGAACTGATGTCTAAACATTTAAGGGATAGCTGCATGTTACACCAGACTATCTATCTGATGGGTTTTAGGCCTCTATAGGGCCTGTAAAAGCATTCAACTTAAAAAGCATCTCACAAATCTATTTCAAATTTTTACATGACTCTACTGAATACTGAACTCTGATTGGTTTATCACAACATTCTGCAGATTCAAGACACTGTATAATGACACTAACCTTACCCTTTTTTATTCATGCAATAGGTGCTTGAATAAAACTTTTTTGTCTGTTAAATATATTAAATATGTACTTTACGTCCTATTGAGATTTTAAGCAAAAATCCTAACAATTTAGCAACACATTTGCATGCTCACGGTTCTTTGATATTGGTTTATGGCCACATGACATCCAGGTAAACTAGTTTCTTAGCAAGTGTTTTATTTTAATTGCTTCAGTGTTTGACTTTTTTAAGTATACTTTATATTTTTAAAAACCCTACATTTGAACTGACTCACTTATCTAGTTAAATGAGAAACTCTGTGGAATACTCGATTCTGATTGGTTAATCGCAACATTCTGCAGTCAGCTTTTTTTTTTTATTTTAATTATTAGCTTTTCAACAGCTCACAACCTCAGTTTTGCAACCCTGACCTAATAAAAAAAAATTATAAACTCAATGTTGGCATTCATTTATTTAGTATGCAGTCAAAGTAAGGTACATTATACACCCAAAGGATAAAGTATAATATATAACGTTCTTCATAATTCAGTGCTAAAACCGTAATATGGAAGAAAATATTTACTTGTTTTCCGCTCCATCTGGCAAGACGTCAAGCCTGGCTTCACTTTGACCCCGCAGTGGTCTTCTTTCTCCAAAATGTTAGTACTGTGCCTCTCCAGGGACTTGTTTGCTCCAGTCTTGTTGAGGGTGGAGGATGTTGTAGTGGTAGGCCCACCCCAGCTGTCCCCTCTTCCAGCAGGCTCATGTTTACACTCCATCCCAGCCCAATTCACTTCGTCCTTGCCTAAGAGACTTTCTTCTTTCGCTGAGCCCCCTTTTAGCCGGCACGCTTGCCTGGGTGTGATAAAAAGCTTTATTTTTCTCAGTTGGGGTGTACGTTTGGCTTGTAAGAGATGGTTTCGGTAACCCGACTTATGAAGAAACAAGGATCAAAAGCAGGATCAAAGTCAAAGTAAAGCTCTACATTTTGCTGGACGTTTTCTTCACGGTAATCCTTCGGAGTAGATGCGCTACCGCCCAGAGATGAGCTGAGAAATGTACTTTTGCTTTCAATCCACAAAATATTATTCAAACTCTAACAAGACCTCCCTGGAGGTACTTCTCCCTGCACCCTGGATCAGTTCCCATGGAAAAGCGCCAAGAAAATTTCTCAAGTGGGATATGCTCTGTTGCAAATGCGGTAAAGACTATCCTCTGTTCTATTTGCGTCTGTTTTCGATCTTACATCCACATATTTGTCTTTCTTTTTGAGTTACCAAAACACGTCCCTCGAGTTTATCGCAATCTCCCAGAGACAGACTGTTTCTTTAAAGGCACGCGTAGCCCTTGCTCTCAAAACGTTTCAACAATGTCAAGATGAAGGGCAGTGCTTGGTGCTTTCCTGTCGTTTCATTAGCACATGAAAAAACACATTCAGCCGAAAGGTCGTCCAAACGTTCTGACTGCAGCTATTGTAGTTGCTAAACTTTCAAGCGGAGATTTACTGTGCTCAGTCCATATGTTTGGATTTTAAATAGATGGATTCTGTAGTTTTTATTCTTTATCCCTGTATTACTGATCAAATCTCTCTGGGTGGCTTAAGTCAAGTGATATGATCTCTAACCCACCGTCAAGAGCAGACGTTT
The DNA here is from genome assembly GCA_032357445.1 of Enteromius radiatus. Lineage (NCBI taxonomy): Eukaryota > Metazoa > Chordata > Actinopteri > Cypriniformes > Cyprinidae > Enteromius > Enteromius radiatus. Next base: position 9,139,062 of record JAUCMS010000024.1, read on the forward strand.
AGTTTATTTGCTTGTTTCAGATCTGGTCCAGAGAGGCTCCTCAGGCAAGTGTATGGTATATCCAGACAGGGCTTAATGTTTTAACCTCTGGTTGTGGAGTTGAAATGAAAGGCCACTGGATGAACTTCGACTGCTGCCAGGGTTCCTCTCAACCGCTACTTCCTGAAACATACAAGATGCAGACTCTCAGATAACATGTACTTTCTAATGCATTCATAAAAATAAAGAACATTTTAAATCTGAACTAGATGAGGTGAGGAACCTCATGAAGGAAATATTCCTCTTTTTTACTATGCTGAAAGAAGGAGGGGTCTTTCCTCTGGCACTGTGCACTTGATATCATTTGTGAAATGACACCCCCACCCATTGTCGAATCAGTGGGAGGAATGAACTACATTTCCTACATGCGGAGTTGAAACAATGCATATCTCATTTTCATCTGGACTAATATCAAGGAGACAGGATAATTAAAGGAATAGGTGTCGCCCAATTAAGCGTTTTTATTTTATAAAAAGGACTTTAAAGGAAGGAATGCCAATGTTTTTTGAAACTGGAAGATGTGAAATCTGTTCAGAAAGACTCATAAAAATGATACATTTATAATTTAAAAAATACTTTATATTAAATAATTTATTGTAGCACTCTAGCACACGATTTATTACTTTTCACAAAACAATTTTTGCAGTTTTTGTCCTCAAAACCACTTCCTTAAAATCACTTGGACCACCTAAAAACCCTATCCATCAATTGTGCTAATAAGAATCACAACTAAAAGCTTGAACTAAAATATTTTGGTGAACTATTTAAAGGTGAAGTTATTATATAAATCATAAATATCTGTCGGCTCGTAAATGAAGGAATTTTCAGTATTAGGAAAGGCTCGATTGTATCAGTTGCATGTTGAAACAGGACAGTGTGTTAATTGGCAATTGTACAAATAGCACAGTCTAGTCTCAATAGCACTGAATCACCCTGTCAGCTGAGTGTTGTCTCTCTCACATCCGGCAAAGCCACAGGTCACATGAGGTAATAGACCCCATTAGTCTTCATCACCCCCTTTCAAACACTGTTTTAACTAATAACACCTATGACAAATGAGCGATCTATTGCACTCTTTCAGAGATTAACTCGACCCCTGTGCGTTTATGTTTGGGAGTTTACATCCCACCCACTTCAACAGTTAACTCAAAGCGGCCACAAAAACAACACCCACTGTTCATGCCCTCCATGCCGTCATCCACAAATAAAGACAATCAACTCAACAAAACAAACACTCTTGCCTACAATAGCCTACTCTCACAAGATCTCTGCCTTTCACTGGTTTGGACGCAACCTAAAAAGTTGCTTTGTTTTGTAATGCTTTTGAGTAATGTGACCTCTTATAATGCACTGACGAATTATTATTTTTTTTTTTACACTGGCAGATAAATATAAAATATTTAAATATTAAATGTTTCATACTATCCATGTACATATATATAATATTGACTTATTCAAAGCATATTATATGTGCAAAAAATGTGGAGCATTAGATGTGGAGCATTAGATTTTTGAAGTTCTGTTAGCTTTTGTTCCTCATACTTTTGTGAAAGTGGCCTGATGTAAAGAATTTTCCATTCATTTCCTTACATCGCCATATCATCTTGAATACTTAAAGCTGGTTAAAAGAAGGTTGAAAGTTGATGCATCACAGAGCATTTGAACTACAGTGCATAAATAAAAAAATCAGTTCAATGATAAATCCTTAAGCCTATTAAAGTGTCAAAGTATGCTTATCTTATCTGATTTCACTTTCCAGGTATTTACATTAAAACATTAACATACCAGCCTACCTGCATATATCTCTAACGATTTGCCATCATTTGATTTATGAGTCATTCCAATCCAATGAGGGCATACTTGGCTCATACACCAATCTAACGAGCCGTACTGAGCTCTACCAATCGCATTCCGTACGCCGTACGCCTCCAGATGCAGGTACTGGGAGATAGCATTTGTGTGTGTTTTGGGCTGTATCCGTCACAGTGCATAATATGAGCAGTAATAGTGTATGTAACAGTGTCTGACACAGCATTTTGATAGACCTCCGGGGCCTGACAGGTCTCTGTAATCTCCCAGATCCATTACAGCCCTCCAGGGCCAGATCCTTCAACCGTATGCCACTGCACAACGCAGAGACCTGCTCTTCAACTCAGCTCCTTTCACACAAAGGCCTATTGAAGCACCTGTAAGTGGCCTGAAAAATAATTTGGGGGTTGCACTCTACATTTGGCATTCTATGAGTGTAATTCTCAGCAGATAGCCAGCATGCCTTGACTTGTACAGGTTGATGACAGACAGCAAAAACACCATTAGTTATAAACATCAATGAGGCTCAAAGATACGGTGCTTGCTTTATAAAGGTATAGTGGGCACATATATAAATTATACAGGAAAACAACTTGTCATTGAAATCATAGGTGTGCAAGGCCTGTACGCTCAATCTGTCTTTTTTAGCCTATATGAAAATTATGTTTTTTAGAGCACGATTTGAAGTTAGCTGATACTTCTATTTGATGATATCTGTATTGTACATAACACTATATAAACATGAGTTAACATGCAGAGAATCACTTAGAAGAAGAATAAAATAACAAAACCTCCTGCTTTTGGATAAAGTGTAAACACTGTCACTGTTTTAATTGGTTCATTAAAGAGCCATAAGCACATAAAAAAACTCTGACAAAGCAATAAATACAATACTAAAATATCTAGCAGATGCAAATAGAATATAAAACATTAGTGCCATTAAAAAGCTGCGACTTAATAAGTCCTGCAAATTATGCCACTCTATAAAAGTTCAGATCAGATAAAGGTCAGTGACAGATGCTCAGCGTGATGTTTCTGCTAAACAGAACCCCTGCCTAATGTATAAGTCATTGCTGTCGCTAAGAAACTCCAGCACCGGATATTCGTTCTAATGTTTCTGCACGCTGCTCAAATTTATCATCCTAAGAACCACACAGCCAGGACAAAGGACAGCAAAACAGGGAACACATGAAGCCCATTGCCAGTGAGATTATTCCTCCACCGGGAGAATGAAATTAACATCCTCAATTATTCAACCCAAATATTTAGAAAGATCGACTTCAGAAACATTCCTCCCGGTTGCAGCTGGCTACCTCACACAGTAGGTCCTTCAAGGCTGCAGTTTGCGATTCAACAGGTGATAAAGCTGTTTGTTGATAACCCAATGCCAAGAGAAACTCAATGAAAGTCTGGAGCTGATGGTAGACTCACCTGTACTCCCAAGTGCTTCGGTGTGTATGTGATGGCTAGTTTGTACAACCCCTTTTCAGGTCCTCCTTGCGTTCACCTCCCCCTCTGTCTCACATGGAGTTACGCTCTCATTCTCGCTCTCTCTCGCAGACCGAAAGAAGGGAAAAGGGGGTGTGGACGAGCAGGAATTGGAACACAGAGAGTTCTTTGTCTGCCTTCTTCATATGGTTTCCTTCAAGCATGCATACTGAACACATTATGCCATTATATATTTTCATATTTAAAGTAGGGGTGTTTGAGGATCGGCGTGCACTTTGCTCTTTGTCCCGCTCAAATTTTTACACCAGACAGGGGAATAGAATGCACGCAGCACTGAAACTGCCAATATGCGCTTGTTTCTGATTGCTAGGAGTTATAAAAAGTAACCAGTGTCGAGTGTTTTCTCTTGAGAAGAATAAAGTGTAACACAAAAGGGCCTTGAAGATTGGTTTCACAGACGCGGAGAGCCCCCGCAATGATTCATGAGCTGCGTGTTGAAGCAAAGTAAGACACTTAAAGTCTCAATGGGACGGGATCTAAAACCTATTGATCTCCCGACAGAGATGTCGCTCTAAGAACTTGCGAGATGGAAAACAAGGTACATGTGGCAAAACAAATACTATGGTTAGATTACAGACTTCAGAGCATGTTTGAAAGTTATTTTAGTGAAAACGATCTTTATGATATGTCAGTGTTGTATGCAACTGTGTAAACTAAGCTCTGATCTGTATCATCTCTAAGTGCTTTCTCACAGTCAGAACATTCATATCCTTTGTGAGCCCATCAAATATTTGCTTCTGTTTTGAAATTTCATACCTGGGTGATATTTGAGGCCGCCAGTCATATTCAGACCACTGCCTCTGTCGTATCTAAAATATCTTGTCAGACCTATGACAAAGAAATTTTGTGGTTATTTCATTTGGTAACATGCAATTATATAATAATATATAATATAATTGAAAGTTATATCATAATAATTTATAAATGCATAATTTTATAATAATCATATAAAACAATTAAAATGCAGCCTGATTCATATGCAAATTCACCAGGGTAAACGATTCTCAAGGCGTGTGTTTCAAAGTTTCAAAAATGAAACAGACATGGATGATGCAAAGCATACATACAGTTTCACAATAATGAAACAAACCACACACACACATAAAAAATGTATAAATTAAAAAAATATAATGACAGTAATTCATTTTTATACACACACACACACACACACGTGTCAAACTATTAATCACAATTAATCGCATACAAAATATATTTTTTTCTTTACATAATAATTGATGTGTAATGTGTATATTTATAATATAGGTATACGTACATGAAAACACATGCATGTCAAAATTTTTTTACATATTAAATATATTTATATGTAGTATAAGATATAATAATATTAAAATAATATAATTATATTAATGTATACACGTTAATAATTAATTAATTATTAATTAATTATTAGTTAATAATTTCAATATATATACTGTATGTGTGTAATTATATAGGCTATATACATAATAAATATACACAGTACACATAAATTTACTATGTAAACAAAAACTTTATATTTTGAATGCGATTAGTCAATTCAATTCAATTCAAAATTGCTTTATTGGCTGGCATGACTCTAAAAATATAATATTTTTAGATAATGAAGATTAATTAATTAATATAATTCAAATTCTGTGTCCAAGGATTGGGGTCGTCAAGGTCCCCGCCTTCAACCGCCGCCCAAACCACAAAGCACCGGCCCCTTATGGTCCCTCCTGCAGGTGGTGGGCCCAAGGGAGGGCTGCCCCACATCGCTCCTTCGGGCTGGACCCGGCCGGGCCCCGTGGGTAAGGCCCGGCCACCAGGCCTGGCTCCAGGGTGGGGCCCCGGCTGCACCATACCGGATGACGTCACTGTTTTTCTAGTGATTTTTTCCATGATGGGTTTTTGGACCGCTCTTTGTCTTTGTCTGGCCTGTCACCTAGGACCTTTTTGCCTTGGGAGACCCTACCAGGGGCATATAGCCCCCGACAACATAG
>JAUCMS010000024.1:9144497-9183161 GCA_032357445.1 Enteromius radiatus
CTGGGAACGCCTCGGTGTTCCCCCGGAAGAGCTGGAGGAAGTGTCTGGGGAGAGGGAAGTCTGGGCGTCCCTGCTTAAACTGCTGCCCCCACGATCCGGTCCCGGATAAGTGGATGAAAATGGATGGATGGATGGATGGATGGATAATTCAAATTAAAAGATTATTAATTTGACAGCACTAATTTATATATATATATATATATATATATATATATATAATTACTGTATTTTTTTTATACACACACATAAATATATATAATGCAAACTAATGTAAAATCAATGATTGAAAATATAATGACTGTAACGTTTTATACAATTAGCTCTAAGGCTAATGTGCAGTTGAGAAAACTTTGATTTGACTAGCTGATACTTTGATGTGAACCTTTAAGCTACACTGTATATAGAAGGAATACTAATAATTTAATCTTCCTTAGTGCTAATACTAATTTAACTACTTAAACTCTTGCAAATGTGAAGTGCAATATCTCAGTACATCACAGTACGTTAAAATAGTTTACCAGTGATTCTCAAAATATGGATCTGTTTATGCAAAAACACACTGTGAAAAACAGGCCAATTCTCTTCTTTTCTCTTTCTTTGACTCGCCTCTGCAAACATATTTGTTTTTTTCCCCAACGCCCTCTTTACAGCTGGTCAGCCTGTCATTGCGTTTCTTCTTTCACCAGTCTAGCATGACTTTCTCAAAGGGCAGCTGTGTCTGCATACGTCTAGAAGTGTGTGTGTGTGCATGTCTCGCTGTAGCATCTGTATCCGTGTGCGGCTGAACGGACCAGTGGAGAAAATGTTAGAACACATTCCATCAAATCTGAGCTTTTCTTCTGAAGTGTGTGTGTGGAATTTCGTAGGTGTTCTGGTTTACATTTTGTTACTGAGAGAAGGCCATAGCAGAGCAGTTATTTGATTGGAGTAATATATAGCCTGTAAGTGAACCTCTCCGTCGCCCTCTTCCAAGAGACCACCAAAACCCTGTTGAGAGATGAAACTGAATCCAACTGAGTTAAAAATGTTTGATTATGCTCCACCGGCAATTGCAAAAGCCCCACGGGTGTCCAGGACTTCAAGGAGGTCAATGACAACAATGTTATCCAGATATCCTAGACTCACGTAGCCAGACTACGTGACTAAACAGCTAAAGTTCTTGTCCACATTCCAGGTTACGACCAAAACTGCCAATTTAAACAGGAAGAGACCATCTGACTGGCATGTAAAGCAAAACCTAAAAACTATTTCAGTGGGGTTTTTTTTTATTTAGGAGTTTTTTTCTGATATTTGAATCAGATTTTACAGCGAAAACACAGCATTGATTTCACAAATAAAGTGGAAGATACTTTTTTGTTGGTATGTATAGTCAATTTCATTGCCTGAGCAGAAATCAAAATACTGTGAATATTCCATACACTGTACAGTGTATTTCAAAAATTTGATGACACTAACTTTGGCAGAAAATTGGGAAATATAGTGATTTCTCATCCTCAAAGCCAAAAGAAAATTAAAATTATATTTATATCCTGCACTCCAAAAGCTTGGAAACACCCTAGAAATGTGGGGTTTTGGACAATATTGGCTTGAATGCTTTTTCATTTGTGATAATTTTGCACAGATAAGGGACAACAAAAACTATGAAAACATATTTTATCACATAAACAGTTTATACGTAGAAAATATTTAACATTTAGATTCATCAAAATATCCACCATTAACAGCTATTACTGCTCTACATAATCTGGGCGTCCCAGCTATTCAAATATTGACAATAAATTGCTCCAAGCCTTATGAACAATTGCTCAAAGATGATTCACACTGGTTGGACACTTCTTACAAACATCACGGTCCAGTTTCTTCCATCTCAACTCTGTCATGTATATATTGCCATTATTATGTATTATTGCTATTCTTCAATGATGTCAAGTTACTTTAAAGTACAGTATTTGCACCAAAATATTATAAGGATTTATCCTGATATCATTCAAAAAAACACCTTGCCAGGGGTGTTTCCAAACTTTTGGAAGGCAGTATATATGTATATATGCATAGCACAAAGTCATATAACAGGTTACCTCATAAGGAAATGCTTTCCAGTATGCAGTAATAATCAGACTATATCGTCAAACAGAATCTTGCTGGTTCTAGGGTGTGACATCTGAAGCCCATCCAGACTATAAAAAAATAAAATATATTAAAATATGTTCATTTTTATTTATTTTTTTATTACACTACTCTCATTTGAATTTGTTAGAATGAAAGTAGTTTTTGCGTCCTGAAAAGCTAAATATTTGATTAGAGCAATATTCCAGAAACCAGGGCCTTTTACAGCCTACATCCCACTATATCTTCATCAGAATGACTTGTGTTGATTTATGCCAGAGAGCAACCAGCGCCGCAGACCCTGCAGGGCCCACTGAGCTGTGGTCTAGAGCAAAACGCGCACCAGACGGCCTGCCCCAATGCGGTGAAGGGTGTGGGTGTGCGATTGAGCAATGACGTGAGAAATCACAAAGTCAAAATCTCTGAGAGCAAGCGACTGGGCGTCTTCATGTGGCCAGATTTCTGTTATTCCCATCCAAAACCTCAACCCAACTCAATGCCTCTGCACTCCACTCCCCATCCTAGCTTAACAAGCACTGCAATCTTTTTTTTTTTTTTTGAGCATTTCTTGGCCTCTGGAGGTGTTTTAAAGAGTTCCTAAAACAAACGCTTTCACTGCTTAATGCTTATTTATGTCATTTGTCAAGAGGGAAGTACAAATCAAGCCAAATCGCTCTTTAGTCTACAGGGCTTCTGCGTTGATGAGTATGCATCCAGACTGCAATTTAAGTGGTTGGCGCTGGTCCTGGCAGCAAAGTGAGAGAAACTCCTAAAAGATATGAATCAGCATTACAAGTCTGGATTAATCATAAGACACCCTTGGAAACAATCAATGCTATTTGGTTCCTTACCTAGTGCTGTTTTGATAACTTGTTTAATATGACACATACTGGCTCCATTGTGTAATCCATCACCCCACAAGATATGATTTTACACAGGCCAACGCAAACAAACGGCAGATATGGCCATGAAATCGTTTGCGCAATACATGGAGACTGAGAGTCGGGCCTTCTATGGGTGCAGCAATGTTATTCCAGACATCTCACCAATCACAGGTGTGTTTGCCAGTCTCCAGGCGAATGCACCTGAAAAGAGATGATGTTTATGCTCTAGAGAGATTTTTCCACCACATTTTGAAGTCAGCACCTGGAAACTCTGCTGTAGCATATTAGTTCATTAAGGGAAATGTTTATAAATAATTACTATTAATTATGAATAATTGCAATTATTTATATCAGCTGCCAGTAGTAACTGTAGCAGAATTAACCAACTAATCTGTTCATTCAGCGAACATATAGTGTAAGTTAATATAAACTCTAAGAAGGGATATTTTCATGTCCACAGAAAAATACCTTCTTAGAGTATCACTGCATTAGAGCATGTAGCAAAGGCCGAAATCATAAAGGGACATTAATCTGCAAGGCAGAATCAGAAATTCATGTAATTTGTGTAAAGTTTTATTAACTCTACATTAACTCACATACTGTAACTAAACACACAAGTATAAATACACTCACACATGGGGAAAATGCAAAGAAGGCTTAAGGGTAATCCATTAGGACAAGCCAAAATTGAAGTTATGATAAGAGAGTCAGTTGACCACCTGTAAAACCATCAGTGCCGTTCATAACGAGTTTTATAACTAATACTAAACCTCTGTTTTGTTAAGTTATATGTACGATACTTCCATTGCCTCATTGGCGAGGATCCGATGCAGTCTCAAAGTCCTGATGGTTCCAAGGTTTTGGATTGGAAATTATGTTCTTCCTGGTTTGAAGAAAAATACCCTGACTCTGATGATTGGTAGATGAAAGGAGAGCTGAGAGAGAGATCTGTCACGATCTGTGGATCTTGAGTTACATGGAAAGTCAAGGCCTCGGCCCGGTGTAAAACTTAGGTGTTGCTGTCTAAGCATGGAAATTTGCATATGCACTGGATTGGAGGCTGATATACAAATTAGAAGAGATTCTTAAAACACAGAATGTCAACATATGACATACACTCTCGATTATCTATCATAAACATGCATAAAAGAGTATACCATACACAAGACAATATACAAGGACAACAACAATATACACAAGGACCTGAAGGATATGTGTTCACTCAAAGAAAGTTTTCCTGCAAATTAATTTAGGGAAAAGTCTATTGTCTTTTCAAAAGGGAGAACTAGAGTCAGGGTTACTTTGTTCATATTCATTCAAGCAATAAACCAGTGTTATCAGTCAGTTGCCATAGAATCAGAGGCCTGTTTTGCCTTCCTGAGGTGTTAGCTGCCTTTAGCAGGGAGGGATCCACAGACCCTCATAGTTGCAGTTTGAGTTCAACTTTGGGTTGGGTAAAGCATCATTACAGATTATTTGTTAAATGTAACAAACAGTTTGTGACTGATTGGTTCTATTGCTACACTGCGATATCTCATATCGAACACTTCCTCCCACTGATCGATAAATCTTCATGACACAAAGATCTACCTTTGAAGTCAATTCAAGCTTTTAAACTTTAGTTGCACTCCCAAACACAGATACATTCCTTGTTCACACACAGCTTTCAAATTCGAAATCCAGAACTAAGTCCCAGTGAACATTTAAAGGGGGTCATGACATCCCCTTAATCATAACATTAAAATATCATGCAAACTTTATATCTTTAAATATCCTCCTCAGTTTAAAAAAGCATGTAACCAAGCTCCAAAAATGGCGCATTTGGATGTTGTGGGATTTATATCACATTGGCAAATACAGTATTCAGACCCCCATAAATGTTTCACTCTTTGTTATATTGCAGTCATTTGCTAAAATCATTTAAGTTCTTTTTTTCCCCCTCATTAATGTACACACAGCACCCCAAATTGACAGAAAAACACAGAATTGTTGACATTTTTGCAGATTTATTAAAAAAGATAAACTGAAATATCACATGGTCTTAAGTATTCAGACCCTTTGCTCAGTATTTAGTAGAAGCACCCTTTTGATCTAATAGAGTCATGAGTCTTTTTGGGAAAGATGCAACAAGTTTTTCACACCTGGATTTGGGGATCCTCTGCCATTCCACCTCTCAGATGGATGGTAAACGTTGGTGGACAACTATTTTTAGGTCTCTCCAGAGATGCTCAATTGGGTTTAAGTCAGGTCTCTGGCTGGGCCATTCAAGAACAGTCACAGAGTTGTTGTGAAGCCATTCCTTCATTTTAGCTGTGTGCTTAGGGTCATTGTCTTGTTGGAAGGTAAACCTTTAGCCCAGTCTGAGGTCCTGAGCACTCTGGAGAAGGTTTTAATCCAGGATATCCCTGTACTTGACCGCATTCATCTTTTCCTCGATGGCAAAAAAGTGATGGTTGACTTTCTACAACATCTGAGTTGTGTCAAAAGCAAATGTCACCAATTATAGTCAATGACGCTGTCTACACTATGCATAGTACAGTACAGTATGCAGATGCATGTTCAGTTTCTGACATTTTTTACCAATATATAGTTTATGACACATCTGAGTGTGGACAGGACAAATGGAAAATTAAAAGAACATTCACCTTGACATGTCTTGTTTAAACAGTTTGTTGTACAGACTGCAAGTGGATAAGTGTATTTTTAATGGCATCCCACCATGTTTGTTCAGAGCATTTGACTGCAGACTGCTTCGTAAACAAGCCACGCTATAATAGAAAATATGCAAATAAGTGACAGCATCTCACAACAGGTAAATCACAAGTCATAAGTAAACAATTTCATAATGTTTGTGTTTTATATGGATGTTTTTATCATTGTACTCACATGGAATAGCAGAGTCTTGATACTTTTCCCCATGCAATGACATTTCACAACAGTGACAATGTCAGAATTAGGACTGAAATAATAACTTTGCATATACATGAGGTCTTTTTTGTTTGTTTGTTTATTTTTTGCAAAAATATTTTTATTCAAAAAACACTTTACAATTTCACTTATAAAAGTCATAGTTCACCCAAAAATAAAAATTCTGTCATTATAAATACATATGTTCATGATTACTTTAAAGCCTAAAACAAACCAAAACGAGACTTTTTTTAATCTGTCTCTGACTCTGACTAGTCAAGACAATGCGATGACTGGTTGACCACATTTCAAACCAGCATATTTTCCTTAAAAAGCCAAGAAAATAGGTGGGGGCATGATCAAAAGTATTTTAATGAACATATAATCTTTACATTACACATTATAATTGCATTACTCAACTAATCTATGGAGTAATTGCATTACTCAACTAATCTATGGAATGGTAGATTATTGTGCATTCAAGACATATTGCAAATCTAACCAGCACACAACATTACAGGGCACTGAGGAACATCTGCCAGCACTGTTATACGTATTAATGATGCTAATACAAGAAAGAATGACAGGAAATGGGTGGGAGCTTTTCCTCAGAACGGCACAGACACTTCTAAATTCCTGGCGTGACACTCACACTGATGTGGCATAGATCACCACCAAGTAACCAATGGCTGCATTCTGCTCATAATTCCTGTAATTAAATACTTTTGGGTATTAGAATGCATTTTTAACTATACTGGTGTTGCATACACCTGTTTTAACTATTGTACACATTTAGATGATGGTATTTAGCCACTGGGTAAGCAAAAATCTCTGGATGAACTGGAAAAAACAGAAAAATGATGGGTTGTTTTAAACATGCCCTGGGAAAGAACTAAAGCACAGATGAGAACCATAGTGGGACAGCACTTCTCTCTCAGCCTGTTTTGATCCCCGTTCCCTAGATTGTAATCAAAATCATTCCAAGACGCAAATAAACAAAATATCTCAGGAACAGGCTTCCCTTCCTTAGTGGATTTGAGCTCTGGGTTGAATTCATTAAACAGTTTTTTACCAAGCCCTAGCAAAACAGGGTCAGCATATTTTATGGGTGTTTATGCGGTTATGAGATTTGCATAATTCCTTCAGTGAATCAGAAGTTAAAACAATTAGACAGCATCTGCAAATAAACAACGCTATCAAGTTGAATTATTTTTCAGTCTCTAAGTCTGTAATACAACGCTATGAGAAAACATAAAAAGAATTTAACATGATTCTAATTTCACTTTATGATTCCAGATGTTTCAACATTGATTTGGAAAAAGTATATATACAATTTTATTGGCAAATAATGAGAAACTTTTTAATAAATAAATGAAGTGATGTTGATAAACAAAGTTTCTGGATATGCATGATTAGCCACAGCTGGAATCGCATTCCTAATCAATCTAATTTTGCCTAATCCAATCAAATACATAAGCCTATAAGCCCTTTTCCTTTCTTTCTCCATCTCGTTATGCATCCCTCCTCCACCCCTTCCTACAGAGGGGGGCAAGCGGAGTTCGAGCCAGACGCAGAGCTCAGCCCTCGCTAGGGTTCAAACAACTAGGGCTCAGTGTTTGCCGACCTTCAGGCTCGCCCTCTGGACAGATACACCAAATACGCCTAATATGTTATCATAAGGAAGTGCGAACTCGTGAAATGATTTTTATAAAAGGTGTGTTTACACAGGCTTTCGAATGACTCTTTGCATAGTTTTTAGGATATCCTTTTAATGCAGTCCAATAACTGCTGTTAAAAACAATACTACAAACAAAAATGTATTTCTTTATTTTTAATGATGTATTTATTTTGATTGAGCAAAGGGATATTCACCAGAATCATGCATTTATTCAGGTGTTAAACTGCACTGATTCCACTCCATTTTGATTCACTTTGATTTAAATCATTCATTAGGGAATCAGATTACACTGGTTGCACTGTAGATGTTTGATTCACTAAAAATAACAAAATATTTGTTCAGGTGTTGGATTACACTAAATGCTCTGTAGGTTTCTGATTCACTTACTAGAATCGTTTATTTGGGAATCAGGCTACTTTGTTTAAACTAAGTTTTTAATTCACTATAAATAACTGACTCATAATATTTATATGTTTGGGATTACTTATCCCCCTCCCCCTCTTTGCATTCTGCTCCCTGTGTGATTTTTCTCCATGCTGTAAATGACATTAGGCTGATGAGGTTGTAATATCAGAACTTGGCTTTTCTGTCTCTTTCACTCTCAATTTTCATTCTCTCTCTCTCTAACCCTTTCCCTAAGTGTGGATGTGTAATTCAGCATTCCAGGGACTCAGTGGCCCCCAATGTGATTGTGCTGCACTGTGTGTTTCATTATATAAGCCAGTGCTGCTGTAATGAGCAGGGGCTCATGTCCTTTGTATGGAGTCCTCTCTTTTTTACTTGGTCACTGGAGACCGGCAGCAATTAGGGGCAGAGCAGATACGCCGGGCTATGTCAACATTTACTAAGAAATCCATTGCTTTTCTCTATCGTACGTCAATAAACTAAGCTATAGCCTACCTCTCTGTTAATGCTCCGTTCGGTCTCCCAGGTTTTTAATTAAGCTGTTTTGATCATTTTCAAATGTCCAGACAACTCTCACGGCTTTTCAGACTGCCCAAATATGGTGCTTGTGTCTGATAGCCTCTTAGGAAAAATATGAATCCCATGATTCATTGCGTTATTTGTACAGCTACCTCTCTTCCCTCCTTTTGCAACAGGCCTGGGAGCAATTACGCTCTATGACTCCAGCCATATGTGCTCGGGCTTCTCAAATTCTTACTCTCTGATTTAACAACCCCCCCCCCTTCATATCTTTTCCATTCAATGACTTGGAGTATTTTTATTCTTTGGACAATGAACAATACTTCAATCCTTTTTTCTCTCTCTCTTTAAAATCGTTCTTTTCCATCACCAGCTTGTCTGGCTTTCAGCAATCATCCAATGTCTTTGCTTTTGTTGTACATTCAAAGGGGAAATGAATATTGAATAATTACATAATTATCTAACCTTATGTGTGAATTGAGCTACCGATGAAAGCTTCCTCCCTGGCTCAGCCAGATTGTTCTTAAATATACTCAAAGGCCCTTTTTTTTTTTAGCCCTGCCTGGTTATGTCCTATGGTAAAACCTGCCCATAAGACTGACCGGAGAACAGATTTGTGGTTTCTCTCATAAAAGTTGATCCTGGGATTCAGGGAAAGCCCTGACGTTTTACACTCATTTCTTCACTGTGCACTATACGCATTATTTAACCACAAGGTTCTCCATTAGCCCCTGCTGTGGAAAACAGGACATTTTGAGCAAGGCAAAGTGCCTCGGGCCATGGACACAAACCCAAGCCTTTCAACAGACAGAAAGGGCTCATTCAAGTTCACCGCCTCCATAGAGGAGTGACGGAGTTCCAGGGCATCACCCTCCACCCCCCCAATGAGCTGTCCTGCAGCTGTTAGGCAGATGCCTTTATCGTGGGCCTTGGAATGACCCCATTTCTTGAGATTGTCCAGAGGAGCACATAAACAGACCCACGTTGCTTCTTACACCCAGTCAAACAAGATGAGATGAAAGGAGAATGTCAAGTCGCTGATGTCGTGCCTCGGAGTCGTAGATCAACGTCAGGCTGTATATTTTTGCACACATAGCTTTTCCAAGCTACTTTTGAGCTTAAAATGAGGATGTGCACATCAGATTACATCTCTGCTTTTTTCCTGAATCTGTCATCTTTGTGCTGAAACATAAGCAGCTGTCTGTGCTGACCACATGTCAGAAGCGGGATTAAGCTCAAACTTGTGGTTGACGGTCATTTTAGGACTGCTGTTACACCTGGTTCACCACCAGTTAAGGGATTAGTGTGACATAAAAACATTATTTACTCACTCTCACCACGTTCCAGTTGGCTTTGTCTTCCCTGTAACACAAAGGAAGGATTTTGAAGAATCATATTGTAATAGCATGGAAAAAAATGACTAATAAATGTGATATTTCTTCAGAATTCATGCAAAAGTACCATAAAAGATCATATAATTGGTACATAATGCTATGGGTGAGATAATGCAGTAATTATTCTCTACTGAATCATTTGATTTAGTTCACATAATTGATCTGAAAGAAGATAGTCAGTCACACAGGTGTGGAACAACATCAGGGTGAGGAACTAATAACAGAACTTCTTTTTTTTTCCAACAACAGTTAAAGGATTAGTTGAACCATCAATACAAAACTGTTTCATTTTTCACTCATCCTCAAGTCAGTCCAGGAGGATTTTGGAGGATTTTAAAGTTGTACAGTAATTTTATAGAATAAGAATGACTAATATATGCACACTTGCTTTCTAATTTAAAAAAATGTAAAGATTGTATCAACTGTTTATAAAGACCCATATTATATTCTGAATTGTCAGAGGCCATTAAAAAGCTTTGTCCATTATTCACTTAAAATCTTCTCCTTAGTGAGAGAAGCATGCAGTGATTGTTGAATAAAGTTGAATCTTGAGTTTAATCTTTCCAATGAATCTAGTGATCTAGTTTACAAAACTGAATCGAAGGAAATCAAGGGGGGGGGGGGGGGAGAAGAAGAAGAAATTCACCACTAGTTAAAGGATTAGTTGACCCAAACATGATACTGTTTACCCTCATTTCATTTAAAATCAATCTGGCTTATTTTCTTCACTATTAAACAAACATGGATTTTTGAATTGTACTGCATGGAAAAGAATGACTAATAAATGTGCACTTGCTTTCAACTTCAAAAATAACAACCCACACACTATGTCTTCTTAGGCCATGAGAAAGGTTTTGTGAAAGAAAGTTTAGTCATTATTCACTGAAAATCTTTACAAGAGCCAAAGCACGCCTTTAGCAATTTCTCCTTGTTCAGAGAGTAGGTGGTTCTTGAATCAATCATTCTGCTGAGTTGGATTTTTCTAATGAATCATTTGATTTAGTTTACAGAAATGATCTGAAATAAATTAAAAAGAACTGAAGTACTCTTGGAGTACACAGTGGCGAGGCTGTAAGGGCCAGGGTGGCACTGGCGCACTTAGATTGATGGCTGGTCCACCCAGTGTCTTTATGAAAAGAATAAGTAATAAGATCCCAGTGGATGAGTTCTGATTTTCCTGTTGTTTGCTTCTACATGGCAAATGGTAAATGCAAGAGCTATCAATCTACAATGGTTTATTAATGACTGGCTACGCAGCTCAAATACGGTTCACATTTGGTATTGTTTGGTCTCCTGAAACAATTTTGCTAGTTGAGTCCATTTCAACAATACGACGCATTTTTAAATAAAGTCACATTTTTATTTCCAGCTAATATTTTTGGCCTTGCTTTAACAACATCAGTCTCTAAGGGTTTAACGCTGTAATGTTCACTGCATGCTCGCAACTTAACAATGACCTTCCTCTCCAAGTAAACAGACATCCAAAAACAAATACAGATAAGTAGAAACAGACTAAACAGGGTTTTTAAGGAGGGTTTACATCTCACGCTCTTGCGTTTATACTGTGTGTTTTTCTCTTTGGGAACTCCTCTTTGGGAAGCTGGATTTTGATGCTTATTCCATGCAGAACTTGCTGTGGTTTTACTGGCCCTCTCGGCTACTTGACAGGGTTAAAAGTCAACTATCGGTGTGTGTCCTGTTCGTCCAGCCCCAAAAGAGAGGCTTATGTTATTAATGGAAAGTCTGTTGTGTGTTGTTAACAGCCTCGCGTACAGTCATTCAGGTGTTTAATGGGGTGGAGGTTGATAGTGCACTATCAGAACATAACTGTGTCTTTGAGATATGATGTATAGACCAACTGTAGCCGGGAAAAGAATTTCCTTTGTTTCAAAGGAAACGAGAGGTCTGGCCAATTTGAAGTTACCTTTTTAGTTAGACAGCCTTTTCTAAAATCGACGTGATTCATTGGGGTGTGTGACCTCACTGAAACTACATTTCTTTTCGATGTGTCAGTTCTGCATTGGGTTATTGTTGTGTGATCGTATGAAGTCATAGAGATTGATTTCAAAGCCTTGTAATTCTTTGTTTTACAGTGCATTTCCCATAGTCCAGCCTTGCATTGTGGTGCAGAAACTATTCCTTCTTTTATTGAAAAAACTGACGCAACAAAGCAATTGGTTTCTCTGCCAAAGCATTAAGTTTCTCAGTATTTTTCTACAGTACATTCACCCAGAATCACTACTCGGAATAAGAGAAACTATAAAATAACAAACCACAGCAGACATGTTAAATTTGTTCACATAAAAAGACAAAAACGATTTAAACAGCCTATAGCATCTAAAAGCGAACAATAATTTAGCATATTATAAGAAAACTGTAATGTTTTTTGCAGAGGACATGATTTCCAGTTGCTTTTACTGTTCTACAGTATATAAAACCCCAAACCTTTTTTCCTCAGCTTGGTAAAGCAAAACATCCAAGGTCAAGTTTTATTATTCTGGATGAATAATTCAATCAAGAAGGGACACAAAACTGTCAACATGTCTTTGGAGAGACTTTGGCCTCCATTTTCTTATTAAAGTCCAGCTACGCAGGAAGAAAAAACTCTTCAGGGAATATCCCACTATAAAAATATTTCCTTCTCTCTCTCTCTCTCTCCATCTCTCTCTCATGGCACAGGCCTTGCTTTCAGGTGTGTTTTGTGCGAGTTAGGTGTGTTTTAACTAGGTCTTCTTCAAACCAGCATTTGTGAACACAAAAGGAAGACCGCAGACGTGCCCTCAACCGGGATGGCTGGACCAGACTTGTCCTCTGAGGTTTTGATATGTCATCACTTCCCATAAGGCTGTGCAAAAACATCACCCCACCCCCATCAGTTCTTTAATGCTGCATTCCAGACTTGGAATTCTCCCACCTCTTACTTTAAAGCAACCACTGGAATGGTGCGCAAGGTCAGACATCTGGCATCATTTGGTATCATTTCCAAGAGGACGGCCCAATTTGAAATAAATAAATAAATTCTGTGAGGAGGGTTTTCTGTTTACTTTCTATTCATTAAAGAATCAAGAAAATACTTTTGATTTCCAAGATGATAGTTTACACACACACACACACACACACACACACACACACACACAATTTAAGTGTTTTCAACACCACTAAGAGAAATGTCAGTGTCACGATCTGGTTCCTGAAATTCCACCCATAACCACTAGAGGTCACCTCCCATCAACAGTCACACCACTACCCGGACTGCATTTCCCATACACCCTTGTGCCTGGGGCTGATCACCTGCACCTGATCCTCATCACCACTCCCTTTCCCTCCAGTATATAAGACTAGCCCAGGGACTCACTCTTTGCAAAGTCTTGTTTTTGCGCCTGCAAACATTTCTGAGTATTTCCCTTGTACTCAGATTTCCCTGCATTTGACCTAGGACTGTTCTCAGTTTCTGTTTCTCTAGCTGCTTACCCTTTGATCCCACTGCCTGGATTTATCAACCTAGCCTGTTTGCTGCCTGCCCCGATCGTTGTCTGGTATTGTTTATGTTTCTGGATTGTTTCTGATGCTGTTGCTTACCCTGCCTGTCTGACTATGAATAAAATGCTGCAAATGGATCCGCACGCCTCTGACTCCACTGTTACAGTCAGCATATTAGAATTATTTCTTAAAGATTATGTGACACTGAAGAGTTTGGTTAATTACTTTTTTCCTATTTGTTGGCTATTTTAAAGCACTCAAAGGCATTTTGTTTGTTTATTTTTGTGTCTGTGCCATAACTGGCATAACAAAACAAAATTGTCTCAGTGAGTCAATGGGACATCTTGTTTTCTTTAGATTTGCCCATGATTTACGATTCACTGGAACCTTATTTAACTCAGAAATCTCTTGCTATCAGTATTTGACAAGAAACATATTTTTATTATTCACATTTACAATATCTGCAACATTTCAGTAGAATTTTAACTACATTAACCACACAGTAATCCTGGAGTGTCTTGAGTGATGTTGGTTTGTTATCAACAGGCTCTGAAAGGGATTTGGCTTCATCTAAAACAGTCCCACCTCTGTGAGGAATGTGGAATGACTAAATTACCAATAAACATATCAATCCAAAACTATTCTTGGACAAAACTCTTAAGTGTCTAATTCTAAATAAATACAAATGAGAAAAACAAACAAACAAAAAAACTTACATTTTTCAATGCATGAGATTAAAAAATCTGAATATTGTTTTACCTTCTTGAACGTACCATATGTGTGTATATATATATATATATATATATATGGTACATATAAAACATCATAACACAATTAAGCCAAATACCTTCCTTCCATTCATCACTGTATATAATTTTACTGTGCTTTCAGGAAGACTGAAGAACTTTCTGCAAACAAGAGACTTGCGAACAACAGAATGTCCAAGAACCCTGTAAATGGTAGACAAATTACTCCCACTCCCTAACAGTTTTTTTATTATTATTTCTTTTTGTGGTTTGAGTCAGGGCGAATTGTTGTGGTATCTCTGTGTTTTGACTGGCAGTAACAGGAAAGTCTTGAGATTTAAAAGAGATAAAAACAGACCACAATACTCTTATGAGAAACATTCCTTACTATTTATCTTCAACACAGCATAATCTATTACATTATTCCTGACAAAGAGTTGCATGTCTTCTGCCATAATATAAGATGATAATATAAAAAGCAAACATTCTCTCTTGTCTTTGTTATGCTTAGAACATGGCACAGTATATACAGATTATTAATAATAACATGTACTGTCGTGTTTTTTTTACAGACTGTTTCTTTAAATATATATATATATATATATATATATATATATATACACTGTAAAACACTGAAGAGTTTGTGCAATATTGCCTTCCTTTATTTGTTGGAAAAAAAGTTGTTTCAGTGAATCAAAGCTATCTTCCTGTTATTTTGATTCACTGGGCACTTTAATCTCAAATTTATTTAATGTCTTGCTATTTATTTTTGCATTAAGTATATTAACTCTCAGACCATTATTTTGGTGCACATTAAGTCTAGACATGCCGTGATGTTCAGTGTCTGGACAAGTTGTTATGTGTCATGGTGAATGAACACTTGGGATCCTGCTTTATGCCTCCCCAGTAACAAACAATTCCATACTGCAGCCAATGTGATGCCCACCAAGAAAGTCTTAACACAAATCATAACCCACTGTCAGACGTTTTCCCAGCATGCCTAAAATATCAACAGGATACATTAATGAGACTATTGGTAGTCAAAGCGGCATGGGAAGTCCCGGTCATAGCCAAGTTATGTAGGTCTTACATGATGGTCTGCAGAAGTCTGTATCATTTCCAGGTCTCCTTGTAAGTTTTTTCTTTTTCTTTTTTATCATGTCTAAGCACAAACTGAGATCACAGACTGAATAAAAACAGCCTGACTAAAGGTCTGTTTAAAAACTTCTGTAGCTATTGTCTGAACCATCTTGCTCCAGCTTTGTTACATTTCCTGTCATCTTCCTTTGATTAGAACCGCAGCTGAATCCCATTAGGCATGGAAAACTTTATTTTTTCCATTGGCCAACTGTCATATTTTATCTCAAAGAAGTGTCTGTTTCATTGCTAAGACCAAAAAGAAGAAATAAAGTTCTTGTTAACACTTGCCATGTTGATGACATTTATGTCATAGACAAGAGTTCTTTGAGCAGATACCACGATTGAATTTATATGAACTGTCAGGCAAATGTGGAGCTGCAAGCATCCTAATCTAATGTCAAATAGGACCGCCCACAGCCGACAATACATATACAATATGGTGCAGTGGTGCACCAACAGTGCCGTTGCATTCTAGGCATCCCGAGTTCAAGTCCTGCCTCGCGGACCTTTCCTAATCCCATACCTTTCTCCCTCTCCTACTTTGCTTCCTGTCATTATTCTACAATCCTATTGAAATAAAGAAAAAAGAAAAAAAAAATAATAATAATGAAAAAAGACATGCTGCTCCACAGCTAGCACATAAAAACATTCTGTAGCAGATCTATACAGGTGGAGCTGGGGAAAGTCGAGGGTTCCAGAGGAGCTCTGAAAGCACACTGTGAGATGCTAGTAAATGCTAACCAGTCTATTAGAGAAACATAGAATTGTAAGATGTCTATTTTATAGATTTGCAAAATGTAAACTAACAGTTGCTAGGACTAAACTGAATTCTAAGTTTAAAAAATTGTCCCATGGTGGAAACAACCTTACATAAGGGATAAAGCAAGAGTTAAATTAAAATAAAATAAAATAATTTATTTCTAAGCATGAAGGTTGTGTGTTAGGCAAAGGCCGGGCTGTGTGAGACTATTTAAGCCTTGGAGTGTTTCCAGGGAAAAAGCTTATACTTAAATACAGGTGCATTGCAATAAAACTCCCTACTATTGTTACTCGGGCCTTGTAGCTTCCTCTTCCCATTTAAATTCTGCTATATAACATTGGCTGTTGCACAAATCAGAAATCGCATCTGCACGCCTGGGACTAAAGTAAGTGTTTTACAAGCCTCTGCACAGAGAACGATACGCTAATTACAGGGAGCTAAATCATATTCACAGGGGATGAGGTCATCTTTGTTATGTCATCTCCGCTTAAAAGCTACTGCAGATGCTCTGACATAAAAATCCTGGCTGTCTCCACTCACTCTCTTCAAAGAGAGCACCTCTGGCATGAGAACAGGCTCTATGGCAAACAGGAGAAGGTTATAGGTGGAAAATGGGAGGAGGAAGGCCAGTTGTTGGCAAACCAATAGGAAGTGCCATGATTCTTTTTGACCTTGGGAGGAAATGACACAGTGGAAATTGCAGCAACAGAAACCCAAACCTCTGCGTTGTGGACTCCCGCTGCGTGGGCCCGACCCAGCACTCAATTCCATGGATACGATGTGTTCCGGAAAGAAAGGGTTGGTTAAATGTCTCAGAATATGGTGAGAATAGGAGAAGTCATTTCCTCTAGAGATTGGCTGCAGGTGCTGTATTGTGAAGTAAAACCCCATCAAGCGATATTCTTTGTCTTTAACAACTATATAGCCATATGTAAATTAGCTAAATGCTACTGTTTAAATAAAGACGTCTAGAGAAAAGACATTGATTAAAGCATAAAGGGACATATGGGTTGTATTACCACCCAAACCCAGTTTCCAACAAGCTCAGTGTCCGTATATATCAACTCTTAGCCCAAACAGAGACGTCTCCTCTATTTTCGCTCCATCAAGCAGGCCACAACAGCTCATGCATGTTGTAATTTCAGCTTTTTGCCAAGCCTTAATTGTTTGGTTAGGCAGTAAACATAAATTAGTTGCTCGCATCTTTTTAGTCGGGAGCTCTCCTCTGCAGACAGAAACATTTGGGTTGCTTAGCAAGAAAACAACTTGTAACTAACCTTTGTGATTAAAATGCGGCAGCGTCTGTGGTGGGTAAAAGCCATTTATGACAAAAAAATGGTTGGGTCATAGACATCTATGCTGAATGAGGCATGTACGTTATGTATACAGTTTGTGTTGGCTGTAACTTCTGCATATGGAGCAAGCATGCACTCAAAATCCACAAGAGAAGTATTATAGCTATAAGCTAGTG
This sequence comes from Enteromius radiatus, assembly GCA_032357445.1. Lineage (NCBI taxonomy): Eukaryota > Metazoa > Chordata > Actinopteri > Cypriniformes > Cyprinidae > Enteromius > Enteromius radiatus. Next base: position 9,161,988 of record JAUCMS010000024.1, read on the forward strand.
ATGAATGATACCACTGATTTTTTTCTAAATACTCAGATAAATATTGCAGATATTTATTTCAGTGATAAAATGGGTATTATAGCCATTTAAAAGCTATCATCATTTTGCAACAATGATACAATTTTTTTACTAAAAAAACATAAATAAATAAATAAAACTAATAATAAAATAAAATATCTTTCTTTCCAGGCAGGATAAGTTGCAATGCGTTTTTATAATCTAAAATCAGGGTGTGCAATATTGCAAGATTATTTCTAAACTATATTTGGAAGCTATCATAAAACAATTATTAAACTTTTATTCCTACATATATTTTACATATAAACAAACAAAAACCAACAAAAGAATTAAGAGATTAAAATTGTTTTAAATTAAATGAATACAATTTTCAGAAGGCGTTCCTTCTGTTTAAAAGTAGCCCATAAACATTTCAGTGTACCCCCACCGACAGGAGAAGGTGTGACACTTTGCTTGTCAAATAAGATATTAAATCACTCTTAAGTGAGGAACTGATGATAATAATTTTTTTTCCAGCAGGATGCTTGTTTTTACAAGTCCCCTCTTCCTGGATGTCTATGTTCTTGGATTAGCTGAGCGTTTGCTGGGTCCAAATAAAACACAGCTGACGTCAGTTGTTGGAGTCCTGCCCTTCGAACGCCAGCCCAATCTAAAGCATGATCTCTGAGCGAGATCCTGTCCAGACAATGCCCCACTTCCCTTTACACCAATGCAAACAGGTCTGGCCATGGAACGCTCACAGTAAAAACAGGCTGACAAAGAGCTGGGACTGAATGGGGGCAAAGGAGCCCAAGTCTGGGATTAGTTAGCAGAGGGTTGACAGGGTCCCTGCAGCACGGACGTGAACTTCAAAGGCCTGACCTCACAGCGCACAGAGTGATGGGAGTGATAGATGCTGTAATCTGAGCTTTTTTTTGTCTCGATGGACTGCATCGGTCATCCTGTGTGAATTTCCATATTGGTATTTTGAAATAATGTTAATGAAAGAGACTTTAGCCATTAAATAAGTAAAACATTATTTAAATTAATTAGTTTTTTTTTTTTAAGTAGTATTTAAACTTATTATTTTAAAAATAAAAAAATATTTTATTTTACATTTTATTTTATCTGAGGATTGCAAATTCTAACCCTAAACTTAAATTAAATTACTGATAGGTCATTTTCTAGCAGTAAACATTAACATAGCGTGATATTTTTAATTCTATAAAATAAAATAAGGAATGCTGGATTAATCTATGCCATGATCTATAATCATGCATTTAAACAAGTAAAACCATCTTTTTTTTTCAGTAATCATTTAAAGGCTGGTTTAATCTATTTCCTATTAATTAAACAAGTAAATGCTATTAAATGCTATTTTTGATAATTTTTTCTTAAAATAGTATGCTTTTGTTCTAGCAGCAAACATTAAATATTAAACATTAAATTAAAATACCTCAAGATATAAATAAAATAAAAATGGAACATTTTGTAACTACACATCAAAATAGTTGAGAAGGTCCTGACCTTTGATGGAAAATGGGAAACAGTTAATCAGATTCACTTAATAGTTTTCTATAACATAAACATTGGATTTGTGCCTCTAATAACAGGATATCAAAACTTTTAGCCACAACTTTCAGCCCTATCCAGAGACATTTCCATTTTCTTTTTTAGTAGACTTAGCTGTTTCATTTGTTTTTTTTTTACTTTTCATTTTTTGAAACCTTGGGAAACCCTAAGAGCAGAAAACAGGGTTTCACGCTGTGGATTTCACACTTGGCCGTAAGTAGACAACAGGTATTGAGTGGAGCTCCACAATCTTGTTGGATGGCATTATGCATCGCTCCTAGTGTCCTGGCGGGCCAGTGGAGCTCTCTGGATTGGGTTTTCCTCGCTGACAGCGGTTAATCCGCTTTGGCTAGCAGAGGCAGTGCCAGGTCGGGGCTCCACAATGCCTCGTTCTGTTCCCCATCACATGTCCAGTGGAGAGCTTCAGATGCGCCAGGGCAGGAGGGAGCGCTATGGCTGACTTACTAAATGTTGGTTACAAATCTTGCCTTTCAGCGTCTTCATCAGCTCTGCAACCCCTCTGAGATCTGCCTCTTGACAGACCAGTCCCTCAGCTTCTGCAAGAACAGCTGCCAGCAGCTCACAGACAGTTAAACCCATGGGTTGTTAGGGACGTCAGCACAGATTAAAGAATTAAACTGTGACTCTGATTAGGAACATATCACCACGTCTGACATCTGTTAGCAGACTGTCTTTAATATTTTTAATGTACTCCTTAGTTTATTTACCACCATAGGTCTTAAAACAATGAACTCTGAGTTACAGTAGATCACGCTTTAGAGAAGAGAAAAAATCTCGTTTCGCTTTAGTGCTCCAAAAGCTTGTATTTTTGAGAAAAAATATCATTATCTTCAAAGAAGCCACAGGAAAAGAAATCAGATTCATGCAGATGAACTTTGAGATTTGCTAAATGCATGGCACCCTTTGAGGAAAACGAGCTGTGAGGCTTCAAAGAGGACGGATAACAAGAGCTGCTTACTTTGATGCAAAACTGTAATGCGGCATATTTCAAACAGCCCGACATGATGAATGTTAGCAGACGTCACCGCATTAGGTTTTGATGTTTGTGAAAGTGACAATCACATCCTTGCCCTATTTTATTTATAATCCTTTATTTATTTACTTAAATAAAATAATTTACTTACTGATTGACATGCCCAGTCTTATTTTGAAAAAAAAATTGTGTATATTAATCTAAAATAAAATTAATTATATAAAATAATGTGAATTATTAATTTGTGCCAAATAATTTTGAAATGCCATTAAATAATATTAATACATTAATGTATTAGTACATTAATGAATACATACATTTTACATTTAAATAATAAAGCAATAAATTTTAATGTGCATTAAAATTAATACAATAATTTTAAATTATTCATTTGTGCACATTCACTTGAAATTATAATCTTGTAAATAATAATATTTAGCACATTAACCCAAAATGTAATAAATTAAACAATTTGTGCTTATTAATCTAAAATTAGTACTGTGAATTACTAATTTCTACTTGTTGATATAACATTTCATAAAATCAGTAAAAAATAATAATCTGTGCACATTGTAACAAACTAAAATATTGTGAACAATAATCTTTCAATAAATATTTAACTAAAATTAACCTTTTATGACCATTAAAATGGAAAAATAAAATCATAAAATAATGTGATCTATTATCTGATTAATTTGTGAATATTAATGTAAAATTAGATAGGTCTGATTGTTTTTGCTGGTTAATCTAAATTAAATTAAATTAATAAAATACTATGAATAATTCATCTGTACACATTAAGTAATAAATAAATAAAAAATATTGTGAATGATTAATTCTGCACAATAATCTTTAATTAATTAATATCTAAAACAAACTTTTGTGTCCATTGAATCTAAAATGTAAAACTATAAAATAGTGACTGATTCATTTGTGCAAATCAATTGCTAAATCTATATAAATCCCTTTGAGGCATCATTTATCCCTTTTTATAATCCAGTCGATTACAGATAGTTAAAAATCATGTCCTGTCCCATATTATGGGTATGTGTGTCACACATGGCTGCAGATGAAGATGAATCGGGTTTAAAAATGACCGTAATCTACACATATGCATTGAAGACATATGCATGGAAGACTACACTGATGTAACTTATACAAACAAGGCAAACGAGAGTTATTAATGGCACTTATCTGGACAGAATAGCAAAATCAAATTAGTGGCTATGGTGACAAATGACTAACTCAAGCAGACACGACTACAACAGAGACAGAAATCAAACTCAAAACCCAGCACAACGGTGACAGTTTGCTGTTGAGTATCCTCAGAAACATATCACATTACAGTAAACACAACCATATTCTCTTTCTTTCTACAGCTGTGCTTAATTTCATAATTTATGTAAGTGTAAGTCTCTTACTCAGTTTTCTAAGAGCCAAAGCCATGTGCTGTGTGAGGCAGGGCACTTTCTCTCTAAGTATGCTGAACTCAGGCATGTTGTTTCAATACATCAGAAAGCCTCAGTAAGCGAAAGGAAATCCCCCCTCGGTGACTCAGAGCTGCCAGTATCTGTGTGTGTGTGTGTGTGTGTGTCCAGGCCTCATTTCACAAGAACACTGACCTTTCAAACACACACACTTGTAGACACATATACATAAAGTAACAGAAGTTCCCAAAAATAAATAACCCAACTAGTTCTTTATGGATCAATGCACATGGTTAGACAGCAAAGACTGCATAAATGCCACTGACGTCCATATTTAGTGACAGGATGTTGCATATGTGAAGTGAATTTGACATTCAACAGCTTCTTTAAAACGTATGTTTATATAGTCAGGATTGCTAAAGAAAGATACATATATGATACGAGTTTCCAAAGAACACATTCAAATTCATGACATTCAAGGCTTAGCTTCCTGTCATGTTAATATTGAGTTGTTTTGCAGACTTGCTTCTGTGGCATTGTGAGTGGCAGCTCTACCATAAAACCGTCCATGTGCCAGATACCAGACATGCAGCCAATCAAGTGTAAGAAGCTGGCGAAAAATATTCAGTGCGAGAAAACAATACCATTATTGTTTTCTAAATCAAAGCACTAGACGGCAATATTGTGTTTAGAGCAAAAATCCAAGCCTTTGCTAAAGTTTTTGCCAGAGTTTCAAACCATAGAAAAGCCTAATTAGAAGCTACACAGATGTTAAATACCAGTTTTGGTTATGAGAAAGTTTCTTCTAGGAAGTATGAACTTAGAAAAGCAATAACCTACTCAAAAAGGAGAGAGGGAAAGGGAGACAAAGCATGAAAACAAAATCGAAGAAAAAAGCGTGACTGTAATTAAGATCAGATTTCTTACTTCTCTTTGGCAGTGTGACTGATTATAATGAGAAATAATTTACCAAACTGTGTTGGCAAAGTTTACTAAAACTAATTCTTAAGAATTTGAACAAACTTGCAACCCTAAGGCATTTCATAGCCTACATCCTACATTTTAGATGTGTATTAATGTCATTATTAACTGGATGCAGAATTCACACTAATGTGATGTGAAATAATATAATGTGAAATATTGTTATATTAAAAAAATTATAACAAAATGTAATTTACGGTATTTATATGTCTATGATCTGTTCCATCTGCACGATCTGTCCATAGCGATGCATAATGACGTAGTAGAAAACGTACATGCGCAAATGGTAATTCTGTTTTCCAACTAGTATTTACAACACTGCACGGTCTGTTCCATGCTTGCGCACCTTTGTTTATTATCAAAGACTATAGAATACCTAATACTTAAAGAGAGTTTGTTATTATGTTCCTTATTGTCCTCTGTAAACACTGTTAAAGGGAACATTTTCCTCATTTAGCCTATATAGACCCATACTAATACAAAATGACTCAACTTAAAGCTAACTAATATTAGCGGTTTTTAATAAAAAAATTAAAAAAAACACACACAAACCAGTAGGTCTAATGCCATACAGCAATGAATCACAAAGGGGAGTATGAAGGAAATTGAAGGGTTGCAGTGACAGAAAGACGTGGAATAAAACAGATTGTGTACTGACAGAAGCGAACTGAAATTGAGCCGAAGTACAAAGTCTGGCATAGTCAGGCTAAGACAGTTCACTCAAAAATGTTTATTCTGTCATTAATTACCCTCATGTCTTCAGACCTTCTTTCATCTTTGGAACACAGATTAAGGCATTTTGAATGAGCCTGCATAGAAAGCAATGAAACTACCACATGAACAAATTATGAAAAATGCTAATGAAAAAATTATTTAACATAAAAGTTTTATTAGTAGACATTTAATAGATAGTGTCCAGCACTTTTTTTATTCATTTATGTTTTTATGCCACACAACCATACGGTTGAGATGTCAGTCCATGGTAAAACTCAATTTAAATTCAGTGAACTATATCATGAGATATTTTGCAATAATAAACAATCCTTTAACTTTATTTGTATCTTGGGTACATTTCTTAACCTTCAGGGTCCACAAAGAAAAAAAAATTATATATAAGCGTTTGTATAATAGGCTTACTATATTTTGGAGGAATGATTCCTGCTTATGAAGGCTTTATAAATGATGCGAATATCAAATGAATATCATATTAAACATTTTTAGGATAAATAACCAGCAGGAAAATTTTACAGACAACTATACCTTAATCTCTCTAGACAGGCAGAAATAATCAGCGCAATGGCGTCAGGATCGTCTCATTAAACCACTGTAACAGAAACCCTGCAGTCATATGTGCCTCTCACATTGCATTACTGATTCAAGTTCCAGAGACTTGTTTCTATCCCTGACCTCTTGTACGAGCATGGCAACATCTAAAAAACACCTTCCTAGCCTTAGGTGACAGCTTGTAATGAAACAGCTTGTGCCTGGAGATGGCTGGACGAAACCTAAAGTGTTGATTTAAGGTGTCAGAACAGCATATGGTCACTGGCTTTCCCCAGGGGGATGTTATTCACAGGTGGATGGAGGAACGAATGCCCAGGGTTTCAGTTTTCTGACTCTCATACAAATTTAAGCTGAGAAACACACTCTGTGGGACTCGCCTGGAAGCAAACCAAGCTTGTTTAGAGTACGCAGTCATGAGTACTTAGTCATGAGCTTAGCAACTTCAGTTGTATTTGTACCTCTCTTTAATTAGTATTTGGAAAGAAAAGGGAAATGGAAGAAAATAGAAAGAGAAGAGTGATTGAATGAATCAGTGAACAAGAGAACGGAGGAGAGCCTAGATGGGCACTTTTGAGATTCCTTTCCATTCTGGAGGCTGCTGCATATGTTGGCTGTATAGACTGCTCACTAGGTTTTGGAACAGAGCCTTATTCTGAGTGCACAAGGAGAAGGAATGCTTTGTTTTACTGCTTCAAAAGGTCATGTTTTGATAACCCTCTGCATGAAAATATTTATGCACTCAGTGGACCACGGAAGAGGGAAAAAGCCCTTTAATAAAGGAACACGGTCATCATTCGCTGGTATGTGTTCCTGTTATCATTACTGTGCAAGCTCTGGTGAACATAAAGACATGTATGGTTTTACAAAGTGAGACACAGGATTTTACAAGTAATTTTTTGCAAGAATCAGTTAGACTATAATGATTGCTGTATGCCATTGATTCACAAAAAAAGTATCATGAGAGTCATTTGTTCCGAAATGGTTGATGTACACTGATCATGTTGCAGTTTTGATTCACTTCAAATAATCTGACCTAATAAGTATAATTTGAGAAGTATCAAGACTAGATTGTTTAGTGCTAATACTGTAACTTTAGCATGTTCTGTGTTTCCAATAGAACATCTGGGGACTACAAAGCAACTTCATTCAGAATAAAACACAAGCATATGAGAGGTAAAAAAATGAAACACCTCTCAACACAAGCAGGCACTTTAATTGGAAACTGGTCTGACTGCTTCAAAAATAAGAATTGATCCCAGACTCTCTTTTCCCCTAATCTACAAGGCCCAGTTGATATGACCTACTTCTAAGGGTATTTCAAACCCACATCCTTCACTTAACCAATACATGTCATCATTGACAAACTCAGTCCAGTTCTTAGCCCAGACGACTCAAAGCAGGGGCCCAACGGAAGCCTATCTATGTATGGCGAGGCGAGTTGTCTGGGATGGAATGGGGCAGATAAAGTTTCACCAACTACAGGAAATCAAATCTACAAGCCACTTTGACAGGAAATTAAACAAAACAACATGGTTTAAGACAAAAGCCCAACCAAGCACAGAGAGATTCCTCAATGCCAGACCCAAATTGTCTGAAACCCAATAGGACGTTCATGCAATCACTCTGAAACACTCTCCGGGGGCCTGCCTCATCTGGAGATGAATGTCAAGATCGACTCCCATGTGCTAAAATATCTGGAGCTTAAAGAACATGTGCTTGGAGAAACGTGCAGCATTAACATCCATATCCGTCTCTGGTGATATCTTCCTCCCTCCAAAAATATTGCTTTAGCAATCTCACAATAGGCCAGAGCAACATATTGAACCCATGAAGCACACACTCGATCTGTATTTCATCCAAACGTCTCATTCTATTAGCGAACGGGTTATCAAATCAAGCCCAGACACGTGGTTCTGTGCTCCAACCTGTCATTTCCAGTGCTATTAATAAAGTTGCTGAAGAAAAGAAAACCACATCTGGATCATCTCACAACTGGCCTCTGCTTGTGAGAGGCGTGCCTCCTTTGACCAACCTCAATCGAAGATCCAGATTAAACACAAAATAGAACTTCAAAATTACATGCCAAATACATCAGACCTGATGGACTAACCATGCCAACCACATATTGGTGTCATTACAGTGATCATTTTTCCCCCAATCATGTGCTTTAATATATGTACATCATCTAAAAATGGAACCTTTTCAAGTCTGATATATGAAGTAATAACTTAGGATAAATCAATTTGGAACAGGCCATTGTGTTTGTGTGTGTGTGTCTGAATATTATATTTGATTTCTCAGGCTTTGATGGCTCATATAGAATGATGTAATAAGGTGAAGCTCATACACAAGGAGAAAAACATCTATTTTTCATACAGAGTAACAATTAAGCAAAATATGCAATTAGGTAAAGCTGTTTTATGGCCAAAGAAAGATTGAATTTTAGTAGCATGTAATGCAAATCAATTATATCTTTATGGCAGTATAGCAGACTCCTTAAATAAAGTGCATATATGTTCCTCTAATTCTTCCAATAATATACATCGTAAGAAGGCTTTTAGATTAGTTATATTAAAGGCCGGTTTTGTCAACACTGCACTGGATCCCTATCAGACATCATATACATTTAAAAATCTTGTTCATTGCTTATAAAGCCCTGATTGGCTTAGCTCCTCAGTACTTGAGCCAGTTCTCATCACAAGTCTGCTGTGTTCTCAAAACTCTGGCCATTTGATAAAACCCAGAATATCAAAATCTACTGCGGGTGGCAGATCTTTTCCTATTTAGCACCCAAACTCTAGAACAACTTACCTAATACTGTTCGGGAGGCAGGCACACTCTGTCAGTTTAAATCTAGATTAAAGACATATCTCTTTACTCTGGTTTACACACTAACACACTAATACACATTTATTAATCAAATCCATTAAAACATTAAATGATTTTCATTGGAGACCAGAACACCTAGATAAGCCCTGTGGACAGATCACCGGAACCAAATGCACACAAACACACACACACACACACACACACACACACTACAAGTCCTTTGCACAATCTGATATGTGCTTAATACTGAACTGGAAATTCGGCCAGAGGAGAACTAGCCCCAACTAAGCCTGATTTTTCCCCAAGGTTTTTTTTTTTTCTCCATTTTTTTTTTTTTGGTTCCTTGCCGCTGATACTCACACTTCAACATTATTTTTTAAAAATGATAATCAAAACCTACATTTCTTCAGTCCATCAAGTGTTTTCATCTAAAATTATCAATGATAGTATAAATGATTTTACTGCAAAAAGACGAACCTGTGCACCATGACCTGAAGGGGAATGATTCTTTACTAAGAAAAAATAATAAATCAATGATCACAGAAAGCATGTAGTGCCAACAACAGGTTTTTCAGCTACCTTTCAATGTTTCTAAGTAAGCCTTAGAAGAATTTGCGTATAGAATATGATGCAGTAGATTTAATCTCAATGTTTATTGCTCACTGTGCTCAAGGCGGTCTGATGTATGCAGTTGTATGTTTCATAGCTTTTATGCTCTTCAATCCATTTGAGCTCAAAGGGCAGGTCCAACCTTGTTATGTGTTACAATGTGTCCTGCCTTCAAACCAACCAGCCATGCACCCTCTTGTCTAATAACCCAAAATAAACCTCAGTCTTCATCAGCAATAATAGAGGGATGCTGTGTGGTTTTGGCACTACCCAGCCTGCAGGGAGCAATGGAGGATGTGCATCTCTGCAGCATCCTTCCACACCCTCTGGCTCCTTTCAACGCCCAATCACCCACAGCAACAAAGAAACATGAACCTGCAGTACCCAGCCAGCACACAAATGAAGATATCTCAAAAGGTGCTCTTTATATGAACCAGAGGACTTTACAGTAAGTTCTTGTGGGGAATTCCTATAGATTTCTTATGTTTTTTTATTGCCTGCAAACGTCATACACACATTAAAAGACAAATGCATAAGGAAAACAGTGAGTTTTGGATGACAGGCTGCGTGTATGTCAGTTTCAAGCAAAGCGGAGCGGGTCTGCTTTCTCAAGAGTGTTACTTTTCACCATACCCTCCAAAATCAACATTCCACCACAAGCTGAAAGAAAGAGAGAGAGCTGTTGGAACTTTGTGCAAGCATGCATTTCACAGACCTTGGCCTCATCTCAATGCTCAAAGACTGAAGCCATTTGTCTATGTAGACATGGTCAACTACCTGTAATCAGTCTGATGATGGTCCGGTGAATAAAGGTGAAACACAGTGATTAATTGGGTCTTTCCAAACATCCAGATTAGGCACAAATAAACTGAACAGCCAAGAGCTGTGTCATATATCTGTAATCCAGAAGTTAGCACGTGCTTTCGACACTCATGCATGTTCAAATCATGCTCGCAACATTTCCTGATACCTCACAGTGACTGACTGTATTTTCTGTTTATGTTTCACTGTCCCTATTAATAAAGGATAAATATTGTATATTATAAAGCATAAAATAAATTATATAAATGACATGTTTTATTATGTAGGCTATTTTTTTAAATACAGTAAAACAACAATACTTTTAAATAGTATTACATTTTATAATAAAGTTTTGATTTTAAAAATTTAAATTATTTCTGTGATTATAAGTAGACTTTTCAAAAGCCAGTTTTCAGTGTGACATGATCTTTCAAAAGTCATTCTAATATGCTGATTTGGTGTTCAAGAAACATTTTTTATTATGATCAATGTTGAAAACATTATAAACAAAAAGCCATTTGTTTTTGAGCCATTTGAACCATTGTTTACTGACTGCTAACAACAGTTAGCCTAAATTTATTTTCCCCAAACAGTATGCAGGTCTTGCAAAAATACCCTAAGCTTTAGGAAAAAAAAACATGGAACTATTGTCCAGGCAACAATAGCAAAGAAAAAAGGCCCAATGCATCTGCTTTTAATGAGTCTCAGGAGTGCAGCACAGATAATGCCAATACTATCAGGGTCCGGGCATCTCAGAATCCTCCATTTCTGATATACATGTTAAACCGGGGTATTCGTGGACCCCTGCTATCTCTCAGCTGGCCTCTGAGCTGTACTGCTCTGAAGTGAGTTCAGAATTTAAGACTGCTTTTGTAGGTGATGTCATGGTGGAAATGTCCAGACATCTGTCAGCCTCACAGTTTATTGTGGAATCTTTCTGTGCTTTCGCTAATGATAAAACAACACAAGGACATCACAAACTTGGAAAACCTAAAAGATAGGAACATCACTATTTTCCATTAGAAAATACATAGGTACGAGGCACTTTAATGTGTGGAGTTTTATGTAATCGTGAGGAAACTGCTCAAGCATCAGAGCATTAAGCCAGAATCTTAATTCTGGCCATGACTTCAAAGTGTTTTCATATACTGCACGTCTCTCGAAAGGTTTCCAGGTGAAGATCATCAAATTATTTCAAGGTTCATTTCTTCAGCGTGGAAAATAGAAAGTGAAAGAAATCCGTTTTGCCTGCACTCAAAAATCACCCGAAGCAGTGTCAGAGGTCAGTGTTGAAGGACACCAGTGGAAAGATTCTGCCGGAACGGAGTCTTTACACAAATGTGTGTCAATTCCATTAGAAGAGGTCTTCAACAGCCCATAATGGCAGTGAGTTACGTCAACCATGCAGTATAGCATGACATATAGGTTTAACAGTAAAGAGAATTCCCTAAATGGAAACAACCGGAGGTGACTAATCCTACACAGAGCAGCCATTAGTGAACTATACTAGGGTCTTTCTGGTAATGGACCAGCCTGGGATATAAACATTCTTCATTCTTTTAGACACTCAAGAGTTGGAGAGGATCTCTGACACATCGTTTATCAAAGCTTTCTATGAGGTGTTACAAATGAATCCAGTGAACAGAAGACAACAAGGCTTTCAGTTTCTAAAATGTCTCCTGGTATGGGGACTTTTTACTGTGGCTGTTTTCGCTGCTACTCTGGACTTTTATAACTTATGAGGTTTGGCAGCGCTTTAGATCAGCCGCCCTAGACACTTTACATGCATATAATTAGTCTGTAGCACATTTGCAGAGGCAACACAAGGCATTTTCACAGCTCTAAACAGGTTTTTCATGAAGATTAAAAAAAAAAAGTAACAAATCATCAGGATTTAAAATCATGATCGGTGCTGTGCCTCTGTAGACGCATTACAGATGTGTCACTTCCTTGTGAATAAAATTATAAGTTGACAGGTCTCTTTTTTTAGGGGGGGGGGGGGGGGGTTAGTCAATAATAAAGAGTAGTTGATTAAAAATATATTTGATACATGTGTACATTGATACATTGATATACATGTGTGTTAAAAGTACTTTAAACATTTTTTAAAAATAACTGTATTGTTATGTCACTTTTATAGTCTCTATGTAATGTTTAGTTACATTTTTTAAATAAATCATCACACAACAGGACTAAATGAAATATATAATTAAATAAATGTTACCATTAATACACAAAAGTGGTCAAAAACTACAATAAGGCCAAATAAATAAATAAACAACAACAGCAATATTATTTTTTTTTTAATTAATTGTTTCAGGTGTAGCACCAATTAATAAAAAATAAAGTTGATTAAAACAAAAACCCACACAAGTATTAACAGAGTCAAGGGCATGGAAAACATGAATTGAATAATGTATCTTGCCTGTCACCCGTTTTTTTTTTTTTTTTTTTTTTTTTTCTATTTTACTGTATATAAATGTGAATCAAATTCAGTTTCTAAATGCTCTCTTTCCACCAACTTCTTTTGAAAGGTCAAAGGATACTTTGAATCTATCTTCCTCTAAGGATACTTAATGATCAGCATATAAAGTGTTTTGGCCTTGCTGGTGTACGCAGACATGCCTGTTATGAAGAAAAATGGATGCGTCATACATGGAAACTACTGCTTCCTTTTCTTAATAGAGCCATAGTTTAAGATGATTATCTGCGATGCAAGAAGACAAAACACATCTGGTTACTGTTCCAAAAACGAACATCAAAAAAAAGGTCTAGATTTCCATATCCACATCATTTACTGTGAGTACTACAACCATGCCAATGTCAACAGCGCAGAGAAACACTGAGGTCTGCCAATTACTGTTAAAGCTCACTTTATTTTTATACCCAGACTCCCTAGCACAATTGCTATAGACTCTGAGAGGCATTACACTAAGACCGTACTTTTGTAAAAGATAATTATCAGGTGTGCTGTAATGTGTACCTCTGTATGCACTACAGTGCAGTTTAGTTAGGACGCAAAAACTATGACATCATGCTAAAAAACACAGAGGATATTGTATAATTTGCAAAATACAGGCCAGTAAATGTTTAGCCAGACTGTAGTTGCTTACAGCTATGAATCGTTCCATTGACTAAGTCAATTTATTCTTGGCTTTGCTTGTCTTCAGTAGGTAAGAGCACATTAAGGCCTATGGAAAGTATATTCATCTTAGCAAGAACGACAGGCCATTTTAAGTCCTCTGGTTTATTTTATGCAACTTTTAAAAAAAAAATCAACAGCTTTTAATTAATAATTAAAACTCAATAACATGATAATAAGATGTTGCTGTCAAGTATGATGGATAATTTTTCAAACAGGCTGGTCTGTGGACTGCACAATGTCAAACAGAAAGAAAATATTTCATCCATGTTATACTGCCATCTAGTGGACACCATCTAACATTGAATTTTACAGGGAAAAATTTCACCCCAAAAATTAAAATGCTTCAATTAGGCTGCTTACTGTAATGCCACTCCAAACCCATGGCCATATGATTCTCTTTCTTCGGCGAAACAGAAAGAGGAGAGTGTTTGAGACTATCCTGGTCACTAGTGTCAATAATAACTGGGTAATGAAATGATAGCAAGCTTTAAAAAGGCACAAACACTTTCTTTTGAAAGTTATGACAACTTTATGTGTGAAACAAGCCGAAACTGTAATTTTATTCACGAATCATCACTCTCTCAAGTGAGTTGTTTACCGTTAATCCTTTGGGGTGCTTCTCACTACAGAAATTGTGCATCGTTGCATGCATGCGTTTAATTTACCTTATTCAAGGATACACGAATGATCCAAAGCAAGAAATATTCAGATGTTGCTCACTGAAACGCTCGGGTTGACATCAGTTGCCGTTTAGCGTGCTATAGTTAGATAAAACTTAACAAAAACAAAATGCACTGAAAGGGAAACACAAACCCTAATTAAATCGTAAAACGTGACTTAAAACTGTCACGTGAACATGCGTGAGCCAGGTGTTTGGACTTTGCACTTTGGACTGTATTAATAGGTTAAAAGGTAAGCGTACCGTATGCAAATTATGTATTTTATATATACAGCTACTTAAACTTAGCTACTTACTCAAAAGCCTTTACAGCTTAATTATGCTGTAGTGGAATTTTTAATCAGATTTTTTTTAGTCACGTGACTAAAGTCACCATTCACTTTTATAATATTATTGTCAAAGCAATGTAGATAGATAAACGATGGTTTAATATTTAAAATGAAAACAAAAGTTCGTTTAAATGTAAAAAGAGCTTACTCAGAAGTCAGAATTTAAAGGAAAACTCAATAGGCTTACTCTGTACAGCTTCGTAACTGCCCTGTTAATGTTTAAAACAATAAAAACACATCCAGATCCATCAAGTTTCTCATATTTTATTTGATAAGACTGCTCAACCACATTTAAGGCGGTCATATTAGACACTAAATCAGGACTTCCAGCTACTACCATTAGACAGATAAATAAAGCTGAATGTACTGATGTTCACTCTCTGATTTAATACAGATAACCGGATAAACAGAGTTGGTTATTAAACGTTTTTCACAACCATTGACTTTGTCTCACTAATTAGTGCCACACAACTGCAAGAAACATTTTGCTTGTCTTAGAGCAAATACAAAATATTAAATTAACACAAAAAAACTAGATAAAGCATTAATCTAAATGTGTCTATTAACACTGAGAGGAACTGGAGTTGGAACCGTGAAATATAACAGCAGATGATGTTACTGTAATCGCATGCATTTGGATACATCAGCAGGGGGCGCTACAAACAGAGAGCGAAAGAGATCACTGTGCAAAGCATCTGGCACAAGTGTAGGCGTAGTGTGTGTACTGTTAACTGCGTTCCTGTAAATGGTGTGTGTGTGTGTGCCTGATAATATTTACACTCACTTCAAGATAACAAATGTCTTTATGAGCAAGAGAGAGATTGTGTAAGTGTGTGAGTTTAGTGCCACATGTTGTTTAACTTCTCGGTTTGTGCATCAGAGTGTGTTTATGTTTGTGTGTAGCTTGTGTGTGTTATGTTCTCAAGTTGCCAGGGGGCCCAAGCTAAGCTCCACATGGTGTGTGAGCCAGATGGCCTCACTGGTGGCTTCTCCCTCCTCAGTGGGTTTGATCGGAGCAGCGAGGTTCCTAAAGTCATGTCGGAGTTTGAAAGCCACCGTGACATCTCCCTCCTCCCTCTGCGGAATCACTTTAATGAAAAAGCCGATCTTGTTGGACTTTCTAAAGGCCACCACGCTGAAGATAAAAGAGGGCAGACTGTTATTCATGAAGGGTAAAAACACAAGAACCGATGATATCAGATGATTAAAAGCAGACATCCCCAGAAAAATTACCAAATTGACTTCAACAGCATTTGTGGCGTAATAGTGATTACAACAGAAAATTATTTTCACTTTCAACTCAAAAATAAAGCTTCTACATGCTGTATGTACATTTTTACCTTGAAATATCAGTTTCAAAATCATTCCGATAGTTCTATTATATAAGTCATATTATGACTTATAATATGGCGAATAGCTTCAGTTTCTTTTCCACACTCCCCCTCAAACATCTGTCCTTGGAGTATGTAAGACTGATAAGCGGTGACGGAATTCCACAAAAAGGGTGGTCGGTTTTATGCATACGTTACGATATCCACTGTAATTACTAGTGATACACTATAATACTTAACTGTAGGGAGCTCAGAAGTTGCATGAATACACAACAATAATTCTTTAATGTATAAACAGAGGTCAATCTAGAAAAGTATTCCAACTTTAAAAAGAGCAGCTTGGAAAATAAGTGCTATAAAAGCTTTATCTGTTTCACTTTTATTGACCCAGTTTACTTTTCATTGTAAGTATCTTAACTCTAACCACAATTACTGATTTTGTTCAACAAAACCCAGGGTCAATTATTTTCTGTGGTAACCAGCATTATGCATGGTTGATTATGCTTAAATAGGATTTTTTTATAGCTTATATATGTAATTACATCTATAGTTATAAGACAGTTTACCCATAAATTCTGACATGACCTGTATGAACATCTTTCTTCTCCTGACCTGAAGAAAGTTGGTAACCAAACAGGTGCTGGTTGGGGACCAGCACCAGCTTGGTTAACAACATTCTTCGAAATCTGTACTTCTGAGTTTAGCAGAAGAAAAGTCATACAGTACCTGAAAGCATCATCAAAATACCCAAAGATATTTCAGGAACAGGGGGTTTCTCTTGTGTTCAAATTCAAAGCTGATTATGTACATGCAGCCCTACTTGTTTTAAATAAATCACCTATTCACAGTCAGTGCCCCTGACTCTGTATTACTGCAATCTCATCTTCTTGGTAATATATGAGCTAAATTGATTTATCTGCTTTCAGTATCCATCAGCAGAGCTTGTTCTTACTCTGGGTCATCCTGAAAACCCTGCGGTTCTGCCAGTTCATCATACTCAGCAGCTGCATCTTTCCCAGCCAGGACCAGTTCCTTTGAGGGCACCAGCACCTATTAAACAATGATATTTCATAATAAAACCATGGGGCACAACGCAGGGCAATGACACACTGCAGTGCAGTGATGGTGAGGCAGTCATGACTATAATTTCCCCTGCGGTGGCCCACTCAATGTAAACAATGTCTGTCGGGAGACTGAACCGAGTAGTTGTTTTTGGAGAATCATGCTTCAGCTCAAGCTAGATAAACAACTGTCTAATTCAATTACCAACCACCAGCTATCATTATAGGACATGTACACTTCTTAAAATTCATTTATATCACTATAATTCATCTGTACTGTTAGAGATATGGGCTCAGCTGTGATGTTTCACCTTAGCAGTGCTGTTAATGTCATCTGGGTCTTCTTCTTCACAGGTGTACAGAGACACATGGGTGATGTTCTCCACTGGGTTGGTTAGGGTCAGCAGAACCTGACTCTCCTATATTACAAAACACTACAATTACTTACAAATGGAAAAAAGGTCTACATCTCAAAATGTCAAAGCAGTGTAACCAGACTAAGCCTCAAAATTAACAGTCTTGATTTATTAAAAATGAAACACAAATAAATAAACCGCATACTTTTATGTTTTCAAGCATTACTCAAACTTGCCTTCATATGACGCAGGTTTGGAATGGACATAATTCTTACTTCGGGAATGTAGCTCCTGTAAACAAGAGTTTTAGTTGGTTCATTTCAACTAGTATAGACTTTTCTCAAATTTAGGTCACAAACAGGACTTACACTGCCACAAGCTGGATTTTGAACTTTATTGAAGTTGGATTAAATTCTGGTTTGCTCAGATTGTGCTCACATTTCTGAAATTAAAAGGATAAGGAACAGTAATTAACAACACTTTCAAGTGATTTTTAACAGTTTTGCAGATTAGCTCACAAGAGTTAAATATAAATATGAATTTCAAGAGCTTTTAAAATACAAACTATATGCATTCATTTTTTTGTAGCCATCAAGATTTTTTTTGTTCTTTGAAAGAAATTAATGCTTTTATTTAGCAAGGATGCATTAAACTGATCAAAAGTGACAGTAAATCTATTTTGAGTTCTTCTAAAGTTGAAAAAAAACTGATAATAAAAAAAGCACAAAATCAGCATATTAGAATGATTTATGAAGGTTCATGTGACACTCAACAGTAATTACTACATTTCTAAAAATGTATTCACAGGAATAAAATACATTTTAAAATGCACTAAAATTAAAAAGTGTTTTTTTGGTTGTTGTTTTTTTTTTTTTATAGGTAATCATGTTTCACATTATTACTATTGATTTTTGATTATATAAATGCACTTTGTTGAACATAAAAGGCTCCTTTCAAAAGAATTAGCAAAAATTGTACAGAATACAAACTTTTGAAAGGCACACTATAATGAAAAAAAACCCAGGCTGAATGATTTTAGTTCAGCAATTCAATGACAACTTCCTGAACGGCTTTATTCATGGATTTCTTCAGAGTGAAAGAGAAGCTGTGGAAATATTCACATACCCTGCAACGCAGAGAGCGTTTCATTAGCAGGTGCTTGTGTCTGGGGTGCAGCTGTGAAGCTCCTGCAGGCTGAAAATCAGGCTGCAGCAACCTCTGGCGAAGAGTCGTTACTGCATTGAAACACAAGTAACATTTAAAATATGCATCATATATCCACACCAATATAGATCTAGTCACCAAATGATTGCCTTTGGATAGCAAACTTGGTTCAATAACATCATTATAATATCATGATATCATATCATCATTTCAATTCTTACACAATTGATCCTGAACATCTTTCACTCTTTGATTACTGCACTACAAATGGTATCAGATTTAGTAATTAAGTAGTATTACTGAACAAAGCAGGGATGAGACCAACCTTCAGGAAGGTTAATAGGGCGAGTGTAATAGTCTTCAGGCAGAGGCTCCACTTCATCCAAAGCCTGTGCTGGCTCTATAGTGATCTCTTTCTGGTCCTCTCCTTCTTTTAATCTGAAAACATAACAGCATCATATTGACAAAGTCCACGATAATTTAAAATGTAATGCATCAATTATATTGGTATTCAACATAATACCTGCCTTAACAAACATCACTAAGCAGTGGAACACACCATATATGGGTTTTTTTGGGGAATTTTTTTTCCCATTCTTTTAAAAGCAATACTTACGAAAGTCCATAAAGAGCACTGATTGGTGCTCCAGATCTCTGTCTCTGTAGTCTGGTTCCCAGTCCATACTTTTCCTTTATAAAATAAAAATATGTAGACCACTTAAGTTTATGATAATAAGAGTTATTCTAGGTGTAAGGTACAGCTCATTATTAGATGAATGCTAGTGTTTGCTGAAATGGTGCATTTAGTAATAGTTAACACGGTTTGAGCACAAAAGTTGTCCAAAAAGACTGACTGACTGACTGAATGATTGAGTCTGGGTAAAATCTATATAATCAAATAAGTCTGCAGCTAAACTTCTAACATCATTAATAAACTCCAAACATAAATACCAGCCAACCAGGACTGTCCCATTAAAGAGATCACTTGCCAAATACAAAGAATTGATTGTGCAGGGAATTCCAAGTGAAGCTCATGTGATAAGCAAAGTCATTTAGTAAAAGATTAGACATGCTAAACTTATGGAAGGATTGGGGGAAAAGAAAGACCTTCTTAGTGTTTCTGTAAGAATTTGTGGGGAAAAAAAAAATACCACTCACCACCACGTGAATAGTGTGTTGCTGGAGAGGGGTATAAAACCAAAAATATCAGCGTGCACAAGCAAAGAAAAGGAGAGAGACAGAATTAAGTGAAACAAATGCAAAGCAAACATTAAAGTGGCAGTTTGATGCACAAGGAAACAAGGATTGTTTTGTGAACAAGACATGCAGCTCAAAGTAACCAGTCATGTATCAGGGTTAGAAATTAACCATTTCACTCTACTGTCCAAAAGTTGGAGATTTTTGGACCTTTTATGCTGATGTCACATTTCAGACCCTGTTAGGTTTAGTAAAATTAGCCAGTTCTAATGCAGATTTAAAGTAAAGATGATTTTAGTTTTGTACAAAATAATGGATTTAAATTTATTACATATTTTCTACAATCAAAACAAACACAAAAATAACAGTACTGCAGTGTAACTTAAGTATATTGACAAGACTGTCCAAGTTTACGCTCTAGACAAGACAAACCACACCTGTTTAGTGCTTACTAAATGGAAAGTAAATGTTATGCTAGAAGGGTGTTGCTAGTCACAGTGGTGTGAGTGTTTACCGAGAACGCCTGAGGCATGAACGGGCGTCTTCGTGCCAGCTTCTTCCTGTCTCTCTCCAGCTTCTCTCTTTGGGCCAGCTGCTGGTAATACTCAATCAGCTTGTTGATCTATACAGATGGAATTACTGATTTGTAATTACAATTGATATTACAATGATAAATCAGAAAATGTTATATTAATTTAATAAGAGGAGATCTTGTTTTATACATACCCTCTGAGTATGAGGGTTTTCAGGTTCCTGCCATCCTCCACTGGCTAAAATATAAAATAAACAATGTTTACTACAAAGTGCATGCAGATTAAGTGACAAGTAAAAACATCTTTGGGTCATTTGATTCAGTTTTGCAAGTGTAAATATAACCAACATAAATACAACATACTAACATTTCTAAAGGTAACACTTTAGAAAACCAACTTTTCCCTCAATAAATTAGTAATTAATAATAAAGTGGTTGTTAAGTTTATGTATTGGATAGGATTAGGGATGTAGAATAAGGCTTAATTAGCACTAATAAATGGAAATAATAGTAATATGCATGCTAATAAGCAGCTAATAGGTAACCATATATATTACATAAAATAGTGTCACCCATAATGATCTTAAAGTGCATATTGCAGGTTAGAGACTCCAGTGAGTCAATGTATAGAAAAATAATGTAGGAACTATAAAATTTTCTATAAAATATACTTTAAAGTACACTATTAAGGCTTCTGGAACCATTTTTGTGAGAAAATTTTACTTCCGCATCTGAAAATCGCCAAAACCGGAAGTGACGCAACCAGAGGGAGAGCGGTCAATGTAAACAATAGGAAAGCAATGGATCGCAATGAAAGTTCAGATGCCGTTTCACACTTAGTGGAGAATGTGACCCCCACACTTGATGTGCAGTGCCTGACTCTGCA
>JAUCMS010000024.1:9195729-9233483 GCA_032357445.1 Enteromius radiatus
ATGGCTGTGTGTTGAGTTATTTTGAGGGGACATCAACTTTACACCATTATACAAGCTGTACACTGATTACTTCACATCTTTAGCGTTGTACCTTGAAAAAATATAATACAATATTGACAAAAATGTGAGGGGTGTACTCACTTTTGTGAGATACTGTATATATTTTATATACACACACACACACACAATACAAATTTATTTTGGACACATTAAAAGACAAATTACCATCACCCCAAATACTCATTTGTTGTAATTGTATTTATTTATTTTCATTTTGCCACTATCCTAGGTTTTGTCAGAACGATTTTTGTTACTAATTGAAAACAGAATAAAGTTTAATATGCTTCCTTATTCTTTTATATATATATATATATATATATATATATATATATGAATATGTACAAGTCATAATAAACATGTTGCTTGAATTTTGACATGAATATTGTGTTACACTGTATATTTCAACCAAATATTGACATTTTATTATCCAACAAACTTATATTTAAAATCTTAAAAGAGACACTTTACTTACATTTAATGTGCGGACATCTTGATGTCTTTGACCCACATATAAGTATATACATATATATATATATATATATATATATATATATATATTTGTGTGTGTGTATGCGCATGCATGTATGTAATGAAATTAAGAGGACAATTTACTTTTTAAAATCTGAATTTCTCACCACCTAAAAGTAATAAAGATTGAATGTAGGTGTATTGTTTGCAATGGAGACTAGGATGTACCTGCACATTGTCGATTTTAGACTTGGCGAGGAGGAGTTTTTTGTCATAATCTCTTTGTCTCTGTTCACGCTCTGCTTCAAGCTCAAGCACAGCCTTTTGGGAGTCAGCGAGTCGTTGCCTTAGGTCTGTGATCTATAAAGGAGGTAAAAGTTAATCTAATGAAGGCTCATCTAAAACATCTGTTAACAGGCAATACTAACACAAAATCAAGGACCATTATTTACAGAGCTGTTATGTATTACAGTTTACTTTAATCTGCATGCCAGAGTGTGCCTTTATTAGAAGTTTGATAAGGGGACGTAATCTGTATTATAGTCCTGTGATCCATTTTATGTTAGAAAGAATAATAATAAAAATTAAAAAAAAAACCTGCAAAAATGAAAACAAAGTAATAAAGAATAACAAAATGGAGTTGTTTTTGTTCCACTGCTTTAAGTTTAACACGAACCCCCCATGACGACAGAGGATGCGTGTAGAGAATTTTTTTTTTATTCTTTTTTTCTCTCTCCTTTCAGATCGAGCAGATGCAGAGATGCAACAGGCATCACTATCTCTGGGCCGTGAGATCACGCGGCTTTGCAACCTTGGCCAGCCCCTATGGCGAGCCACAACAGGAAGACGGTGGGTACGGGCGAGGTGAGGGAAATTCTGCCAGAGGTGTGAAAGGAGGGGCCTGTGGTCTGGTGTGCAACACTGTGACACACACACAGAACTGCTTTCCATTCCTTTGCCCCAACAGCGTTTCCACCGCCACCCAAATGCAGTAACAGGGCCTGTCAGCAGCCTTCATGTTACACAGGAATTTTATGTGATGATTCATATGCTTCAATCTCCCACCATTCACACTGGTCTGTTGGACTCATTGAGCATTTGCTGTTTCTTAGTAAAGTGATTCATGTTTCTTAATGAATTTCTCTTTATATTTTTACTATCAATTAGGTGAGCCACAAAGGTTACAAGACCAACTGGAAAATATTTATAGAGCACTTCTAGTATATGCTGTCATGTACCTTCTGCTCAAACTGTGCCTTCATTGAATTCCACTGAATGTCCCACTGTTTGTTCACCTCCAGTACCTGAGAAAGGCCAAAGGAAAGAGTTGACACATCAGAGTCAAATGGGAAACTATGTCAGCAGTAAAGCAAGCATGAAGAAAGCAGGGGACCTCCAAAAAGTGCTTACATCTTTCCTCTGTTTCTCCAGAAGCTTGATCTTTTTCTCATACACCTCCGGATCACAAGTCTTAGATGGTGTTTTTTCCACAGCTTTACCAGACTATAAAAAAAGAATGAGAATAATAATTTTTAAAAAAAGTTTAAATTGCATCTGCAACCAATTACCAGTATTTCATTACCAAGTCAACACTGATAGTTAATTTTTTTTAAACAATAATATAACAAAAAATAGGCTTACAAAAAAAACATTGACACATCAATGACAATGACAAAAAATTATGACAAGAGAAAATCTAAAATATTACTTTACTGGAAGATTAAATATTTGCCATTCTATCAAATTAATGTGTTAATATATATATATATATATATATATATATATAACATATAACATATACTTAATGAAGGGGAATTTGTTTGTAAAACATTAAACCAAGAGACACTACAATATAATCATTTGCTCTGTCCAATACAAAAAGTGACAAATAAATAATTACCAAATCTGCATCCATCCTATATCTTTTCAGCAGAACTGAAATTCTTTGAATGGTATTTGAACGGTCTTCATATTTAAATGCCATAAAATATCCGTGCTAGATTTGAAACTGATCAATCAGTCAATCAAAGCGTTAGTTCATGACCAAGCAAAGAACACCAAAGTTTTCCCATCATACTATAGTTCAGTAGTCTTTAGGTTGAGTCAGAATGTAACACACTGACCATATGTATTGTTCTTCAATATTTAGTCATACCGTGAAAAAAAAGCCCACGAATGAGGAACTTAAACAGAAAGACCATTGAGGAAGAGCAATATGCAGAGCCAAGGTGGTATTCCCAAAACTAATCTAAGTGGCAAAAGTGACTCAATAAGAAGCCTCTCAATTTAGAAACCGGGGAGCAATTTGCACATTGGTTCTTTTTTTTCCTTTTTCTAAGAACTCCCACTGAAAGAGCTAACAAAACAAAAAGCAACTAGACCGCAACATCACTGCTCTGAAAGGGAAATTAAAGACAAAAAAAACCAACACAAATTTAGAACAGCACCAGGAATTCTATGGTGATGTCATCTGAGATTAAGAGGGTCATGGAAAAAAACAAAAAAAAAAAAAAAAAGAAAAGGGGCACACCTGCTGAGTCATGGTCATTTCCACCTTAGTTTTTGCTGTCTCTTCTTTCACTGGCTCCTCCTTTGGGCTTGGTTGCTCAATAGGTGCTCCCTGGGCTCCTCCGCTGACCTGCTCCTTCAGTTTCAAATTCTCCTGCCTGTCCAGAGTACACAGAACCAAAATCAAAACTGGTAAAAGAAGAAACTACAATGCAGGAATATCTATCTGACACAGTCAAAGAACAATCCTCAGATGGAAAGACCCCTCAGTTCCAGCACAGCAGGAAATACTGTGGCCCCTTACGATATTTTTACAGTTTACTCACACTGATTCCTCTCACAGATTCACAGTGGGCTTTTTGGCTTTAAGTTGTTCCATGTGTAAATGAAAGGATGAGTTTATTGAAAGGAATATAAAATTTTATAAAATTACCTCAGCTGTTCCAAATCACGGTTACGGTACTGAAGGTCCTCCTCCATTTTTTTCCTAAGCTCGTTGTTTTCCTGTCTTAGCTGTTCGCAAAGTGTCTAGAGATAAGAGTGAATCAAACATTAATGAATTCACATAACACAACTCAAAGCCAATACAGGGGAAGGTGTCATAAGCTCAGCCATCTCACCTGTAGGAGAGATGTTCTCTGTTCGTTCTTCTGGACCTTGGATGATAAGTGGTGGAATTCCACAGCCATGCGGCCCAGGTGAGCCAGCAGCTGGTTGGGATTGGACTCTTCGGCAAATACACTAAAAGAACTCTCTAGTCGCCGGAGTTGACTAGCCAGCTCCATGTTCTCCTGTGGAAGGTGCATCGCTCCAGCCTGGATTACAAAGCAGAATTTACCCAAATAGTCTTCCCAAAAAACACCCTAACATATAATACCACTCAGGTATTCACACAGGGATCAAGTGGCACCTTTACTGTCAATATCTAGACTTCATCTTTTCCGAAAAGAAAAGCACTGCGAAACCATAAACTGAAAGTGAAAAAAACCCTTAAATACCTTTATATAAACATTTCCAGTTTTGCAAATTTGTCAACAGAAGTTTTGGTAAACCTAACCAAAGAGGTATTCCATACACTGATACACATGCATGAGTTTTTCAGTTTATCTGCATACTAACAAAATCCTGGAGTTTCCCTCTGAGTCATCCAAGGAACAGCTTCATACATGAACATTGATTCATTATGATGAACACATCCTTGATAAGGAAGGGCAGCAGAAAACAGCTTAGCAACTACAGTGACTGGAATGTGTCACACATGACAAAATGACAGAATACGGAATGTTCGAAACAGAGCAACAATCCGGCAAAATACACACCAAGTTCACACACGTGCAGCCGAGCAACTGCAGGAGCAGCTGCCCAGGATTTCCTAACATCCCTAAAACTCACCGTCTGGGTTTCCGAGACAGTCTTCTCTTCCATATTCACCACCTCAAATTCAGATGAACTTTCCTGTAAACACAAGAATTCACAGCGTTGCAACATTTGTTCTGACCGTCACACAGAATATCAAATCAAAGAATTTACACTTCAGAGAAGAGGAAAACAACAAGTAAATCTAAAAGTTCCATACACATTAGATTTTTACAGCATGTTACAAAATCATATTTTGATATTGGGAATCATAACGGGTGCATTATGATATCCGTACACAATACCAAGGCATAAATCCTATTTCAAATTAACCAGTAATTTATCAAGATTTTTACAGTATGAACTCACAAAAGATATTTTGACTTCACATGGGATTCAAATTGACAGCAATTCATACAAATGAACTTACATTACTATGCTAGATAACATCACTGACTTAAAGTTATAATGGTACCATATTTATAGCATGTTTCCAAAAGTTTCAGACGACGTGCTTACAGTTGCCTCTGGTTGTAAAGTATTTCCAGTTAAACAATCCCGAGATTCTTGTCTTTCTGTTGTAGGATGAGCGTGATGTTTTCCATGACCTAAAGAAAGCCACAATCACAAGAGATCTGGTTTAAGAACAGGTCTCTCTGGTGTCAAACCTTTCACCGACCTCACTGCATCAGAATAATGATATAACTGTACCTTGTGTGTCTGTCTGAACAGGGGTGCCCATGCACAGACTGGAGGCAAAGCTGGTCGTGGACGACTTCAGCGCTTCGTTATCCCTGACTAGCTCCTCCACCCTCTTCCGAAGCTTGGCTGCCTCTGTCTGAGATTCCTCTAACAGGTCTCCTACCAGTCACGAGAAAGACAAACAATGGGCTACATGACATGACAAAAAGAAGCTGCCCTGCCACAATTCTATGTCAAAACACAGCGCCAGCTGCTAAAAGCTGAAAATCCAGAATAGCTTCATTTCTGATCCAACAACAAACCTCTAAGTCCAAATTAGCAACACAAGATACCAGTGAACTAATAATACAGAGTTTTATGACTCAGATGCCCAGAATGAGCAACACGTAAGGCATTTAACTGTATGTAACCTCAACTTAGACACAGACAGATAGTGAAATTGAAAATATTAAGGTGATTATTATAAAATCTTCCCAGGTGGTTTATATTAGCCAAACCAGCGAGATCAATAAGATTCTTCATTCTCAAAGTCATAAAAAAAATAGGTGGCAGTTTAGGATCCCTCACCTAAACTCTTCAGACCTTTCATTCTCTCTCTCAAAACGGCGTTTTCCTCTAGCAGCTGTCTGTAGCTGAGGCTGCTGGCCTCGTCTTTCACCTGGCAATCGTTCCCACCGGGATCATAGATGCGATATGGACCTTTTCCCTCCATCTGTCACCCCCGTCACTTACCAAACATGTTTCCCTGTACTAAAACAAAGAAATCAGGTGGTCATTCATTTGTGTGTACTGTACAGACAGGTTAAACAAAACTCGCAGATTAGCACTGTAACATGAACTGACGGCATGGAAGTGCGTAAAAATTGTTGATTTGCAATTCAAAGAGAGGCATTTGAATAATGGCATCTTGGGGATTTCTCTTTGCCTATTTCAAGACATAATGATTTGAATGCACATCTTTGATATCATAACTAAATGTGTCATAGCAGTCATTAAGATATTCTTAAACAGTTTATGATTTTCTCATCAGCTTTAATAAACCAGTCAACCAAGACCAGCATTAATCCTCACTTCCATATAACCATGACAAGTGACATTTCCACTAAGTGACAGGTCAAACCAGCAGCCAGACAAAGAAATAATCATGTGCCACCTGACAATATCTCTTACCCTAATAAGACAATTTCTCAAAAACAATGTCTCTGAAAAACAGAGCCACCTACCTTCACAGCAACTGTAAACCCAAGTAAATCTAAACCCTTTCACTTTCCTTTCCATGACAAGACCTGTTTAAGCAGCTCTTGTAGTGTCAACCTCACGCAGATAGCTGATCTTAGACCAGAAGAAACCTTATCTAGAGGATCATGTTTATTTCTAATCCCCACCAAGCTCTTAATCAACAGCTCTCGAATGTTTTCACTTAACAATACGACCTCAAACAGAAACAGTATGGAAACCTTGAGTTTTTATTAAGATTGAGTCGAAACCCCCTACCCACACAAGGTCAAAGCCAACGTATTTTGTATTCTAAATAAATGACTCACTCTCAAAATAAATGTATGATGCTATTAGCTTAGCATCCGGCTAACAGCAGGTGATGTGTTTACCACGCTAGCAGACAAAAGCTTTCACGCTAGCTCTCCCTAAAGCCACAAGCAGCATCTAAATACGCTCAATCATGTCCTAGGAGAGGATAAAACATAGCGGTCGCACGATAACGTTTATACATACCCGTATTTTACCCCTAGTTTTTTTGTTTTTAATCAAAAGAGGAGCTCTTTCTGTACCTTGACGGAGACGAGTCTTTGATCGGCCGGAGGTTTGCGGAAGTGGTTCGCAGCGCGAGCTGGGAAATTCCGCAGATGTAAACAGAGCCGCGTTCACTCTAGTGATGGGAAGTCCGACTCATTTCTGGGAATCGGTTCATTCAAACGGTTCGTTTGATATAACTCAATTCAGTAATTCTTTCACGTCAGAACGTAACTGCGCCATCAAGTGGTCCCTTATTTACTACATGAACCGTTCAAATAAAAGATAGATGTTGTCATGCATTACACGCTTTTCTAGTTTTAATAATAATAAAGGTGTTTATTCAATAATAAAGGTTCAGCTTGTTGCAGCTAGTGTTTACTTGTAAATCAACCTGTCATTTAGAACACAAAAATAATTTGCTTTAACAATAAGCCTAATAAAAAAAAACAATGGTTGTGCATGCTTTATTTAAATGAAGCTATTGCAGCTAATTTAACAACTTGATTCCCAGTCTTTTAATAACTCTCAAATAAGAAAAACCCGGATTTCTATAAATCGATTCTCATTACGAACCGCTAGGGTCGATTCAGTTCAATTCGTGAAAGGATTGTTCTGGACCATTATTGTGAACCGGTTCAACCGATTCATGATAAAGATCCGACTCAAATGAACAACTCGCTCAAGAACTATCGTTCAGTCATCGTTCGTTCTCAAATTAGGCTGTACAATTTCAGTGACTGAGCTTATATAGGCTATTATAAAACAAAAGAAATGACTCGGCTTCACATATGATTAACTTTAAATGATTCGTTTAAACGACGTGCCTGCTTTTCTGTTGACGTTAACGTTAGTGCTACATTTCACTAGTTCTTCTAATGTTTATGAAACGTTGTGACCAAAGCCTACCAGAAAATATTAAATAGCCTGTTAGTGGTTCGTAACAGGATAGAATACAAATACATTGCCTATGTGACTGTAGTTTAAATGTGTGGGTAGGTAGAATGTGTATTAGATATCAATATTAGATAACATAGGATATAGGCTATTTAATAATGAACATTTCATAATAAAAAGAAGTTGCAAGGCGTCCTGTAGGTAGTCTACTCTTTAATTTATAAATTTACAGTAGGCCCACTTATTACAGTGATAATCTACCTGGAGCCAATCAAGTAAACACACACACAATGGACACAAAATCCACTTTATCATAAAATGTATTTTTATTGACAAAACAAGTAGTTTTATTAAGAATAAGCGTCTAAATGTAGGCTATCTCTGCATTATTTTTGACCTACATATGCAGTATACAGTGTGTAAATGTATAGCTGTGCATTCATTAAGCAACCTAATGGTGATTCAAAGGTCTGTCATACTTACTCATTCCAGTGTGAGTTATCTTGAAAACTTTAATCAGTACTGCAGGAAACTAAATTGGTTGTCTCAGCTGTTCTAAACCCCATTAGTTATTCTGAAAATAAAAAAAAAAAACAAAAATTCAAATAGCTACTATACTCAGTTCTATACTCAACTCATTCTATAATATCTCTCTAGTCTGAGTAAGCAAATTGGAAGGCTGTTTATACATGAAGAAAGAAATTCACATCAAAGAATGAGACTTTGAATTGGGTAACAGACGAGTTATCATTATTGGCCAATTCTGGAAGTTAAACCATTATAAGAAAATTACACATTTTCAGCATGCTTAGCATAATCACTACACTAAGGTAGGTATGCCTGTGTTTTTAAAGCAGTATGATGTACAGCATGCTATACATATTTAAATATGAGAAACATGAGAGTATTAGGAAATACTTAGAAAGTACAGTCATTGCAATTTGGCATATTAGGATTTTTTTTTGTCTAAATATTCCACAGTTTACACAACAGCCTACTGACAGGAAAAAGCTGTGAGGAGTTGTGAATTTATGAGATTTTTTTTCCATTATGAAGAGATGGTCTAATAAATTAAAGGAACTCGTTGGGTTTGTAATTTTCAGCATGTTTCCAAGATACCATTATTGAAAACAGAAACTTAAGCTCATTATGAAAGTAAATACATGGATGGAAGGAAGTTTTTTATGACCCTTGAGGTTAACTTAAGGAAAATTAATTAATCGTAAGAATTGAAGCATTCTCCAACAAAAACAACAACAAAAAACCCCACCATTACTTCCCTTTGTTCATTTAAGCATATCCAACTTGTTTTATAATGAAGTTCATTCATATTAATAAGTTCATAACCTCTGACAACTATGCAAAAAAAAAAAAAAAAAAAAACATTGCACATGCAATGCATACGTTCAGATATGAGCTTTTTATCCTGCAAGCTGAGTTTCCATCATTATTACACCAAATAACAATTCTTACAGAAAATTTAAGGCAAGACACCGCAGATGAATAAGGTAAAAAAGCAAAAACAAACTAGTAGCTATCACCTTACCTAGTTGATGGATTACATTGATAATTGCAATTTTTTGTATGTTTTCTAAAATATTATGTTTAAATATGCAAATGAGTCATTATTTAATGAAATATGCGCTAATTTGCATACATTTCTATGCAAATTAGCTCATATTTCAGAAAATACTTTGAACAGACAGAAAACAATACATTTTAACAATTTTTGGGTGGAAAGAAATGTTTGTATATTATCAAGCTAATTAAATATGAACAAATCCCTCTGTAAAAACCTTCAGGATATAGACAGAAATAAAAATGTAAAGTCTGGTGCGTGTAAGTACTACTGAAGTGAAGATATATGGCTTTGTGTAAGAGAAAAAACTCATTTTGAGAAAACAGCCTTTAAAAATATTTATTTTAATTGAAATCTATTGATACAAATAGAGAAAGTGCTATCAAACAAACACTTAACAGTGTCTTTTGGATGTTGTCTGAAAAAATATTTTATGAAAAACCAAAAAGCCCAAAATCTTGAATTTTAAAACATGACACTTTTTGCCTGCAGTGTCTTTTTACGTCACTTTTTTGTGTTTCACAACACTTTTTTGTATCATTGATAAGGAAAATATAAAATATCATAAATCAAAATGATTAACCTAACATCCTATTTGTAAATGGTACCCTCCTTTGAAAATAAAGGGTGACATCTTGTGGAAATTTACCACTCTGGTATTAAAGATTAGCATCAAACACGTACTAGATTCTGCCACATAAGTGTCTGATCTAAATGTGTTTAATGATAAATGTTCACCTATCAAAATAAATAATACAAAAAATAAGAACACTTGGATGATTTATTTTCAATAATGGAGGTAAACAGTCAAGCAACCTAAAAACTTCTACAGCTGTATGCACAGTAAACAGTGTCCAAATAAGTGTGCAACTAAATATATATAAATATATATTTTGAATTAAATGAAATGCATCAAGGTTAGTTTGAAAAAGGAATCAATTAAAAGACAAAATATTGTTTAGAAAGTAACATTTCTCCAGTTTGAATGCGCAACATATGCTTTTAGTAAACAATACATAAATAAGTAACTTAAAAAAAAAAAACTTTTAAATGTACAACTACAATCAACATCATCATCAAAAATAAAAGCCCTTTCGTCACAGCTTTATTGAATAACTGATATAATATCCCCTTTTTTAGCTTTAAAAAAAGATGCAGCAATTTTCTTACTATTAGTAATGCTAAAAAATAAAAAAAACATGGTACAATTACTCACCTACACATTATACTTGTGTCCGAGAGGCATTTTTTAAGGAAACTGGTGGCAATGGGGGAAGCGTTTGCTGTGTTTTTAAACAGAAGGGGGAATTCCCACATAGTGAAAGGCCCTGATATTTTTTTAGCTCAAAAGTGGGACCTGGTATGCGTCCAGGAACTTGAAACTGCTCAGCTAAGTGTTACCAGACAACAGATATATTTTATAGTAACATAACATATTTTGACTGTTTACAATGCCAAAGGAAGGCAAAGGATTACTGCATAAAAATATTTTTAGTAACTTCATAAATCAGTGGTTTAATGCCTGTGTATTATATACGCCCTCAGTCTACATGCATTTGTCCCATAATTAAAGCCCAACAAAGAATAAAGTTCATAAAATGAGTGTAATTGCATTTAAGTTGTCTTTCAAAAGCTTCTAAACCACACACACACACACAAATCTTCACGATTAAATGCACTCCAAAAAGTGCACTGAAGAAAAAAACCTTTACTTTCTTAAATGCAAAACTGCATTTTGCAAAATCAACAGAAAGCACTCTTAGAAATGCACTTATGTTGTTTAAGTTGTGTCTGCATAGTAACCTTTTGTAACCTCTGACATTAAGCATCTCACAACGCCCTGGATAGTTCAGTTTTGTCTTGCTTTTGCATGTGCAACTGTTCACACACACAGTCGAAAATATCATTATGATCATGTATTTGATGTTTTGTTCTGAATTTAACAATGTTATTGCTAGTGCAGACATCATCGATGGTGACTGGGATGTTGGTCTACTTGCAGGGGATTTCCTAGCCCCACAAGCTTTTTTCTTCTTTCCTCTTTTAACTAAAGATGGCCTGACAACAGCTGCGCTCACACAAAGACATGTCTGCACACACACACACACACACACACACACAAACAGATGCATGCATGCACACATACACATAGCTGCAGACAAGAGTATAATGAATTGATGGTTTGAAAGCTCGTTTTTGACATAGGAAGGCTGTTGTATGGAAAAAGAGCCATCAATGCTTCTACTCACACCCTGAAATAAACAGATGACAATACTGTTGCTGTCTGCTATCTTGAAACTGGTGTGAAGCCCAAGAGAACAGAAAATGTGTTGAAATAGGCTACAGTTTTCCAAATAAAAGACAAAAACTCTTCAAAAAGGCACCGGATATGTAATCCAATAAATGCAGTGCATTCAGGGCAGACACTTATGCATGCAGCAAATGTTTTTTCTCTCCATTTTTAGAATGTTGTGATGCTTTTTTAATCAACGTCATAATAAGTGATTTGGGTTTTTTTTTATGTAAATTAAATCTGCAGAACATCAAATATCACATTTACCATAATCTAACCATCTGCAGTTTATAACCAGATATTTCCTATTTAGAACAGAGTTGCATAGATTACAACAGGAGGGAATTTCCTTATGTGGTGTGTCTGTAATGTAAATAAAGTTAATGACTGATCTGGGTGAATCATCTATTCAGACCACTAATGAAAATAAGGACATGAGAAACATCCTCTGCTGAAAGAAATACTGCATGTTTTAGGCCAGTGGTTTTCAATTTTTTTGTGACTGAAAAATGGATCAAAAGGTCATGGACATCAGTTAAAATGCAAATAATTAATAATTGTAAACAAATAACTATTTATATGATCATGCATAGGTTATATAGCAAAATAAATATACTTAACTTTTAAAAATTAGCAGAAGTATCTTCTGTTGTAAATAGAAAATTAACTTGTCACCTGTAATAGGAATCTACATAGAATAAAAAAATATATATATGACCCATTCTACATAAATATTTTTTTCCTTAAGTGTGCATGAACTACTATTTGTGAGTTATTGGCTGCTGAGATCATGAAAACATCATTAAATGCCTGTTCACATAATAATTATAACGATAACCATGCTGGTGTCCACAGTGTTCTGTTTATTAAAAGCACGTGCTGCAGTGCTTTTGTCGCATGTTGCTTTAAATGCTGCATGGGGAAAGCATTCTGATTCTGATTGGCTTGTTGGAAAATAATTCTGCAATATCTTTTCCTTCTGTGCTGTTATCATTACTCTATAAAAGTCTATTCTTTTAAAGTTATTACAACTATATCTTCTTATTTTCCATTGAGTGAATGGGCTTTAAAAAACAAATTTGGCAGTTTTCCTATTTAGCATACAGTATATCGTAATATAAATTGTGCATAATAAGACTTTGCAATTCATAAAAATACTAAGGTGCGGTTGAAAGGTACATCACACCAACACTACACATTTTCCATTTTTTCCTAATCAACTCATCAGCTCGTTAGTAGAGACTCCAGGACCAGAAATATATTTGTCATATATCCATAATCTGTGTGACCAACTTAAACCTGTTGCAAAATCTATGTGGATTCATGTCGAAATGCCCATGAAAGCTCGCAAATGTGACCATACTTGAAGTAATACATTTTATTGGCTTACTTTTGTATGAAAAAAAAAGTGCATACGCGCACATCCAAAGACTTTATGCTAGGTGCAAGATCCAAAAATACATAAAATACACTTTTACCTTTTTCTAAATAAACAGAGAATAACAGTGCAGATATTTTTTGTACTCTTTACTTCTGTATGATCAACAATTTTGGTACTTTGTTCAGAAGCACATCAACACATTCTGGACTAGATTTAAAGCAACATTTGGTACTAAAACACAACAATGGTGTCCATCTTACAACACAAACTCAAACACGATCAAGCGTCACTTTAATTTCTAGGGTGATCAACTTAAACAGGATGTTGGGTGACAAATAAAGCACTAGTAGAACGTTAACACCTTAAAAGTGCTTTTGACTGTTAAAAAACGTTTTGAGTACGATTTCAGAAAGGTATGGCTTCTGCATAGGTCATTAGCTTTGGCAAAGGCATGGCATCAGCAGCAGAGCGCATAAATACTGGATGTTGACTAGCATCTCACAAACAATGAATGGGAACACAGTGTACTGGTTACTTGGCATGAATATCCTGTGTGACACATCCCGGACAATGGACAGTGTTCTAGTCCTCACCTCCACAGAGAATCAAAAGGGTTTTACGATAGTCTCCTGATGTGTCACCCTGAGAAAATAATAGGATTTGGTCAGACCAAATATTTTGAAATGAAGCATTAAAAAAACACACCCAATAGTTTGGGAGGGTACATCATAATCATATCATTGGAAGTTTAGTGTTGCATAAGAATATTAAGCCATTATGAAATTCACTGCATTACGTAATTACAGAGCATTTAGTATAGACTTTCATAATAACTGTATGAGCAATGAGATCAACAGATCACTTTCTTTCCTTCATAGTCTAAAGAGCATTTCCATGGAAATAATGTTTGCAAACGCAAATGAAAATGTAATGAAACCATGCAATTCTACAAAACAATAAATCTAATCAGGAAGTCTTTTGACACACACCTTAAAAACACACACACACACACACACAGACTTGTTCTCAGCATGCTTTATCTGCAAACATAAATAAATCATGCTGTTATTTTGGGATATTTTTTTTCTATATGATTTGGATGTAAATGAAGCATTAGTTTGTTTCGCTTGGTTTATTTGCACACTGGCTCAACTAATAGCATAGCAAGCCCCAAAAAACAGATGTAAAATGTATAATTTAGTGTTGTTATTGATCTCTAAAGGGAGTTTTGACTACAGAGCCAGTATAGACCTGTTATTGAACACTTCCTGTCTCCATTCTCTCCACCAATCAGATTCAGCACACTGAGAGGAAGTCAAGCATGCAGGGGAAATTCCTAAACAGCTGAGTCGAGCGAGTACACCGCAGGAACCTGTAAAACACTCTGTTCCCCTCGACTTAACCAAAAGAGGATGTGCAACGCCTACATTAAGACAAAACACAATATCTACACAACTATCTTTTAAATTCCATACCGTCCCATCGCTCTAGTAACACATGCACAAATGCATGCAGTATGTATGAGAAGGAGCACACAACTTACAACGAGCGTTTCTACCTGGATGAATTCATGCAACGAAGCATCATGGGTTTCCTTGAACTCTTTGCGGATGTTGAAGAGGTCAATCTCGGAGCGGGACACCATGATACGGATGAGAGCCCTGTCGTCTGTTCCCAGGCCCTGCAGGGAAAGTCACAGTGCTTAGGAAACTGGCCTGACCGCTGATCTGTGCGATGCTTATGAAGCAAAGCATCAGCAATAGTGCAGATGCTCATCACAGGGCCTGTGACTCATAAGCGAGCCTGAGAACCATTGCTGGCACAGATACTCTCTCATCAGATGAGCTGTACATGGCTGTTGCTTTACACACTAAGACCAT
Source organism: Enteromius radiatus (assembly GCA_032357445.1). NCBI lineage: Eukaryota > Metazoa > Chordata > Actinopteri > Cypriniformes > Cyprinidae > Enteromius > Enteromius radiatus. The sequence continues at coordinate 9,210,603 of JAUCMS010000024.1, forward strand.
AAAACATGTTTCATTTTAGAATGAGCGACTTACTCAGTAAAGCATGGTTTTAATCAGAGTCTGTAATACACTCAGAGCAAAGGTTTTACACAGAGACCTAATTGAGTCCTCAGTTATGTTTTATTTCAGCATCAACTCAGATTTTTCCCCTTATGAAATAGCGAGGGTGGGAGTCGTAAGAGCTATAATATAAATTATTGAAATGTCTGCTGAACCCCAGACTACTGTTGTGTGAGAACAAGTATCTCCATTTGTTCCCAATTTCAATGGGAGCATTGAAACATTGATATTAAAGAGATTTTTGTGCTTTAAAGCACTTTGAGTTGACTGATATCATGTTCTTGGTCTATATCAGCTGTTTGAGTTCCTTCTGCTCAGAGATAGATGTTGAGGGAAGTGTATTACATAACAATGCACTTTTACCTTCATGGCTTTGTACAATCGGTCGGAAAAGTAAGATGGCTGATTCTTCACACTCCGCACTGGAAAATATACACATGTAAATGCTATTTTTTAATGATTGGAATCATGATTTTTCGGTATGTGAAACATGTGACCGTAAATGTCATTGCTTGCTGATGTAATTATTAAAGTCATATTGTACACCATTTATAATGTTAGTCAAGACTTTGTGCTAGAAAATAGAGTCATTATTGAATCATTTTTAAGACTTTAAGATGACCTCTTTGCCTATATGTTGAGTAGCAGTTTTTATGCAGCCGTTTTATAAACATAATCAGGTTAGACACCATATTGAATTTAAAGAGAATGTAAATAAGGCTGTGAAGGATAGACTTGCAATGTTTACAGTGGTCCTAGATCGTGTAATTTTCACAATTCTCAACTCTGGTTTCAAAACTGGACTTAGACAATCGATATGTTAAACATTACAATCCATTGAATCACTCACAGCCTTAAATTAAATGTGGGGTTACTTTAAGTGTTGCATATATATAATTTGTGTGTGTGTGTGTGTGTGTGTGTGTGTGTGTACAAATTCATTGATATGACCTCTTTATTGGTAAAAAAAAAAAAAAGAAAGAAATTCAAAATAACTTGTCATAAAATAGAAAGGTATTTTACTGATGTTTGGTCAGTGTCCTGACAAAAGTCTTACCAATAGCAAACATTGCATTTTTAACGTCTCCTGACATCTCCTTCTTTATGATCTGTTCGATATCTTTGTTGCTGCACCTCACAAATTCCTGAAACACTGGAGGGGATATAGCAAATATTGGCTGGAGCGTCCATGAAAACATGTAATAGCATGTGTAACAGAAGCAAACATGAGTTTGCATTACCTCTCCTCAGGTGTGGAAAACTCCTTGTGCACAGAATACTCATGAACTCGTCCTCCATGTCATCAGAATCTGCATTGCATGCATCTGCCAATGCCTTGAATTGGACAAAAATCTTATAATATAATGGCATTACCTTTATACTTGGTAAACAAAAGTTTTTGAGTATTTCACACTTACTTGGGCATCTTCCAAGGCCCTGGCCATGTCTGCTGGGTCCTCCTCTCGGGCTCCCTGACAAACACCATTAGATTAAAGTAAAATATAAGTTTATAAAGCGCAAAGTATAAATTGTGAGTCAGTGTTTGGATGCAAGAATTGTTTAGATGTACCTGTGACAAAGATATCAGGATCCGTTTGAAATGCCCAGATGTATCTGATGCTATGGCATCCTCCAAACTTTTTTTATAGGCTATGTAGAAAAAAAGATTATATATGTAGACATAAAGCGCTGGATAGTCTATCTATAAATAAATTATTTTTCAAACTGTAGTAAATACCCCATAAGAAAGACTTTTTATCTCAGGCGCCGCCTGCTGGACAATGCATTATTAAATTTACAGCAAGGTTTTTAGTTACCATTCTGATAAGCCGAACACATATCTTGAATCTCCTGATTGCTCCTAGTGACCAGGATCTCAATCAATGCATGTTCATCAGTCCCTGCACCCTATTAAAAAAATCAATCATCTATTTAAGCAGAAACATTGCTTTAGATTATATATGTAAACTAATAATATATGCATAACACTAAAGTACTGCTTTTAAAGTCATTTGTTTACTAACCCAGTGAAACTGAACATATTGGCAATCTTGGCAAACAAACAGTCCTTAAAAAGAGATTATGACCTCTGCTCTAGTTCTGACAGGTCACTGACCCCCAGTGAACAAATTAGCACAAAGGTTAAATAGCAAAAGCTGGTTGATCTGCTTAAATGATGAAACAGCCTTTTCTATGACTCAAATAAGCTTTTTGTTTGGTCCCATCATGCTGTTACAATGTTATCCTCTGTACCTCCATGGCTTTCTGCATCATCTTAGCGTCAAACTCTGCTGGAGTCATCATGAGACCCAGAATGAGTCTTTGGAGGTTTTTGGACAGTTCTGATTTTAAGTCAGCCATGAGATCCTGATGAAAAAGAACTGGATAAATCAGCTAAATCCAAATGCCTAGAAATTACAGTAACCACAGTAATATATTCTGTTCAACTGAGAAATCTAGACAGGGCAGTGTCGTACCCGTCCCAAAAGAGATTTAAAAGTCTGTCTGATCTCCTGTCTCTGTGCATTGCTCCTGCGTGCCACAATGTCAATAATCGTATCTTCATCAGTTCCTGAAAAAAAAGGAAATCATATATTATATGGCAGATCCATGCTGTTAACCATAACATAGTGTGCTTTTACGCACCAAATCCCTTCATTGCTTTCCTCAGAGCTTGAGCATCACTCGCAGGGTCAAAGTTTTGATATGGTCGCACAGTTCCTCTTAACTAGTGATGGATAGGAAAGATAAAATTATACACTTAACATTAAAAAAAGACATACACACATTGATAAAATTGATCTATCATATTTGTTAAACTGATTAAAAGCAACATCACATCAGCAGCACAAGCACACATACAGACACACTGAGATTGTGAGATTGGTGTGACACTGAACTGAGTGACTGGAAAAGTGTCACAGGAACTGGCAGCAAATCAAGACTCTGATTAGCAAATTGAGTAGCATTTGGATGCTATCTGTGCACAGACAAAAGCCTCGCTGTATGTTCAGGAGGCATGACACAGTACTCTAGCTTGGCTGGCGCAGAGGGTAATATAATGCAGGCTGCTGAGAGAAAACGTGGGGGTCTCCAACCTGGACTCTGGTCATGGCACTGATTTCCCACATCTTGTAGGCAATCTGTGCAGCTTCTGGGAAGAACTCCCCTGCAATACTGAGAAACAAACAGCTCTTTAGCCTTTTGTGCTGACAAAATAACAATGTGTGGATTGAGGGCTTGACAAAAACAAAATAGCTTCAATTTTTGATCTCTGGCCCTGGCTCAATGAAATCTGCAAGAAAATCTAAATCATAAAACACAGTCTGTAAAGATTGGGGGTACTGTATATAAATGCACTAATGTTCAAAAGTTTGGGGTCAGTAAAAATTTTCATTTAGCAAGGGTACATAAAATTCATTTGAAATAACAAATTATAATTTTATAAAAGATTTCTATTTCAAATTATTGCTAGTCATCAAATAATCCTGAAAAAATGCATCATGGCATTCACAAAAATATTAAGCATCATAACTGTTTTCAACAATGATAACAAAAGTTTTTATTCACAAAATATATGCATGTGCACTGTGTGTAAATGTATTATGTATATATAAATGTACACACATACAATATGTATTTTGAATACCTAAATATAAATTTTAATTTATATTAAATATAAATATAAATTATATGTATATAAATATTTACAAGTACTTATATGAATATAATTTATATTACATAATAATATGGTTAATATATTAACATAACTTCTTTTTAAAAATATATATATACATGCATGGGTGTGTTTTTATATATACATAATAAATATACACAGACATATATATCTAAAACTGTGGATAATACAAATGTTGTCCTGTTTTATGATGGACCGATGTCTCCCTCTTCTGATTGTTCATAATCACTGCAAAACTGGACTAGATGTTTGTGATTTCTGACTACAATCATTAAATGCAATTTACATAATAATGACTTATGTTTTTGAGAGGAATCTGCCTTTGAATGGCTAATTTACACTGATCTCTGCACATAAAGCATTTTAAATGAAAAAGGCTTACTCATCATCTCCTCCACACAACTTCAGCAGCGTGCGCTTGTAATCTCCAGATGTGTCATCCTGTTGGGTTAACAAACACAACATGCACCCATCAATGTACCAATGTACCACATTAATAAACCTTATTCTCTATGTAACTAAACAACAAATGACAACTATAACTATAAGGCCAAAGAGAAAAACTTCACTATTGGTAATATGACATACATAAACGAACTGAGAGAATGCATTTAACTCTGTATTGTGATGTGTTTGTGTATATGCACCTGAATCATGTTGTACAGAGATTTCTCATAGCGGAGCCTGAAGCACTCTCTGATGTCCAACATGTCAATCTCAGAGCGGGAGACCATGATGCGGATCAGAGTGTTATCAGCCGTGCCCAGACCCTGCAGATGGATTGGAAAAATGTCAAAGCATTGATAAGAGCCTGGAGAATAGCAATTTCACTCCATTGCAATTCATTTTAACAGGTAACACTACCTTCATGGATTTGTAAAGGCGTTTGGCGAAGAACATGGGCTTACTCCTGATGCACTGAACTATGGGAGAAAAAAAAAAAAGCAGATCTTAGAGAAAATGCCGCAGTGAACTATCAGGTATCGATTGCAGGGTGGCAAAGCTTACCGACAGCCAACATCAGTCTTTCAAAGTCCCCGGAGAGCTCGCTCTTAATACTGTCCTCAATGGGCTTCTCAGCAATTTTCTGGTATTCATCAAATACTAAAAAACAATTATATATTTGCTATTATGTCCTACAGAAATCATCCATGTTAAACTGGGTAATCCGAATAATGCAATAAATCTTAACCATTAATAATCTAAATTCATTAACAATCATAAAATTGCACATAAAAGTGCATCTTGGATAATCACTCATTATTTAGGTCAATGCACAGTGCTTTAGCGTCAGATTATTAAAAGCAGCAACCTGATGGTCAAATCTAAACGGCGGTGCAGTGAAGCAGTGCTACAGACACAGAAGAGAGACTGTGTAGTGGAGGAGGAGTGCTAGTCAGCAGAAATCTCTGTGTACAGTGTGTGGCTGCAATTGTCATACCCAACTGCAAATGGGTCACACTTCGGTTTCCCAGCAGCATGATGAATTTGGCCTCGTCTGTGCCCCACTGTGCCTCTCCTGCGTCATACAGGTCCTACAGTGAGATTACACAATCATTCTTTCAGGAGGCAAGTCAAGAGGTCAAAAACACAATTGTGTTGCATGGTAGGGTATTGTAGTATTCTACATAGTTTTCCTGTTGCCTTTATGCACTATAGAGCCAAATAAATATGTAAGTAATCATATAAGCATTCAGTTGCGTTTATTTTGTTTATGTAGGAAGAAAGAGAGTGCAGAGTAATACACTCATTGTAAATAGTATTTTACCACAGAAGGTCACAATCGACCAATCAGAATCAATGTAATACTGATTTGTAGTATTATTTATCCAGTGATCTGTTTGAAAAAGAGCTAGTTCTCAGTCTAATATTCTAATATTCAAACTCACTTGAGCATCTTGCTCCACAAGGTCTTCACTAACAACATCATCTTCCTCTCTGGTCCCCTAAGAAAACAAGACAATCACCCTTATTAAAAAAGACTCACTAAACTGTATTGTAAAAGCAATAAAATAATAATAATTAAATATATATATATAACTGATCTACAATTAACACACACAGCTTCTTGATTTAATATATATATATATATATATATATATATATATATACACATTATAACCATAAATCAACATACATACAAGATTTGAATCACCTGAAGCAAAACAACCAGCATCTTCTTAAAATGTCCAGATGTGTCCCCTATAACATCTTCTTCAAGGTCTCTGTCATATGCTGTAAATACAATCACAGAGTCAAGCTTTGCATCAGTACGGAAGAATCTCTGAATTCTTGTTAACTCGTGAAAATCAAACAAACAAAAAAATAACTCACCATCTTTGTACGCTGCCACCAGATTATGAATCTGCTCATTGGTTCTTGAAGCGAGAATTTCAATCAAACATTTCTCATCTGTTCCTGCTCCCTTTAAAGCAAGAAGGTCCATTACTGAGCACAAATAGCATATTCTGTCTCTTTAATTTGTATTTATCTACTTATAAAAGACAATGTACAGTCAGCTAGTAAAATTCTTCAGAGGGATATGAGTGCAGTTCCGTAAATGACAAAGAAATTACAGAAGAGAAGAGCATTTTGTCATATAGGACAGTGTTAGCATTGCAAACTTTTTTCAAACCATGCAGTATTTTATGGTAATGAGGCATTTGCAGAAAGCAGTTAAAATCTGCAATGAATAGCAATTTAGGTTTAAACTTCACATTAAGAGTTGAAACAAAGCTGGTACTATATCTGAGAAGAATAAATATTAAATATGTAAAAAAATATATTTCCTTTCAAAAGTACAGTCAGACATTTCTTCAATATTTTCTATTACTGAAGATCTTATTGGCTAAATCCTTTTTGATGTTTTTACAGCCATAAAGATCATGAAATGGTTAACACTCACTAAAGAAAGAACTAGCCCATTACCATTTAATTAGTTAAGGAAAACCACTTACCGAATCCTAATGATAGCAACAGCAAAACACAGGGAAACATTCTCAGGACAGAACATGCAATGAATAACAGAGAATATAGCTGATACTGTAATTAGTCTTTTAATTTAGTATAGACCACACATCATGTAGCCGTTTTGTTGTTATATTGAAAACAATTCAAATCATAATTCAATATATTTTCAGAAAATATTAATAATACAGCATAACACATCTACCTGAACATAAGCCATGCATTTGAATTATTAATTTTAATACGATTCCACTAGCCAGGCACAGCACATTTAACTGACAGTCTCAAATTCTCAAAGCATCAAGATTCTCACATACCTTAATGGCATCCTTGATTTCTTTGGCATCATGATAGGCTGGAGGTCTCATCAAACCCACAATCAGACGTTCAAACTTCCCTGTGAGCTCGTATTTCAGATCATTAATTAAATCCTGTAAAATAACATATTAATGATGAAGTGCAATTTGTTCTATAAGTCTTTTATGCATTTGCTTAATGCTTGCCAGATATTTTCCAGTACCTTCCCATACTGTGATTTGTAGGCAGCACGGATCTCCTGCCTCTGAGCATTGCTTCGTGAGGTAATCAGGTCTAAGATGGCCTCCTTGTCACTTCCTATGAAACAAAAGAGAATACTTTTTAGTGATATGGACACATCCCAGCAGCCACTGGTTTCATATTTAACATCTATCTAGGAGTCCTGACACTCACCAAATCCCTTCATGGCATTATACAGGGCCTCTGCATCACTGCCTGCATCAAAGTCAGGGTCATCCACAATTGTACCTCTGAATTCCTATAACAAAAGTAATAAATATCTAGCTGTTGTTTTTACTGAACATGAAGTCCAAGAGTTGTTGGAAGATTAATCTTATCAAACCCAATAAATAATAATAATAATAATAATAATAAAAATCCATATTACAAGATTTACTTGAAGCAAAACTGCAAACAATATTATAACATAAACATATCTTGAATTAGCATAGATTTTATGAAGGTATGCTTAAACAAGAAAATGTAGTAATTTAGTAACTGTTACATTTAGTAATATTTTGAAATATATATATATCTTTTTGCAATACATTTAGATGTCTTTTACAGTCTCGTGCATTATACTGAACTCACAAAATGTAATTTAAGTTGCTCATGGGTGGGACAGGCTACATGTGTTTATATAATCCCAAAATGTAATTTTACACCAACATTCAGACTCGCCCTCATCTGCCTTTAAGTCCAAACCCAGACGGGACCATTGACTGGACAGCTGACACCTGTCAGTGCAGCAGTCCTGTGTTATGGTCAGCATCATACAGAAGGCCTGTATGCGACTTAAATGTCTGTAACCTTACACTTTCAGCCCTACTGAATCTATAGAGGGATCGTTCTCCTTCAGAGAGCAGCAGACCTCACATCTGACAGGGCATAAATGCTACATGACTGTGCATTTTCAAAGCTCCTCTGCACTCACTGTCTCCCTACAGTTATTCCCCATTATATTGGCATTGCAGACGTGGGTTAGTAGGGCACAGAGCCAGGGTCCTCCTCCTCATGCTTCTGTGCACATGCTCGAGGCCTCTCCAGCAGCTATCGCTCAACACAGCAGCTGCAGGGTTCTACGTCTACAGCAACAGACCCCTAGCAACACCAATTTCAGCAAACAAACACCTGGCCAGGCACACTTCTACAATATTAATTAAGAATAGTGTAGTGACAAGCAGTTTCTTACTTTCAGAAAACATCTAAGATTTCACTAAGAAAGCTTTGGAAACATAAGGTTTTCAGCTACATTAAGAAGAAAACAGTGAAATATAACTTATTAACTTACAAAATAACAATCTAAAGGACATTTTCTGAAGAAAATGTAATTGCTATCAATGGCAAACTACCACGTGGCAAATAGAAACAATCTATTTCTACTGTTTTAATCTGAAGTCATACTTTTTGAGCATTAACAAATGTAATAGCTCACCTCTCCTCAATAAGCTGCATAATTTAAAATGTTATTCGTGTAGCACAAACAAGGTTTAATATTTTGGGATAGAGGTTTATTCAAATCCCTAATCCTAATAATAGCAAAAGCTTGATTTTACAAGCCTCAATAACAAATAATGAATTATTATTGTGCTTTTTGCTACTACCTACCTAAAAAAATAAGAGTAAGATAAGATAAAAAGTAAGGTACTGTATCAAGATAACTCAAAAATAAGACCATTGAGCCACCTCATGTCTACATGCAGCATTGTGGTGTTCACAACAGATCTAATTTTTTAATGAGCAACTCATTGACCTCTGAGATTCCATAAAGAAAACTGATATTCTATACTCTCTAAACTACAATAGATGGAAAACGAGATTCGTTACCATGATAATGGAGGCAGAGGTCATGTTTTTGTGGCCATTTTTCAAATGTTGCATCAACATATTGCAAGTAGAAGTGTTGGCTTACTTTGCCCATGTTTGATCAGTTACTGGTTGCCAATGGAATGATAGTCTTGAACCTGCAGAGAGAATTTAGAAGAAACAAATTAATGTCAGTCTGTGCTTAACTTGTGTATGTTTAGGGACAAAATGTAATGTGCTTTTTAAAATGGCAGGTCAGTCTACTGTAAGCAAATACATCCCCTATTCACATGTACAGTAGTTAAAAATTTGCTTCTGAGGCAAATTAACTATGAATGTTTCCATAAGTTTACTCCTATAAGTATTCCAAACCGTTCAATCTTTATGGTTTTTATTTAATCACATAGGAATGACCTAAAGATTATTTTCCCCTAATTCAAACCATTTCTCCTCCCTATACGCTGAAGGCAAAGACACATTTTCCACAGGATACTCTTGTCTTGGCTCCACCTAGTGAACTTATACTATGCTCTCTTTCACTACATCATAATCAGGCAAAAAAAGAACAGGGAACTCTCAGTGATGGAGGAATGACCAGTCTGCAGTAGACCAATGGAAATTTGATTCTCTGTTATAATGCCAAACTTGTGCACAAATCAAAACAAAATAAAAATAGAAAACAGAAAATCATAGTCAACTTTCTGTATTGTTTTTTGTCAGTGTAGTCCAAAAATAGACACTCTCCCTGTCTGGTCAGGAATACATTCAAGGTCTGAGAAAGGCATTCACAGCCCCACCCAAGCAGCAATACCACAAATTATAATTAAATTAATTAAAAATGAATTAAAAATATCCTCAGCTGATTTGCTATGACATTATATAAAAATGTAAAGACGTTTAATACAATCGCAATATTAAATTACATACCTTAAGTATATAATCAACTTTTCACATCATGCGTGTGTTTATTTTATACAACTGAGCTTCTATATTATTCTATATTCTGTGGTAGTAGAAAAAAAAATTAATTAATCTCTGAACGCTAAAGTTACTAAAGTGGCACAATTGAAATGTAATGAAATGCGCGTTTATATGCTTCAGTATGTGTACTTCTATCTGCTAACCCAGTCCTTGAGAATATTTACAAATAGTAAACACAGCAAAAGCAACATTTTACCTTAATCTCAGGGAGTCTCGAGCTCCGGTTGACGGTGGTCCGTTGTCTCTCGTCAGTGGTCTCGCGGAGAATCGTCCTTACATGTATCAGCTGCTCTTCTCTGACGCAACGTATGCGGCGCAAACTACTCGCAGTATTCAGCTCAGGATAGCTATGATGTAATGTCCATGGCGTGTCGTGATAGCCACTTCTGATGACGTAGGGATTACTATCAGTAAAGACATGAGGTGGTTTTTTTTTCAGACAATATCATCTGCAGTGTATCTGCCGATCTGTATATGCAGCTAATTTGAGGATTCCTGTTAAGTTTTGGGTTAAAATGATAATTTGAGAAACAATTGCACAGTAGACTACTTGTGAGGTTAAAGATCTAGGCTACTCAGCAAAGTTGTACACAAATACATTTCAGTAAACGTAATAAAATAAAATAAAATAAAATAAAAAATCAAAATGAGACTTTAAATTCAGCTGGAAAGGGAAATAAACAAAGTTATTCTAGACGTAGCCTATGGCAACCACCATGTTGACATTTGTGGATCATCTGTGGTATGCAACGAACATACTTTTCTTTATATAGGCCTAGTAAAGTATTTTGCCTCTTTATAAAAACATAAAAGTACTTTGCTGGGACATCAAGAGCTGTGCCGATAGGCCTAAGTGTCAGTATCTCAAAACTATTACTATTGGGATAAATAGTAAGAGCAGCTTAAAAGTAGCTACTCAGTATTTACTAACTGTAGCTTTAATTTCTGAAACATTATCAAATTGACTTTTACTTTTTATGTGATATTACAAGTATTTGAAGGAAATAAGGTAAGCATTTTCAAGTAAATTATGGCTTAAAAATATACTTATATAGTGCCTTCCTTTAACAACAATGAGGAATTCTTTATCATATCATCTTTATCATTTCACAAGTGAAAAAAGCACCAATACAAATTCTAATTCATTTAATTTCATTCTTGTGAATAGCAAAGATATATGCATCTATTTCATTGAATTATTTAGAATTTTATTAAGTATTACATTTAAAGAAAATCACACTAAATCAAAGGCTTTTCAGAAAAAAACAGCATAAATGTAAAAACATTTAGATAGACAAGGCTTAAGTCTAATGCTAAATTAATGTAAATGTGAATCTGAGCTGTTTCAAATGAAAGAAACTTGGACTGACAGATCTTAAAACATGACAAACATTTAGCGACTTTGCTTTGTCTTAAGATGCACACCAGTAATTTTTTTTCTAAATGTTTATGTTTATAAAAATTACTTAAATTTCCTAATTGAACTATGGTCTATCCTGGTTTAGGCTAAGCCCTGTCTATGAAACTGGAACTATGATTTTTCACGTCTCTCAATAACAGATAAGCACCAACCTGTAGTAATAACAAAATGTAACAAAATTTCACAGATCACAATTTTCTGGAGCAATAAAATTTGATCATTTAACCTCAAAAAAAGTTTTGGCTAAATCTCACAAATTATGATATTCAAATGAAAATTATAAAATCTAAATGTGTTGAGATAAGATTGCGTGAATACAGGCTTCATTAAATAGATGGACCAGTAAAAGTAAAAGATCTTGAGGAAAGATCTTGTTTGGAAATACATGCAGCCTGACCCATATTTAGGCAGAAACATGTTAAAAATGTTTACATGAACTGTTAATGAAGCACTCAGATGCAAATTCAAACAAAGTGTCTTCTGAATAAACTTCAGAAGAGAAGCAGAAAGTGTTTTCTGATATGCTCGTGTGTCCAATGGCTAATCGTGTCTGCCTTGGCGTGAGATTGTGACAGGGCTATTTCTGTCCGAGCCTTTCCAGTAAGAGGGTGAGGAATTCAAGATCAGAACAGCATAGTAGAGCAAAGCAGAGGGAAAGGGACCTTGATACAGCCACTACTCATTAACAGTAAACGTTTCTTCCTAAATATGGTGTCATCTCATTAAACTCACAGATTGATTTGGTTCTGTTTGGTATGTTTTACCAATAACTGTAACAAAGGTGTTTAAAAAAAACCCCTGTGTTACAGTTATTGGTAAAGCATGGATTAATCACTGGAATCACATAAAGCATTATTAAATGTGTTAACTTTCTGCACTACAAATCATGAAGGTCATCATCTAAGCCCTGATTTCTTTGTAATAAGTAAACAGCAAGGCACAGCAAAGAAGGGCTGCCATCTAGTGAACAGAAAGTGAACTGTTAGTTGAAATTGTTAATGTTAAATAAGAATGTACTCTTTTTTTTTTTTCTTGTATGAAACAACGTCCTCTTTTATTGTGCGAATATTTGCTAAGATCATCATAACCTCACAGCAATGTTACAAATCTGTCTTTGGTTCTGAACGTGGAATTTTATCCTCACCCTGTGCCTTGGCTGCAATTATGAGCACATTATGGGGCCAGAGAAATGCTGAAAGAAAGACTACTTTGTTGCTAATGCCATTGAGTGGGTGGGTCAAACAGTCCACTCTTGTATATATTGTTGTAAAAAATCACTTGGCCTCATTGGTGTGAAAGAGACAGATATATTTAGATGCTTATTACAAAGATACAGACTGCAAACTTCTCTGGACACAATTAAGGTAAAAAAAAAACCAAACAAATATTCACTTACTAATTTGATGCATTAAGAAATGTATTTGCAAGCTCTTTAGTCATTAGAATCATAACACTTTATCGTTTTTTGTTAGTTTGTTTTTATTATGCATTACTTCAGTGCATCTGGTGCAAATTTTTAGTAAATATGAAAGTAATTCATTAAGTAGAAAATTATTTCAAATGTTGCTTCAGTTCACATGCATATTAGAAAACATAAAGTAAGGCATGTAAATTAACGAATAACAGTTTCCTGCATAGAAAAGTAAACAAATTACAGCAGAATAGGACTTTTTTGCGACATTGTGCTCTGTAGATTCATGTTGGCATGGCATGTGATCAGTGCTATAGAATGCAGTATGCAGCAGTAGATTCCTAGCAGGATTAGCATGGATTGTAAATCTCCAGTTGGCAGATATTAGAAAGCCACTACACAAAAAGGACGTGTGCCAGCCGACCGCTGCCAAGTCATGAATGCAGCTTTGTCTATCCTTCTTCATTATCTCATGGAGCCACAGAACAGACCTCTGTCTAGAGTTTAGAAGAGGATACGGGATACAGTAGAAAAGGATGGACACCTGACTTGCTGTATAAATCAATAAACCAATGAAAAGATTAACGCAATGTTAACAAAGTTAAAACAGCCTATAAAATGAGATAGATTTTTTTTTTTCTTCAAAATTACTTGAATTAAATGATTTAGTAATTTAAAGTGGATCAGTTATACCATGTTTTATTCTTTAATTCAATTTAAAAAATAATAATAATAATTTGTGGATCACAAAGATTGTTTATACTTAAATAGATATCTGTTTAATTCTTTCTTACTTTTTTGAAGGTTTGAAAGTGAAGAAAAACATCTCTTTGAAAACATGAAGATATTGTGATAAGGTAAATGGGAGGACAAAAATGGATTGACAAATAAATGACCAGCATGCAACGGATTAAAAACTATTATATTTCAGGCCGATTACTGAGCATAATCCAGATTAGTCGTCCAATGACACAATAGCATGGAAATTATATTAGAAATGACATTTGATATAATGACTAAATGATAAAACAAAAGTCATTTTAGCTTAATAAAAAAGAAAAAAAACGTCATTAGTTTAAAAACAGTTCACCTCGAAACTAAAATTTGTTAAGATTTACTCACCCTTACCCCTTACCAAATGTAGATGAGTTTGATTGTTCATCAGATTCGATTTGGAGAAATTGAGCATTGCATAGTTCACAAACGGATCCTCTGCAGTGAATGGGTGCCGTCAGAATCCAGATGTGAAGGGGTGCCAATGAGAGTGCAAACAGCTGACAAATAATATAATACAAATAATACACAAGTTTGGGCTTGTAAGAAATCATTTCAAACAAATAACCCAAGTACATTTTCAGCAAATGTTTATTTTTGGGTAAACATAAAAAAAAAAATGTATATCATTAACCAACTTTTATATATTTGTAACCTCACACACAAGCTATATTCAAACTAAACCTTTTACTTTTACTCACCTATAACAGCCAATAATGCAGTCAATGCGGTCTTTCCTGAGGGGCCTGTGCCGCAGGAAGCCCCTGGAGCCAGAGGGAGAGGTATCCACCTTTCGTCGCTGTCTTACAACATTAGATCTTGTGGCTTTGGGAGTGGGCAGCACCTTAGGGGCCGGTGTTTATGTGCTCTCTGGAGAGGTGGCCCGGACCCTGGCTGGACCAAGTATTATCATCTCCTTCTTCATTGCTGCTTTAGCTTCTGTCTTTGCTGGGCTCTGCTATGCTGAATTTGGTGCAAGGGTTCCTAAGACTGGCTCTGCCTATCTGTACAGCTATGTGACTGTAGGAGAAGTGTGGGCCTTCACCACAGGATGGAATTTACTACTGTCTTATGTCATCGGTAAGTAAAAATGCAGATAGATAGATAGATAGATAGATAGTGTCAAAGGTCAAATACTAACAGAGCTTTCTCTTGGTTTAGGCACATCAAGTGTGGCCAGGGCATGGAGTGGTACATTCGATGATCTTATAGGAAATGTGATGGCTAATTATTTTAGCAAATATGCAGCCATGAAACTGCCTGGACTAGCAGCTTACCCAGACTTCTTTGCAGCTGGTCTTATAATGATTCTCTCTGGTATCTGGTTTCATATACTGTCTAGTTCATTATTTACCATCTATGGCAAAGGCTTAGACATTACTTACTGTATTTTTCTCACAGGTCTTCTTGCATATGGCGTGAAAGAATCAACCACAGTCAACAAGATATTTACAAGTGTTAATATACTGGTGTTGGTGTTTGTTGTCATCGCTGGCTTTATCAAGGGAAATCTACAGAACTGGTTTATCACTGAAGACGTCATCCTGAATGCAACAGCAAATCAAGAGTGAGTACATTTGCATTTATTATTTATTGGAATCATCAGTGTACTGTAGTAATATTCAGTGTAATACTTTAGGTCTGCAAACGTTAAAATCATCTGTGTATGTTCAGTATAGAATACTGCTTGATGCAGTATACAGGACATATACCGCATTTGGAAAAATAAAATCAATTGCCTTTTTTACAGAACTTATACAGAATAGATACAAATTCCAAATCTGCATACCAAATAGCATACTACTTTTGCTATTATGGCAAAAAATAGTATGTTAGCATGCTATTCCAAATTCAGTCATATCCTCGGTTCTTTTCTAAAACTGCTTTTTTTTTTAAGAAACCTAACATCCGCCATCAACATCACCACTCAGTATGGAGCAGGTGGCTTTTTTCCTTTTGGATTTGAAGGAACACTTGCAGGAGCAGCTACATGTTTCTATGCATTTGTTGGCTTTGATTGCATTGCAACTACAGGTAAATCTGAAAACATAATCAAAATTTTTGGATTTTGGATGCATTTATTTCAATAAAAATCAGAAAAGATTGTTATGAAAAAGAAAATTGTTATGAAAAAATAAAATAACTGTTTTCTATTTTTATAAATGCAATCAGTCTTCAGTGTCACATGATTCTTTAGAAATCATTCTAATATGCTGATTTGCTGCTCAGTTATTTTGTTCTTGCTGATCCCGGATTTTAGTGCATGTTAACATTAGTGGTCATGCTTTTAAAGTGCATGTTTGTGTAGGCGAGGAGGTAAAGAATCCTCAGAAGTCTATACCTGTGGGTATCGTGGCGTCTCTGCTCATCTGTTTCCTGGCGTACTTTGGCGTTTCGGCTACTCTGACTTTGATGATGCCATACTACAAACTCAGCATTCAGAGTCCTTTGCCTGTAGCCTTCACTTACATTGGCTGGGCTGCTGCAAAGTACGCTGTGGCAGTCGGGTCCCTGTGTGCTCTGTCAACAAGGTAAAGAAGTCCCAGATTGAGATTTGAATCTCTGTTACGTATTAGATCACTTATAGACATATCATTTCATCTGCAGCCTCTTGGGGTCCATGTTCCCAATGCCCCGTGTCCTGTTTGCCATGGCTAGAGATGGACTCATGTTCAAATCACTGTATAAAGTCAGCTTACAGCAGAGTCCAGTGGTGGCCACACTATCCTCTGGGACTGTGGCGGGTAAGTGTACAAAAAAAATAAACTACAAATCGTATCAGTTAATTTGGGCCTCTTTTTCATCTCTCACACAGACTAAGCCAAATCATAAGACTAGGGATTATTTCTTTCTTTAAGATGAATAGTAAATAGTCTGCAGCTTTTGAGCAAAATACAAAAGCCCTAGAAATCATGTGCTCTGCTTTATTCCAGCAATAATGGCTTTTTTATTTGACCTGAAGGCATTGGTTGATATGATGTCAATTGGAACCCTCTTCTCCTACACACTTGTGGCTATTTGTATTCTCATACTAAGGTTGTATTCCCAGCGCCAAACTTCCCTTTTAACACCATGATGCAAATCTTTGAAGCTAAAAGTGGTTTCTTTCAAGGTATCAAGAGACGGCTTCAGAGGGAAATGATTTGCGCACACCCACAACTTCGACGTTTGGGTTTTTAAAACCCCCTTCATATCCTACCAATGAAACTTCGAACACTGTTACAACCTGCACAGTTTTTCTCGGTATGCAGAAAACCTCAGTAAATTCCTTAGTAAATCCAAAGAAGTACCAAAAAATATGACCATTATCAAGTTTCTTTCACATATTTGATTTTACAGTTGTGTTGGTGCTTATTCTGTCACTGCTGGTGAGCAAAGCTATCAGATCTTTGTTGATTCTGGAGATCTGGAGTGTTGTGAGTGTAACTGTGATCCTGGTTGTAATGTTACTCACGGTTTTTATTATCTGGAGACAACCACAGAACCCAACCAAAGCCTCCTTCATGGTAAGCACAGTGCTTTTACCAATATAGAAATTATCTTGATATATATATATATATATATATATATATATAATAGCACCTAATATTATCAATAAATTAAATAAAATTATTTATAGCTCATATTTTCTGTAACCACAGGTACCTTTCTTGCCTTTACTCCCTGTGGCGAGTATGTTGATCAACGTTTACTTGATGGTTCAGTTGGGAGGAGACACCTGGATTCGCTATGCTGTGTGGATGGCTGGGGGTATGCATGCAAAATATTGAAATGTTGCTTAAAAATCTAACCCATTTTAAATGTGTATCTTTTTTCTGATCAGGTTTCCTTATCTACTTTGGATATGGAGTGAGGAACAGCGTCCAGAGGCAAAGGTTACTGAGCAGTCAGGTCACCATTGAAACCACTGAAACCAAATAACCAAAATAAATTGATGAACTACAGATAAATCCTGTGCACCTGTCACATCCACCAAGTAGATTCAAGTTACAACTTTTATCATATTTGCAGTGAAACAATCTCTGTCATTTTATATTTTTTATAATAAATAAATAATTCAGAATCTTCAAGTTGACCATGCCTTGTTTAATGCATTATAAATGTACTTTATGCTCAGAATTTATTTGATCCAAAAACACAGCAAAAACAGCAATTCTGTGAAATTATATTACAGTTAAAAGTATTTTTTAACACAATTTTAACACACTTTAATCTGAAATTTATGTGATGGCATTTTCAGTATTGACTGATACTACTTCTAAAATGTCTACATTGTTACTTTCAATCAATTAAATGCATTATTTCTGAATAAAATATAAAAATCATCTGACATAAAACATATATCATACTGTAAATATGCTTGACCAAATGGGACAACATGCAAGTATCAAGATTTTAAATAGTTAACCCTTAAGAAAAAAGATTTGAGCTAACTAAAGAGAATCACAGTTCATTGTTGATGTTTATTTATGTAACAAAATGTAAGCTTGCAAAAGAGTTTTGATATTTTGGTCATTTTGGTAAAGTGTAGGACTTTCATAGCAAATAGCTGCACCTCTGAGCTGCTGAGTGAACTGATGTGCCCTTAAAGGACTTAATCTTACTTTCAACTGTGAGGGCACAAAAACAATAGTACCATTCACAAGAATCTACCTGTGTCGCACTAATCAGATCTGAACTATTAAATCAAACAGAAACTCCGAAAACTGGGTCATTCCACAGCAAATACCAGGCCGAGTTTATAGGCTGCTGGTATCTTAGTTCAGCAGCTTTAGCTTTATTTTTTTATACACCAGTATAACTGAAGTAAATGTAATATAATGTAGAATATAGCCTACTAATCATGCATAACACTATCATGTCCATATCTGTTGATCAATTTCACATAGTCTCCATTACAGACTGCCTCGTGACAAATGTTTTCACAGAGCAGACTGATGAGTTTTTACAGCTAAATAAACACTGGCTGCTTTTTCAGTTGGATGGTCAGCTCTCCTCAGACCCTGATTGGTAGAATGAACATAGAAAGGACCTACCAGAGGAATTTAGGGTGCTCGTGTGACTTTGGTAAACTCCTTTCCCCCTACCTTTCTATTTTTCCCTTCTCTGCATGTATTTTAAGGTTTAACAGAGTGAACTAAAGGTTGTTTGTGGTTGCTGTGAATATTCTCCGCCATGAAGTGGAGGGTAGTGCTATTTACTCTGCTTGTTTCTCTTTTGATCATTCAGTTCGGTGAGTATCTCACCTCTTAAGAGGCAATATTACAATTATAAACAATATGCCTGTACAAAGCAGGTATTAATGCAATGCATGTAAAAGGTATCAAAAGTTGCATATTAAATGTTTTCGTTTTGCATGAAATGGGTTTAGTTTTCAGGGACTACATGAACTTGCACATTGAATTTAAAAACAAAGTGATTGCTGAATAAATGCATACTAAATGTATATATATTTTTTTTTGATAAATCATTAAAATCATAATATCAGAGTCAAAATGGCTTTAGAATTGTTTTTACATGAAAAACAGGCATGTGCCAAAAGGCTGAACCAGACCAAAAGACAAAAGCTGAGAAGAGACCAAATGGAAAGGGATCCAAATCAGGGAAGGGATCAGGAAAGACTCCTGCTTCCAAACCTAAAGTGAAAACCACCCTTGAGACCCCTAAAGGACAAGGGAGGAAATTTATGCTCCAGAAACTGGGGGACACCCTTACTGTACAAGCAGGTGATATGTTAGAGCTGAGGTGTAAAGGAAATCCTGTCCAGTGGGCCGTTCCCACCTATCTGGAAGAAGACGATGAAGGACGACTCAGGTATGAGCTACAAGAGAAATAAAATCTGTTATAGCATTAGAATGCGTAATCAATAGTTTTTTTGTCTGCATTTTCAGGACAGTTCAGCATGAACATTATGGCACACTGATTTTGGCAAATTCAACAGCAGCAGATACGGGGGAGTTCACCTGCTATCCTATGTATTGTGAGGATAAAGACTGCAGAAAACAGTATGACAAAGGCATCAAAGTCTTCATCTTTTTCTCGGGTAATATGACAATATAATGTGATTAACAGAATGCAAATGACAGTATTTGTATAGTAGCAAAAATATGACACTTAAATCTAAAATTTTCAACCCCAGTTGGACTCAATTCTAACAATTAAACACAGTAAAAGACAGATTTTCATTATATAAATTTAGAGATGACAATTGTCTGTTTCCATTTCTCTCTCAGACCCTCAGGAGTTGTTTGTACCTTCTGATGACTATTACAAGGCCATTCAGCTTCGCGCAAACCGGCCCACTGTCCTGCCCTGTCAGGTGACTTCTCCGCATGCAAAGGTGACTTTACACCGGGAATTTCCTCCAATGGAGGTGAAGGTGGATGGACGAGAAATCTCCTTTGATGTCAAGAAGGGTTTCACCATCCACAGACCGAAGCAGCATCATGCTGGATATCTGCACTGTGTAGCAAGCCTGGGGAACTTTCGCCAGAGCTCAACCACCTACATGCTCATCTATGTCAACTGTGAGAATTTCCTCTGTTGTTAGCACACAACAGAAAACCGAAAGCACGCAACAACATAAATCAGACTGTAGAAATTTCAGAAATGATTTCAGAATGTCTTTACCCTGGCAGATCCAGCCGCTCCTCCGTTTCCTGCGATCCAGGCCTCCTTCGACACTGTGGCAGTGGGACAGAATCTCCAGGTGACATGCACTGTGATAGGAGAGCAGGACGTGCAGGTGGACTTTACCTGGGAATATCCTGGACAAAAGGTTAGATTAGAGATAAGACACGCAACTTATCAGAACAAACACACACACAAATTATGTTAAATTTTCATTATTTAAAAAGCATATTTTTAATTTTGTATTATCAGATTGGGCGCCCGGAGTACACCCAGGACAGTTTGCAGACAGTGCAGGTAGATGGACATATCCGACAGCGAACTCAGAACATTCTGCTGGTGGACGAGGTCAGAGAGGTTGACCAAGGAACGTATACCTGCACAGCTCAAAACCTAGAGGGTGCAAGGTCTGCGTCAACTACTGTCAAAGTGCAGTCAGCAAAAACCACCACCAAGCCTAAGAAACCATGAAAGAAATATTACAAAACCTGGAGCATGCCAGATATGTACATGCAATACAAAATGTCTGAAAAATGATCCTGCCAGAACAGTTTTTACCTTCTAAATAGAGAGGGGCAATGCTTATAGATCACATATTGAGTATGTATTATTGTTTCATACAGCAAGAAAGCAAAGACTTTAAAAATTAAAATATGACAATCAATCAATGCAACTATACAAACGCTGGTATAAATGGACCATTAATAAATGAGAGGAGGGCGATCCATCATTTTACTATTGACTGTTTACCAAAGTCTCTTTAATACTACTTCCATAGTCTTTGCTGTTTACACACTTCTAATATTGTGCACTTTTGAATCCTGTACCTATATACTATTTTTTCATACTATACAAATAAAACATAATATTAATAATATTAACAGTTTATTTTATCCTTGTTCTTTATAGTCATTTAAACTAATACTTTTATCATTAATAAAACGAAACCCACTGAATCCCAGAACTACCACAGCTTACACATTACCAGCAGAGGGCGACATATTTGCGCTATTGAAAATACAGGAAAAATGTGGAAAAACATTAGCAATGTGTTCATATTACAGCAACTATATTTATAATGTGTTAGGAATTGGTTAAAAACATTGGTTTTACGTATGGATTACTGTGATGTTTTTAGCTACAGCTTTTTGTGCTATCATCCTGACGGCACCCATTCATCCCATATAATGCCAAGTGTTTCAACGAAAAATCAAACAAATCAATATATCCTGAATGGCCTGAGTGAGAGCGTGTGAACTATTTCTTTTAACAGTTTTGCAGTTTTTTTCTACAGTGGGGCTCTAAAGGGTTAAAAAGTCTAAACACACCAGATGTTTTCTTTTCACTCATTTACTGTTCCTGAAATGAAACCATTCAGGATGTCTCTGCTCTATGCTCAAAGGACAGGAAGCATGCAGTGTGCACTCAGGTGTGTGTCTGGAGGCTATAGTCATCAGAGAGAGTGTGGGGAGGAGCGGTAATGACAAGGTGCTGTCAGTCGTCCTCTGTAGAAGGAGGTCTTGGGGCCAGATATGAGTCTGTGTCTAGCTCTATGAATAATTATAACAACAGGATGCGTCAGAGCTTGGGATACACCTCCCTTGATCATTATGTTCTGTTCGTTCCCATCGGAAATACATTATCTGTATAAAAAATTTATAAAGCTGATGCAGCTCTTACACAGCACAGCCTCAGGTCTCATTTGTGCTCCAAATTACATATCCAGGTAAACAGCGGAAATGAAGGAGAGTTGATCATACTATACCTTTTAACTGTTTGGGGTCAGAAGAATTTTATTTTAAAACGTTTTTCAGCAAAGAGTCATTAAAATGGTTAAAAGCAGTGTTTTCACATAAAAGTAGAAATTAGAAAAAAATTGTAAATTAATCACTTTTTTCCTAGATCATATTTCAGTATTAGAATATCTGAATGATCATGTGACAATAAAGACTGAAGTATTATATATTAATACATTAAAATATATTAAGTGTAATTTTAAATCGTAATGATATTCACAATATTATTGATGACTAAAAAGTAAAGAAAGAAAGAAAGTTCATTATTGTAATCGCCAGGTGGCACTGTAGAGTCGCTGTGATAAATCACTGAACCCGATTAGTTCAAATCTCAGAGAGGGAAACCGAAGCGCAACATTACGTTGTGCAAGACTCCCGACATCAGATCATCTCCACCTCTCTCTACAGATCGCAATCGGCGCCGAGGAATATCTCTCTATTGTTTTCTGCTAAATCAACCTAAATAATTAACACCCGTCTCATCTGTATTGTGATTGGGCGCCAGCAATAATGGTGAGTCTGCGGTGACTTTAGTGTCTGTTTGCACTTGCTGCAGTGTCTCTATATAGACAGTCACATATAGAATTAAGCCTGATCTCTGTCTGTAAACATAGCTTAACGGTGCACATCGTTAAACTTGAGTTAATGTAACTTTATTTTTACTGCATGTGATCTGAAAATGAATTTACAGGTGTCCTTTAGTTTGTGGAGCGGCAAAATAATAACATGCATGCATATGTAAGAACATATTTTATTTATGCCAATATAAAAATATATTTAAAAAAACGTGTTTTATATATAT
>JAUCMS010000024.1:9254014-9269409 GCA_032357445.1 Enteromius radiatus
GGTGTGTTTGATTAGGGTTAGATCCAAACTCTGCAGTGCATCGGACCTCCAGGGTAAGATTTGAGGAACCCTGCTCTTTTTAAAGCAGGTCAGAGGTCGTGTAACTTAGTGTGCAAACATAGGAGGGTCTCAATTCACTCAAGAAACTCAAAGACGTTGTTGTAAGGTGAAAACCTGTAAAGTTTTAACAAAGGGTTGAGAGATTTTGAGTGAAATCCTTAATAGGAAGAACAATTGAGTTTACTCTACAGTTTCATATGCAGTTTTGACAGATTGGTGTTTTATTACAGCAATGTGTTAAACATCTTTACCAGTATAAAGAAAACCAAGCAATTCATTATATAGCGCCATTCTTCCCCACTGACACTGAACTGAGGTTTCCCTCTTGTGGGAGTAAAAGGGAGTAAAAAAACACCTCATTTGAGAACATTTTGCTATTGTTTTCACTAGTTTCAGTACTGAGGCATTTTTATGTTCAGAATTTAAATACAAAGCAAAGAATATGCCCAAATTCCTTGACATACAACAATGGTTATGAACACTACCATTCAAAAGTCTGAGGTTGCAGACTTCTAAACAAAAAAATTTTGTTTAGAAGTCTCTTAAGCTCATCATAGCCACTTTTATGTTATCACATACAGCAAGAACTGCAAGATTATAAAGTAGTATGTTTTCAATAATTTATTTCTTTGATTGTAAAGAATCATGCTTAATTGATTTTCAGCATCAATTGCCCCAGCATTAAGTACTTGTAATTTTCACTATTATCAACACTGAAAACAGACGAGCTGCTTCATATTTTTGTAGAAACCACAATGATACATTTTTAAAAAATGATTATTCTTTGATTAAACAGTATATTTTTGAAACAGAAATCTTCAGTAAAAACATTTTTAATATCTTAATTCTTGAAAGCATTGAAATTGCATGTATATAATATTAAAATCAGAATATTATGTTTAATAATGTGTTTGCTTATTTTTACTTGTAATGGTTAAAATGGCTTTAGTAGAGAGAACTGTGTAGAAGCAGACAACAAACTCAAAAGCTGAGTATAAATCTTTTTATTATTTAGATGCAAGTATAATAAACATACTGTACTGTTAGAAGATAAATATTTACAATAGTTGCCTTGCAGTTGTTAGTAGAGAAAGCAGAGTCATTACTCAATCACTGAATGAAAACTAAAACAAAAAAGCACTTCCTTAACTCATGTTATAACACACAGTACTCTGCTTTGATCTTACAAATTTCCAGGAGGTAATAAATGATTGTCTACTAAAAGAAAACAACAGACAACGTTTATTATCAGCACATGTCAGTGGCCACACAGCACTCCTACACACCTCATGAAGGCTTTAAACAAGAGCAACATTTTGTTTTTTTAAAAATCGGACAGCATTCGCTGAAGAGCGAAGCTGTGCTGGTACATGCCTGACCTTCGAGAAAGTCACAGATGGTAAAGGTTTTCTCTCTCTAGGTCTCATCTGCCAGAAGAGCTTGTTGTGGACAAGGTTTTCAAATTTCATTTTCATTCAATCACTGCAAAAGGGCAATTTACAAACCACACATTCTGCTTCGGCATGCACATTTTGAGATATCAATCCCTAAAGTGGAGCGGAACAATTGTTTTAAACCCAGGGAGGATTTGAAGAACATCCAGAGGGACAAAATATTATTCCACCGTCTCCCTATACTGATTTAAACAGAGTGAGCTTTACATTCAGGGATGATGGGAAACACCTGGAAACGCTTGTCTAAATGGGGAACAGTTACCACAGTCAGTGTACCGTCCACTGTACATTAATAGACATATAGTTTCAGTACGTTGTGCTGGCAAAGGATCAATGGCTAATGCAATTGTCTGCAGAGGATGCATTTCTCGAATCAACGCATAGACCCGTTTTGATAATGTGAGTGGAAAAGCCTGGAGCTGTGAGAGCTCATTTAGCAAGTCCAGTCAACTCTGATAAAACAATTTGTGTGTGCATTTAAATACATTACATATGTAACCATACTAATGGAAAGTTATACCATCACAAATCACTGCTTTTTTTTTTTTTTTTTTATACACAGAGCAAGACACATGGCTTGGACAAGGTTTTCTCAGACATCAGACGCGCGCAAGGAACAAGATCACAATCTGCACAAACATATCCTCAGATTTGTGATGATGAATATTCACACTAATCAAAACGCCATTCGATCCAATTAAGCCTTTATTATATCGGAAAGAGAGATGTGATTCATTTATTATCCACCAGTCCTTATGTCATTGTTAATATACATACTGAAAAGCCATTTCTATCATGTACACGTGCAAAGAATCCCTGTTCATGTATTTAAATGTGATCTCAAAAGAGGAAACTGTGGATATATTCTGGCAAGAAGTCACCCACACAGATGCATCACACCCATTCGCTTAATAAGAGTCACAAAGAAAGAAAAAGAGAGGCGTTATACCAAGGAAACTTAAAAATACTCTGCAATTAAAACAAATGGAGAGGAAGCGAAATGCGCACACACATATGTTCTTGTAAAAGCCTGTTTATACTAGGCTGTGTTAACAAATGGATGATCCGCAAAGATCGTTTTCCTCGTTAGGTACACTTACTGACTCGGGTTCTACAGGTATGTTGCCGCGGCCACCGGCCTCTGTAAACTAAAAGCTTTGGAGAAGGAGGTGGCGTTGCGGGGGAGAAGCCGCCACAGAAGGCTTGTCATGCCTGTGAATGAGTATCATTCAAAAAGCGGCTCCCAGAAGCCTTTAACACGACTAGGCTACGATCTGAAAAAAGACATCAGAAGAAGATCTGTTTGGCATCTGAGGGATTCTGCTCCATTGGACAATATGGGCATTTAAGCCTGAGAAGAGAGAGTTTAAGACACTGTAAGCAAGGAATATCAGCATCAATACTGCATAACAGATTCTTTTACGTACATTTCATTTTGTAACATTTAGTTTTTTTTTTTACTTTTGTAAATTAACCCTAAAGTAAATACATGCAGTTAAATAATATCTCTTATTTGTGCAATTACAATGTAATAACATCACCTTATGAACTTATGACTATTATAAAATCATACAGTGTGTTCTTGGCTTAAGTTCAATTATTTGTCAGTCAACTACGGCTACTAGTGCTACTGCTGGTAGTTACAACTGCAAACTGCACTTTAACCCTAGTTAAATAACCATTAGGCATCAGGTCTGGGGTCTGGTTTGCTAGCACTGAACTTTAAATGTAATGCAGAATGAGACGCATGTGTCAGAGTCTTACTTTCCAGCATTGGTGAGTTTGTTAAGCGCGTCTCTGGATATGACATGCCCACAGATGAGCTTCATGGGTGGATTACTCTCTGATGTCTGCTGCCTCAGGATAGGACAGGCAAACACAGAGTGATACCAGCATTTCTTCCCTAGGTCTATTTCAATCTAAACACACACAAACAAACAGAAGAAATAAACAGATGAATAAAATCATGATTGATTTGCATTTCAGTGAATGAATAGGGAAATTAACAAAGCATTATTTATCATTCATAATTGTGGTAGTCCTTTTTAGTCCAATTTGTTGGTCACAGACAAATGTTCTTTCCATATCTTTGCTGGTATTGAATAATGAAAGTTCAGCTTTAAAAGCTACATTTTATAGAAATACTTTAGTTTATGCGGTTGAGTAATTAATTATTTGTATTCCATAATTAATTGTCTGAGTTTAAAAAACAGAACCAACAAACTATTAGCATCAGTAAATGTTGTTTTAGTAAGTCAGAAAAAGAAACAGAATAAAATCATTAAAGGGAAAGAGACCTACTGGCAGCTCATCCTTATGTGTCCAAACACCACTGCACTGTCTCTGTTCAATAACCTGTTTGATGTTCATGAGCACAGGCAGTGCCATACAGCCAGATGCAAAACTGATGGGGGAAAAAAAAAATCAAAGGAGGATTCAATAACAAAACATCAATCCTTTATCATTTATTCAATACAAATTTCAAAACTTGTAAAGTCCAAAACAGAGTAGGTTTGTCAAATGATTCATTTAAATCTAATTAATAATATGATATCCAAATAACTACAATTAAACATATACGTCAGTATGCCGAAGAAAGCAACGAAAGCCACAAGAGAACTACACTACCATTAAAAAGGCATATGACTCAATTTCATGTCTTCCTTTGACTTTGAAGCATTACAAGCTGAGAAGATACAAGATCTGTAAAGTCACAAAGATTACAGTTTTAAACCCAAAGAGATAATCTTTCTAAAAATTAAGATTCATCCATGCCTTTCTAAAAGGCCTCATTCAAACACTTTGTGGGAAGATTTGCATAACACCACCCAAATGTATATGCAAAGAAAGAAGGCGTAACTCATATTCTTGCTGTAGTATTGCTGCCGCCGCCACCATGGAAGCTAATATTCCAAATATGATAAAGGCCTTAACATGTCTGTCCCGTGCTTGAAGTAGTTGGCCAAATCACAACACACTGGATAGCTAGCCAATCAGAGCGCACTACCTTTTCAGAATGATGAGCTTTGTAAAAATAGATGGGGCCAAAAGGCGGGGCAGATCGGAGCAACCATAACGCACAGTATGAAAATTTTATAACATATGGTATGAAAATACTTTTTTTAGAACCTTAAACCATGGGAACACATCGCATTACACCAAATACAAGAAATAATGTTCTTTTTTAGCAATTTCATGTGAATACATTTAAGCTAATAACTACAATAATTTTACAATATGAATGGTTTTTACGGTGTTAACAATTAAATAAATCCAGCCCTATAAAGACAAGAGGCATTTTTCAAATTCATTTATAAATCCTACCCCAAATGTTTTAATGGCACATTATTCACTAAAACGTGACATTAATGAATTCAGTAGTTCCTAAAATTGTCCTGGCAACTATTTAATTATTGTTTAGGGACCATATTGCAAATCCTACAGGATCAGTAGAAATATGTAAAAGCAGAGCATTTTTCAGACCTGACACTGAGTGGGGACTCCACAGAGAGTCCAAGAAGAGCGCAAGCATCCCGTGTGAAGATGTTACAAATCTCTGCCCACTGATCCGTCTCCAGCAGACTGCGGTACGGAGAGTTCTCGATCCCATGGCGGAGATACACTAGACTACCCATTAAGATCTGAATATCTAGTAAGCAGACACAAACAAGGCTCAGATGTCACCCCAGACTTTGGTCATAACATTGAGTCAGCTAGTGTAATACAGAACAAAATAATTGCATCGATGATGTTATTGGTAAAACAGCCTCAATGGTGCTTCAGTTCCACCCATGTGTTTACAAAACTAAAGCCTTGTTGTGGTTCATGAATTCTGGACTGAACTTTTCCTCACCTCTCTGATGCTGTGAGGCAAATGGTTGGAAATGCCGTGCGTACTGTAAAGCTTCCTGCTGTTTGCTGATGCCCCCGTTGAGCAGGCTGATGAAATAGAGTCTGTGGAGCTTGAACTCAAGAGTGCTGTTTAGATCCAGCAGCCGCTGACGGTTTGTCACTGCCCACCTACCACAGCATTCATTCAACTTGCTCATTATTATTATTATTATTACAGAAATCTTGAATAATGAATATATTATATATATTATTATATTTAAAATAAAATACTGACCCCAAACTTTTGAAAGGTTGTGTATATAAATAAAAGTGAGAAGGAGAAAACAGAATGATGTGATACATACTCTAAAGCTGGTCTTAGATCTTGTGTTCTCAAAGCCTCTAAAATGCGGTTGAGCTCCAGAAACGGCTGTTTCATGCTCATGTCGATTACTACACCAGACTCCTGTGTGGTCAAAATCAAACACTACATGTTAGTGTTGGGATCAAATTTTCAACAAAATACAAGTGCTGAAAAACTCATAAGTGAATATGTATTTAAATAACAGCAATGTTTAAAGTATTTATAAATAATAGAAAAGAAAATCCTACCTGGCAGAGATCCTCTGCAACACTCAGCATGCCTTGTCGATAAAGATGTTCTACAATGGTTTCACTGAGGTATTTTTGCCTCTCTGGAGAGTCCCAGACATTCTCAGCTACGACTGCACTCACCTCTGCATCAAAATTCTGTGTAAGAGAACAGCATTTAGAAGAAACATAGTAAGCCATGCAACACCAAACCTGATTTACTTGATTTATTAATGTAAATTAAACCAATTTTGCCATTAATCCGGTACATATTTTTCCATTTTAAACAGACAGAAAATGTATAACTGTAAAGTACCAGGAAAAGAGAGGAAGAATAGGATTGAATATTTATTTGAAGATATTTATTTAGACAAACAAAAACAATATATTTAGTCTTTCGTTAGTATGTTTTTATTTTAAAATGATTTATTTAAATTTTCCATTTCTATCATTCGAAATGCTTATCATAACCAACCCCCAGTTTGTAAGACCCTGACTAAGACAAATTTAATGTCCATTTAATACTTGATTAAATGCAACAATTAAGATTGTAAAATTCTTACTCTGTCAATTGCTTTCCCCACTTTTGACACACTGCCATGGATATCTTTGTGTCTGGAGGCAAGCATCTGCACCGTTTCTTTAATTTCCTTGCAGCATTGGGCCATTGTTTGATGGAGCACTGACAAATCTGCATCTTGAACACCTAGGGTTGAAACAGAGTATGATGGAAACATAACTCAGTGAACTTTGACCAAAACAGACATATGCTACTGTGACTCATCTCTGTAACAGAGTTACGCTTATATAAGCATCTATAAATCTAACGTGTGGGCTAGAGGTTACACAGCTAAATGCAGTTTTTCCTGTGTTTTTGTATGTTTGTTTGCACTGCAGGCTATTATTTATGCAGGCATCTAAAGTACACCTATTGTTCATGACTTAATGTCACTGAATTGGCTTTTTTCAAAGCTGTAAAAGCAGTTGGTTGACTTCCTCCTCCTCCTCCTCCTTAAACTTGTTTTCATGTACAAGCACTGACATATGAATCACTCTCTCACACAAGCTGATAACTGATAGCATGGAATATACTTTTTTCATCTTAAAATTCTGACTTTTGTTCTTACAATTGCGCATTTATATCTCACACTTCTGACTGCTAAGAATGGCAAGTTTCTTTATTCTATAGCTGAAACAAGATTCTTATTGTCCAGCTTCGTCATACTTATTTCACATATGTTCTGTCATGTGTGCCATTCAGTTTAAATCTCCAAGCCTTCATTTCATCAGTTACCCATGACTGTTTATATTTATTAAGGTATAGAAACCAAACTAATAGATGATCATATTGTACCAAAGCCCAGAATTTGGTATTCAGGTGGATTCTAAGCTTACCATAGGCAACCAATCGACTTCTTAGCTCGCAGACGTTCCTCAGGAGTTCATCCAGCCTTTCTTCTGACTGATGTCCATATGTGACAAACCTGTGTAGCACCTTCTCAAGCTCTCGTTCCACACAAGCACACTGCTCCATCAGCACAGCGTTACAGCTTTCACACACGCACACACACACAATGTCCTGAAAAACAGGAAAACATAAAAACTCTACCTCATATACAGATAACAACCCTATTAAATTATAAAACCTGCATAGGTCTTGTGATCTTTAGTCGGTCAATTGCAGGTATTAGTAGAAAAAAAATAAATAAATAACAAATTTGTCAAGGTGTGCAAATACTGTGAATTGGTATGGTGTGGTCAATCATGACACACAGTGAATTACAGCAGAATCGTAGTTTAATTATGTTTTATAAATGGCTAGATTTTTTTAGCAAGCACATCAGAAGAGCTCATTTGTCAAATTAATTTGTTAGTGTCATATGAATCGTCTGAGAGGACCTCAACAGCTAGTTTTGAGTGCTCATTAAATCAAGCCAATGGGTCAGTAAATGATTTCCAGGGATATGAAGATCTTATCACAAATCTGAGTCAAAATAAATAAATAAATAAATAAATACATAAATCTTATGGTTCCTAGGTTGTAGATATACAATACCTATCAATATGTAATTTTAACGTAAGCAGGCACTCAAAAGACATAATTTCAAGGATTTAGGCTTACAGGCCTGTTGTCATAAAAATAAACAGCCTAAAAAGACTGAAATGCTTTGTACCCAACTAACATCAACTGGAATAAAATGTCACCCTAAAATGCACTGCTGTATTAACGCATACTTAATCGGTCGTAAAGGACTCTGAATGAAAAAACATGAATAAATATCCTTGAATTTCTTAGTTTGAAAAAAAATATATATAAAAGCCTCTGTCAGGGTCAGTGCTATGCAACCAAAACACAACAAAATAGTGAGCTAAAATAGCTAACAGATATTATTCTCAATTTATTTTAATTGTTTAAATAATACACTTCAAAGACGTGTATGCCTAACTAAAGAAAACTGTAATAATCGCTATAACTGTGCGTTGAAATGAGTAGCTGTATGATCAAAACAATCAGTTAGCTTGTTAGCATAGCCGGGGATACAGCTAGCCATAAGAACGAGTCTAAAACTCGCAGATTCAACATGTACTTTGACACTAACGAAGCTATTAAAGCATGCCAGTCTCGTGCTGACAACAAACGAATTTTTGAAGGCAATTTCAAACGCGTAAATTAAATAATACATGATGTTCTTGCCTGTTTTGACACCACTTCACCAGCAGACGTCCCTGAAGCGATGCGGTGACTCTTCTTCTGGAGCGACCCGTGAGTTTGACGCTCTGCTGCCGTCCGCGGCCTGGAGGGGTAATTAACTCTTTTGTGGGGCAGTTCAAATGGTCTTTGCTGGTTTAACTTGTCTATAAAACCTGCCGACATGACGAGTTATTGCTCTGTAATGAACAAATATCTGAGGAACTATGCATGTACTCAAGGACTTCAAATATTTTAAGCTAAATATTTTATTAGAGATTTATAATCTGGCAGCTAAATAAATAAGCTTTTTATTGATGCATGATTTGTTAGGATAGGAAACTATTTGGCCAAGATACAACTATTTGAAAATCTGGAATATTTAAAGTAGGAAATTTACAAAATATCTTAAATATCATTTAAATCTATATTTTTAGCTATTGCTGCAAATATATCCATGCTACTTGAGACTGGTTTGCGGTCCAGGGGCACATAAGGACTGGTTTTATTTATGGTATGAAAATATATGGTGGTTTTAAGGTAAAAACTAGGAACATAGCATTTGCCAAAAAAATATGCAAAGCTTTTGTCATTTTTCTATCAAAACATTGTGAGCAATTAAAAATTGCAGCCGTTGTTAACTATTTCTACTTTTATCCACATATACCTCGTAAAGACAGC
This sequence comes from Enteromius radiatus, assembly GCA_032357445.1. Classification (NCBI taxonomy): domain Eukaryota; kingdom Metazoa; phylum Chordata; class Actinopteri; order Cypriniformes; family Cyprinidae; genus Enteromius; species Enteromius radiatus. Next base: position 9,263,321 of record JAUCMS010000024.1, read on the forward strand.
TGATAAAAAAACAGATGAAACCGTTGTCTATTGTAAAATTTTACTTATAATATTTATTATGCACAAGGTACAGTACAAAATCATGGGTCTGTAACATGGCAGCAAACTCTTTGCCCAAATGTCCCTAGATGAAACTCTTATCTGCATTTTGTCTTGATCATGGTGTCAAGGGCCCATAGCGCTGAAAGACAGCAGCAGATTTAACAAACATACAAAAAAACAAGGAACACAAAAACGAGTGAGAAAGATTATACAAGGACCATAAATACAAAGAGACAAAGTATGAAACACAGAGCTAAGCAAAGTACAAAGGTTATCGTTGATGATGATGACAATGATGATGCTAAACAAAAAAAAAAAAAGCTTTTTAAAAAAGCATCCGCATGATTAGGTTGCAAAATTACAGAACCAGAAATAATGAGTGTAAAAGCCTAAAGGCATTGAAAACATATTGTACAATATCAAGGATGGAAACGTGTTCCAAAAAGGTCCTCCGAATATGCACATTACTTCATTACATGAGGCAGTTTTTCAGTCAGGAATTGTACCTGGTACACAATGAAGTTTCAAACAAAAGGTGGTTTCATAATTTTTGAGAGTAAAGTGATGGTGAGGGAAATTTTCATATGGGTTCATAAACCATAATGTTGCAAAATTAAACCAAAATATGACAACTTGAAATGAAAATAGACTTCGGTATGGTATCTGTAATGACCTTCTTTAGGGCATGTGTCTAAAAATGCATTTCAAGGGGTTGTCTACATCCCTTAAATAAATATGTTTGCATGAGTTTTAATAGAATGACACAGCAGCCAACAATTAACTGCCGTAACGTTTCATCAGGCAGATTAACACAGTATGTTAAATGAACAGCTTGGAATCACCAATATAAAAGACGCTTTAAATTTCTCCTGATCTCTGAAAGAGTGCAAAACATTCAGAGGCACCTTTTAAAGTTAACCTGCTCGTAGACACATGCAAATACAAATAGCAGGAAAACCTAACCTGCAGATTTGTAACACAACATGGGATGAGGGAAGGGTTCTCTGACATTCTCGATTACTGCAATGAGGCATCTGGAGATTTCTGAACAGTGTTTTCAGATGGTGGTAGAATTTAATTAACTAGGGAAAGTACAAACAGGCCTTATGTAACATCAAGTACAAACTTATCTTTCCTAAAGGCTTTCAAGACTCAAAGGCCACAAACATGGAAAATGAAAGGTGATACAATCATTCCTCTAGACTTCACAAAAAAACTTAAAACTATTAAGTTTCTTTAGTCTCAACATATTGTCTGAAGTAAAATGACAAACACAAATGCAACAAGAAATGCATGATTGAAATGAAGTAGGATGATGGTGGGAATGTCATAATTCCTTGTCCTTTTTGATAGTAGTACTCAAATCAGCTAACAAAATGTACTAGGATGCCTATTGTTCATTCTCATGTAGCCATTCTGTGTTACTAACGACAGACCTGAAGAAATCATTTCAAGTACTAGGACCCGTGGAGCCTTTTTTGGCCTAATGATGTAGCTATGTCATTGTAATCACCTGGTGAAGGAACTAAACATTAGTTATCTGCTGCTTTATGTTCTCTTTTTCTCTGTCAATGAAAATCTATGCAGATTTCGTTAATAAGACACAACTGTATGTTTTGTGGTGCCCCATTTCAATCCTCTGAGAGGTCATCTTTCTATGTAGATCAGAGAATGTAAACAAGTCAAGGAGGAAAATGTAAAAAAAGCACAAGAGAGCACCAGACACTAATTATATTCCAACAAAAGGACTGAAAAAAAAAAAAAAAAAAAAAAAAAAAAAAATAACAGACCCACACCACCAGGTCCAACCCTCTTTGTGGACTTTTCCAAGAGGACTTGGGTTGAGAAGGCAAGCTGATACCAACATCAACATGTCCATTATTCTCAAAAGTTCTGGGCACTGACCGGAAAGACAGCGGTTGACTTTCCATTGACTGCCCATCAGAGAGAGTTTGTGTGCAAGAGATAGATGTCAGCCAAAATGCAGCAGAGCTCACTTTTCTCCTTCGACAAACCCATCCCATGATGATTCCTGGTCGTCCCCCTCCACTTCCCCTAAGTCCTCTGTGTCTTCAAAGTCATCATTCACATATTCATCTCCCCAGTCGTCCTCTTCCTTTTCTTCCTCCTCGTCTTCGAATCCCATCCCTCTGTAGTCCATTTCTTCATCATCATCATCATCATCATCATCATCCTCCACAACCTCAAGGCCTTCATCTTCCCCTTCATCCCCAATCACCCCTTCCATCACCTCACCTTCATCGCTCATATCTTCCTCCTTGATGTCCTTAGAAGGAGAAGAGGATGGCAATATCACATTGTCCACCACCTCGTCAGCATATGGGTCTCTTTGGGCTTGGAAGGCGGGTCTATTAGGGGCGGGAATGAAGAGCGGAGCAGCAGGTGGTAGGGCAGGCAGGGGTATCCTGCCCGACACTGCCATATTGGGTGGAGGGGATAGGATAGGTGTACCGGGCACATACTCTCGAATTTCACCCGGTTCTAGAGGATCGGGGCCACACGGGTCGTGATCGCTGCAGGACAGCTTGCCGTCCAGTTTGGATATGAACAGCATTCCCTCACGATGCTGTTTGCAGTAGGAGTTGGGACACATCTCGCAGTAGGATGCTGCCTCCCTTCTGCACACATTACACTGATGCCATGGACACTCCCAGCGGCCTGAAAAAATGCATATAAAGGCAGATTCAATCATGATTTAGTTTGAATTAAATCCTGAGCTGACCTAAAGCAAGAAAAATCTTTACAAATGCTTTAACTAATTGTAAAGCAAACCACAGTTTTACTATATTTATGGTAGGACATGTACAAAAAATCTTTATGGTTGCACTGATCTTTACTTAATATTATTTATATATATAAAAATGGCATAAAATAAATTGGCAATTTTTGGCATAAAATAAAAATCATTCATTTTGACCCATACAGCATATTGTTAGCCATTACTACAAATACACCCGTGTCGACTTATGACTGGTTTTGTTACCAAAAAATTATATTTCAAATAAATGTTGTTCTTTTGAACTTTCTATTTCCAAAAATATTAAGCAGATTAATATTGATAATAACAATAAATCCAAATCAGTAAATAAGAAGGATTTCTGAAAGATCATGTGACAATTAAGACTGGAGTCTTACTACTGAATGGCTACTGATCATTCTACTTTGCCAACACAGGAATAAATAAAACTTTATATTTAAAAAGATTTAGAACAGTTAGAATTGTAACTATTACTGTTATATTATTTTTTACTAGCAACTTTGGTAAGCATAAGAGATTTCTTTAACATTCCTTACAATTTTCTTTCAAGATTAAACATTTCTCTTAATCTCTAAGGCTTTTATCTTTTTTTGTAGTTTTTTTAGAAGACAGCCCAATTTCCTGTTTAAATACAAAATACATGAACACAAAAGAAAAATACAGCTCAACCTTGAAAGAAACGCACCATAATCAAACTTACAGAATACCTTGACAATGAAACAAGTTAAAATAAATTATATAAAAGTGACTCATCCTCTTTGAAAATGAGTCACTCACCTGCAGGTCTCTTGGACAGATTCAGACAGTCAGCATGATAGACCTTGGGGCAGCCAGGCTTCTTACAAGATACAATCTGACCACCATCACCACAGAAGAAACACTCATCCTCTCGCTCCTTGGTGACCTCCAACTGGCTCTTACGCTTCACTGCAACCTTCTTTTTCAGTTTCCGCACCTTGTCGTCAGATGAGGGCTGATTCTGAAGAGAAAGTTGTCTCATATTGAGTATACCAACTGTAACCCAGAATAAACTACTGTATAATATACCCACGTATGCCTTACCTTTGGTCTGACACCAAGGAATCCGCTGCAGTTGGGTGCTCCACATTTACACACCGTCTTCCCATTACCAAGACACTCCAAGTTATAGTTAAAAGTGAGTTCAACACCTGAGAACAGTCAACAAACTTATTAAACAAACATTCTCCTCCCTTTTTATTACCATATTACCTAGATTTAAACTCACCTGTAGGAATGTCCTCCAACGCAAACAACCCGACTCTAGTGTCTCCATTTACTGTCCACTTCTGCGTCTCACAGTTCGGCTGGCAGCTGTGGTTCATGAAACGTGATTGGTTTCCCTTCGGCCCAGCATCTATGATTCGATCCTGCACATGCACAGAAACCACAGCCCAGTACCAAGGTAAGTTGAGAATGTGTTATCAGGATAATCTGGGTTGAGAATGGCCTCAGGTGACTGACCTTGTCCAGTGTGAGCATGTAGAAGTTGCAGATGTTGTTCTCCTGTGCATGTTTAATCCTGGCTCGACACTCCTCTTCGTCAATGACCTCTCCAACATACTCATTCACAAAAGCTCCCTATGGAGGAGTTATGTAATGTAAATAAATGAGGAAGAGTGACAAAAGTCTATTTTTATGTTCAGAGCTGGGTATTAAATTTCTCAAATGATTCCTCATGATGAAATACTTGTAATTATATTCAATTACATTTTAAAATAGTCGTAATCAGACTGTAGTAAAATTTTTAGTGATTACATGATTACATGTTATTTGCATGATACAAATCATTTATTCAGAATTTATTGATATACACTCAAAAAGTCTTCCAATTTTGTATACATATATATACTGTGTGTATATTATATATATATATATATATATATATATATCAAATTAATCATATATATTTATACAGAATGAAAATACACAGTATCTACGGCTCTGCGTATAAGCTGGCGTTCCCTTTGAAAACAGGTGATGGAGTTTTCCCGCTAATCAAAGAACCGACTTTACTGATGAGATGCGCATAATATATCGTTCGATATATATCGCCCATCCCTAACACATACATATATTATGCAAATAAAAACTTTCATTTTGAATGTCAAATTTTTCATTTGACAGCACTAGTTACTACATTACATTTATCGTAATTTGGAAACAGTAACAGACTACAAATTCTAAGAAATCTACCCAGCTCTGTGTTTGTTATATCTCACAAATAAATCAGCAAGCAAATACAGCCCACCTTCTTTATGTCATACACACTGCGTAAACCCCAACCACGTGACAGGGTCCTGAAGATCTCCACCTCGGTGTACTGGCGTTTGGTGAAGCTTTGGTTCTGACAGCGCTCTGCTGCTGGACACACTTGGGGATGACACTCGTACATTAGCATGCGGTTGATGCACTCCGAGTCAATGCCACACGGGTTCTCGTCCTCGGCTTTGCAGTTGCAGCGTGGGATCTCAGACAGATCTGCCGTGATGATTTGCACTTTCCCTATTGGTCTGTTCACCTGAGTGAAAATCAATCAGCATTCATGAGATATCATGAGATCAACATCACTATCTGAGAATCCAGCATTAGGCCAACTGTAAGAATGGGAGATCAGCACAACCCCCATCTTCATGACATTAAAATATTTTTTCATTGAACGCAAAAGGAGAACTGGAGTAATGTGGATTTTTTTATCATCAAGAAATTTTGTTTTATGGAAAAGACTAGCATTGAGATTTATCAAACGTTTGACAGTATGCTACAAGTACAACAATAAAAGTATATGTGAGTAAATAATCAAATATTGTCTAACTATGGAAGTGCATTTGACATTATTACCTTAATGTGTTTGTATGGCGGAGGTTTCTTGTCATTCTTTCTGTCTTCTTGAAGCTGTCTCATTTCCTTCTCTGCCTGAAGTTCCCTGAATCTTTCAGCTGCTTCATTTAAAGCTGAGAAAAGAAAAATTATTCTTCAAATCAATTTGCTCTCAATATTGAAAGAATCCACACTGTAAACTCTATTCAATAGTACAACTGGCAGGCTTGTATAAGTGGTATCAGCATATACATTACATTCTACAGTAACTTAAAACTTAAAGGAACACCCCACTTTTTTTTGGAAATAGGCTCATTTTCCAACATCCCTAGAGTAATGCAGATGTGTTTTAGCGTTTTTGAATCCATTCAGCCGATCGCCGGGTCTGGTGGTCCCAAAATTAGCATAGCTTAGCATAAATCATTGAATC
>JAUCMS010000024.1:9273999-9291109 GCA_032357445.1 Enteromius radiatus
ATAAATAAAAGCAAATACAGAAGACCCCAAAATATTTTATATTTTTTTTATGAATCATATAGACTACTTACCTCTTTCTTTGGGACTTTTACAGAATCACCCTCAACGGTGCAGTCAAGAATTTTTTGCACAGTCTTACGTGGTCTCTTTCTTTCAGAGGATGCTGCAACAGCAATATAAAATGTTCATACCTACAGCTGACATTTACAAATAAAGTGCCTTAAACTATACATACTTACCAGGTTTCTTCTCACATGACTCTCTGTTTAGCAATGGGCCTCCACAGGATGGCAATAATGGTGTTGAAGGTGATTTTGGACCATCTGCTGGTTCTTTCTGCTCCTCTGGTGTAGCCTGCTCAGAGGGCTTTTCAGGTGAAGAGCTTAAAGCATCAGGAGCAATCTGCTCAGGTTCTGGCTGCTCAGCATTAGTGTTGGCGATCAAAGATCCCTTCAGGAAAGGTATGAAATAACATTATTCACATACAGAAAAATTGTTTGTGCACATTATGAATACCTCACTAAAAATCAAATTACCGTTTTGTGTGGAAAATTACACTTTTTTCATTGATTATAGCCTATGCTCTCAAATCTCATTTGTGTATATTCAAACATTGTACCTCGTGTTGTATTTTCTGTCACAAGTCAATGTCAAAGACACCAAACATCATTGGTTCTTGCATGCATTTGAATATTTTGAATTGAATGCAAGCATGAATGAGACTACGAAAGAAACTTCAATTTATATAGGTTTTTTGGATGCTTGATAATCCTAGTTTCCCCTTTTTGTTGTATGGAGGAGAGCAAATTACTATAATATGCAAAATTCCTTTGTGTACATGGAGGTAAAATATGTTTTAAAATCACACGAGGAAGAGTATAAGGACAGAATGTTTATATTTGGATGAATTACTGAAAATACATTTAAAAAAAAAAACACTTTCTGTGGGTTGAAGTCTATTGGATCAACAGAAACACTGTAAAGATGCTCACCGTTTTACATGACTCAGGAGTTTTCTTTGCTTTTTTCTTTATGGGAAATATTTGTTCATAGTCTTCATTGCATTCAATCAGCCTCTTGCTTGGTTTTCTGAGTCTTTTATTTTCTGAGAACAAAATAATTCAAAATGCACTGAATTTAGCATGACATTTTTAAAGGGTTACTTCCCCCTTACTTCTTCTTTGGTTATCCCAAAATAAAAAAGTTTGTCATTAATCACTTATTCACTTATCCCAAACTCGTAAAAGCTTTATTCATTTTCAGAACACAATTTAAGATATTTCGTATGAAACCCGGGAGGCTTGTGACCGTCCAATTGACTGGCAAGTAATGAAAACTGTCAGGGCACAGAAAATAACAAAAAACCAAATGGTTGTCAAAATGGTCATCTGCCATTAGTGGTTCAATCTGAATCTTATAAAGCAACGAGAATACTTTTCGTACACAATGAAAATAAAAATAATGACATTTATTCAATAATTTGTCTCCTCTGTTTTTTTTTTTTCCCTGTCATCATAGCACCATTTTGGAGAGTACCCACCCGCTGAACGCAAACTGTGTATGCTGTTCTGTGTCATGGACGTTACACTTTCCATTTGTATGTACGCTTTGATTTGAATGAAAACAAAACGGCACATAGTGTGCGGAGACACACAGAGGAAACTAATTATTGAATAAAGTCATTATTTTTATTATCTTTGCTTACAAAAAGTATTTTCGCCACTTCATAATGTTACGGTTGAACCACCGATGGCAGATGGACTATTCTGACGATGTCTTTCATACTTTTCTGGGCTTTGACAGTGTTTATTATGTGGCAGTCAATGGTACAGTCAAAAGCCTCCCTGTTTTCATCCAAAATATCTTTAATTGTCTTCAGAGGATAAACTTTAAGTTTTTATGGGTTTGGAAGGACACGGGAATAAGTGATTTCTGACAAAATGTCCTTTAACTTTTAACTTTAAACAACTTTTGAGACTTAATGTAATATTTCAGTTACCTGAAGCATCTTTTTTATCAGGGGTGTCAGAATGAGCCGTTTCTTCAAGACTGTCTTTGAAAACCCCATTTAGCTCTGTGGACTCCTTCACTACATCTTGACTCAAACCAACCGGATCGTTCTTTGGCTTGTTGCTTTTCCCAACACCAGACTCAAATGTTTGCCATCGCTTTTTAGGAGCAACTTTGGAGAGTGAGCCTTTGCCACATACAACAGGAACAGCATCATGAGAGTTTGAATGCAAACTCTTTTCAAGTGCATCCAAACCTGCTGAGGAGTTCTGCTTTTTCAGAGGAGAAACTAAATTGTTACCAGCATCATGTTTTTGCATCTCCTTTTTCACCAACGATTTCAGTTTAGCTTTGCTCTGTTTTGAGTTGTTTGGCGTTGATGTCTTTCCCTGCCGAATGTTCTGATCCTCAATCGCCTTCCAGTCCTTTTCACAAAGCACCTCATTTTTTGTTTCTTCTCCAGGAGGGATAAGAGAAGGTTCTTCCCTGATGAGAGAGGATGGAGATGTGGGAGGAAGGGTTAAAGGTTTCCCTTCCTTCTCCCGGCTGTCGTGCAGATCCTTCAGGAGCATTAGGAAAGTGCTGAACTTGTAGCTTGAATCCGCACGGAGTGAAGTTTCTCCTGAGCTGCATTCCTCTTTGACAAGAGACCTGAAAGAAAGCTCCTTAATATCCTGGAAAGCATCCATGGGAGAGATCGAGGGAGACGGGAAGGACGAAGATGAAGTGTCTGAGATCATGCTCTCGTTTTTAATTTTAACTACTTTGAGGGAGGATTCAGTCACATCTGACTTGGAACCTTTATGTCGAGGTCCATTCTGAATATCTTTTTTCTCATTTCGGATTCTTGTAAACTTAATAAGAGTTGGGTTTGGCGGTGTGTGGGAGATAGAGGCATCCGTGGACTCTTCGCTGGCCTCCGTTCTTACCTGCCATTGTTGTTTTGAGAACTCAGAATGGTCAGTGGGGGATGAGCACTTGTTACAAAACTCTGATTGTTCATCGCCAGCACATGGTGAGCAAGATTTTGGCTCCTGACATAAATCTTTCTCCTTGGTTTCTTCACTGGCGGCAAGTGCTCTTGAGATTAAGCCACTGCTGGCAGGAAAATAGAAAGAGTGCATGGCAAAAGACCCATCTGAGGACCCTGGGGAACTGCTTTCCTTCTGTCTGGAGTTTGTAGCCCTAAGTGTTTTTTCTTTGGGCGCTGACTTCTTTAGCTTACTGTTGGTTGTGCCTTTTGAACCAGCCTCTGTCTTCTTCACCGGCTTATCCACATTGGCTTTTTTCATCTTTTTACTTGGCTGTACTTTCTTATGTTTAGTGCTCATTTCTTTCACCGCCTCCTCCTGTGGCAATTGCTGTGAAGGTTTGGGACACAGAATCCTTGGGACAGAGTCAATATCTGAATACGGACTATCTGGGGGTTCTGTTTCAGCAGCTGTAGAAGGTTTGTAGCTGTCCAATGAAGTGTTTGATAATGGTTTAGATGATAAAGAGTTTTCAGTTAGTTTCATGGGAGATTTTACAGTTGAGCTGTTTTTCTTAGTTGCCTTTTTTTTGCTTCCAGTGCCAGGTTTTCCTTTGTTCTTAACAGATGCATCTAGTCCGTTGGACAAATGTGAGCTTGATAATGTGGACTGTGCGGTAGAAGTTGGGCAAGCAGGAACTTTTGGTGCCTTGTCTTCGGAAATAGGCACATTTCGAATTAAAGTCAATGGAGGTTCACTATTTAACCGTTTTGTCAGTGCTGCCTCTGCCTCCAGGACACTAGCTCTCCATGATGGCATTAGACGTTTGGGAACCTGCAAAATGAACAAAAGTCATGAACTTCCAATCAAAAGCTTTAAATGTCAATTTATCATCAGAACTAATTTATCAAAATATAAGAACATAGTCTCAGGTTAGCTTTACCGTGTATTTGTAATCTTTTTCTTTCTGTCTTCCTCTTCTTCTAAGTACAGGCAGTTTTTCAAACTGATGACCTCCTTCAAAAGGAAAAGTGGCTTTTGCTGGGACCCAAGCTTGGTCTACGATCTCCCCAAACATCCTGACAAAATAGAGACGACATGGCCGACGACTGGGATCTGCAAGAAAATGTTATGTTATATTTACCCTCATAAGGCATAAAATAAGATAACTATGTCAACAGAATGTCCCGTTACAGAAGTGTCACATAACCCATGTAAAATTTGCCATTCACTATGAATAGTCATACAAAAGGTGATGAAAACAAGAGATGACCTTTCATTTTGGTGTGGACTTCAATCTGTGGGTCAGTGGTTACATGACAGGGCCACCAGGGTCTACGGTTGAATTTGGCCCACACAACATCTTCAGCAGAGTACTTTATACCTGGGAGCTGCTTCTTCTTTGGGCTGTTGGACTTTAGGTTAAAATAAAAAGTTGTCAGTTTGATCATCATTCATGAATCATCAATAATGAGTTAAGACAGGTTAAGCTTAGGCTACTCTTTAAACATTTCAGACACTTTCACCTTGCAAAAAGCCATTTGTGGGTGACATAGTGCGGCCTTTGTACTTATTGTGACAAAGATTGAGGTCAGATAGGTTTCACAAAAAAATAAAAAATAAAATATGAACCAATAAGCACTTAGCCTACAACACTGCTTCGCTGGGGAAAAAAATTAATGACAACTTGTACTTTAAAAACAACTGGGTAATAACGACTATATATAAACATACCTCTGCCTACAAGTAGCAAATATGTTGCTGAAGTCGAAGTGTGTAATTTCTACACCACAAACGACATCATACTAAATTGCTAAAATAATGGCAGTTCTCAAATAAGGTACAAAACACTCCCCCTGCGAAGCAATGGTGAAAATACTTAAGAAAATTTGTTGCGGCAAAGCAATGTTTTGATAGTTCCAGTATTTATACTTTTCAGCCAAATCAACTTATGAATGTGTTGTGTTTCTGCATACTAAAATGAGGTACAAAAATACACATTTATCTAAGGAGCCATGTAATTGCTACATTGATATTGTTAGCACAGATGCCAAATATAATGCATAAGTCAATGTTCAGATTAAACAAAGTCATATTGATATGATCTGCATCAGCCAGTCACTGTGGTCAACTAACAGAAGTGATTCTGCTTGGTTGCTTGTTTAATTTTACTAAAACTTTTACTATACTACACTATAAAAAGTGTGCAAAATAAATGTGTGCTTAAATATTTAATTTAGCAATACATACAGTGGGGTCCAAAAATGTGAGTTCTAATGAATTTATATATATATTTTTTTTTTTTGATAGCAGATCATTTTTCCCTATTCAAAACAACTTTATTTTATTTTAAATCAAAGAAGCACTTGAGCTGCTCTGCATATTTGAGCAAAACCTGATCATCATGTTATCCAGCATGAATTGAAAAGTTCCAAAGAGCACATTGTGCTCAATGTAAAACAAAAACATAAGAGGTCACATGATCAATGTCACAAATTCGGTTACCAGGTTAGTGACATAGAAATTGCTCTGAATTTGAGAAGAAGTCATAACATTATTTTGAAGTTTATTTCAAGGTTTAAATAATGGATTTTCAATGTGTTTTTTAAACCCCACTGTGTGTGCATGAATGCAGTGTGTTTGTATGAACATATACAATGTGTATATATATATATATATATATATATATTTTAAAAAGTTTCTTTCCTGCATTCTTTGGTGCAAAATGTTTAACAATATAACTTGTACACCTGTTCTGCAAAAAACACAACTAAATATGAAATCTGATGAAGATAAAAAAAATATCTTACAAGATTTGAATGGGAGTCACTGGGTGAATTTGGTCTTTTAGAGAGACCGGAGTTGAATATTGATGCACTGTTCTCAGTGCTGGGCAGATCACAGTCACTGTCTGAATAATCATCCATGCTATCAAAAGCCTCTATCATGACCTCGACAGGCAAATGTGAGGGACTACCAGGAGGGTTAGACTTTGCAGTATTTTTAGAAACAAGGTTACAACTTCCATGCTTGTTTGTACTTAGGTCTGGCCTGTGACTAGTAGGAGTCTTCGTATTTGCCAGATTTCGTTTCTGGCATTTCTTTGACGTGTCTTTAAAAGGTGCCACCGCATTACCCCTATCATGCTCCTCCTCATCATTATCCTTGCTGTCCCCACTATCAAACAGGGTTGACTCGAAATGTAAAAATCCATTTGAGATGGATGGAAAATGTTCCAAGCTATCAGAGCTTACTGGTGAGAAACCATTTTTGTCCAGATCCTGAATAGTAGTCCTGTCAGTGTTTCCTTGCGAATTGGACGGGTGATAAAGGCCTATTCCGAACTCTCCTCCACCGATGGGATTGTGCATGAGCAATTTACTTCGTCCGTGAAATTCCTTGTCCTGCAAACTCATGTCGGCATGGTTCACCATAGTGGTCAGATCCTGAAGTTTCCTCAGCGGACTGTAGTTGGAGGTGGATTCTCTCTGAGTGTATACGAACGGCGATGCCGAGAGTTTGTAGCCAGGGTTTAAGAAATGCATGGCAGACCCCTGTTCCCCCTGTCGCTTTGTGCTCTGGTGTCCACAGGAGCTGATGCGGCTATCAAGTGCCTTGGTCTCCTGTGGATCCCCATGACACTCCGAGCCATCCCTGCCAGCCACTTTGTAGGACTGATTCATGTTGTCATGGCTCCATCCTGTGACAAAATACAGGGAAATGCTTTCAGAAGATGTTTTTATAAATGACCTATAATTATAACTCAGGCTTTTCTTAACTCCTTAAGAGTTTGTTGGCTACTGGCCACAAAACACTTAAAGAGTCTTGCATTAAAACTTAATATTTCAGTCTAATTCAAAACAATTACGCAGGAGACAAGATGATTCTACATTAACGTGACATTTTGACAGCAAAAACACTGTTGCTAAACACCAGCATGCGCATGCGATATCCCTGCTGAAATGCAGATTAAACTGCTAGCTGGTTTCTAACTGGTGCGAGCTAAAATACCATCTTTGACCAGCTAACCAAATGCCAGCTTAAGGTGGTCATAATGTTGTTTGGAGCATGAAAACTGGTCAACTGGCTAATGACCATCTTAAACCGGCTAGAAACCAGCTATCATGTTCCAAAAAACAGCTAGCATCATAAACTGGATTTTGTAACAAGGTGGCTACTCGGGTTTAAGTCGCAACCCTCGTAGGCCGTTTGTCAAGAAATCCATCAAGACAAAGATAAGAGAGCTTGAAAAACTCAACATGAATCGCTATGTCAAAGACACTTCGATATGCCTATACTGGATTGTTTAAAGATGACCTCTGCCGCGATTTCAGTGTGAAAACGCTGGTAAAGTATGTTACATTATCATCATGTGCATCAACAGTTCCCATACAGTAAAGTCACCCACGACGGTGAGATGAAAAACGCACGAAATACAAAAGGTAACATTACAGGAGAGAAATCACCGGTTTCTTACCATTTACGACTCGGTCACGACAAAACCACAGGAAAACCCTTCAAATTCGAGCATGTAGCGTTACTTTTTGTCAATTTGTGAAAGCGGATCTGCAAAATCCCAGCAGCATTTGCACCAGTAGGCCCGGCCTCGGCACTCATTTCTCTCTCCAACATCAAAAATGGAGATTAATAAATAAACGAGAATGAAACTGGGCGCCTGTCACCTTCCACCGAAGCACCACGTCAATGCATCGAAAGCACGTTTTTCAGCGGCCAAGATTTCTATTAAAATACATGATTGTTTGCCCCGCTTGCCGAGTGCCCCTGGTTGTATGTGTGTGTTAAAACAAGCCCTGACTGACTGCCTGCCTCTGTGTGTGTATGTGTGTGTGTGTGTGCTGGTGAAAGCAACCAATCGGCATAGCACTATTCACTATTTCCCAGGTACATATCTCACTTGCGCTAAATGCATGTGGACAATGTGCAAGCAAACGCAAGTTTAACTTTGTCCCAAATGCGTCTTGCATACAGTCACAGTCGACGCGCTAGGCGCATGGAACGACACAACACTGTGCATTTGCTTTTTAACCCTCACGCCATTTGTTTCCTTGTCCTAACAAAGGCGTAACTTCCTCCATTTTAGAGAGACCGCTCGTGCTTTGCAAGGTAGACGACCACAATAAGTCATATGAGCAAAAAACACAATTTATTGGCCTAGATTAAAAGGCACATGCTCCGACATGCTTTATTTTCTAAGTTTTCTCTGCGCATTTTCGTGGGTGGTTGGAAATTAGCCCATGCCACGCATAAGTGTAATATGTCAGACCGTCGTGGCAAGCGGGTTTAACATGCATTCCTTACTAGTAACTAACTGTGGTTCCTTTTATGTTACTACTCATATTTATGGTTCTTAGACGTTAGGCTGTACTCCAACATTTTTATTCTTACTAGTAAGCTTTCTTATTCCTAAAAAGTAATTATGCTGAAATATAGGCCTAATAAGTACTAAAAAAAAGCAAGTAAACACTGAGATAAAGAAAATTACAATTTTGACAAACCATAATCGCAGAAATAGGTAGGCTACTATAGTATCTAATAATTAAGTTTATTAATTACCGATTAAACCTATAGATTCCCGTGAAATTGGCATGAAACTACAGAGTATATTAGTGAATAGTTGACATATGAACCATAAAATTCAATGGTGGGGGGAGGGGAGATCTGCATTCCTATTTTAAAAAATAAATAAAATAAAATAATAATCAAATTAAATAAGATATTAATCATTATTTGAGAAGTTAATAGTAATATTAAAAAGCACTAATGTGTACCAGTCCCTAGCAACATGCAGTTAGATTAAATGTTAACATGGCTTGCCACAACCATGCGTCAACATCCATTGTGTCATGAGATATAACTCCTTTATCTGCCTATTTTAAGGTTACCCATAAGAAATAAATTTAGAAATGGTAATTCATTTGCAATAAGAGCTATTCTAATCTGTCAACTTTCCCTTTTTGAGAATTTGGTCATTTTAGCTTATACTCCTTCAGTGTTTGTATAGAAACATATTTAACAGAACAAAGAGAGTATAAGGGGACTTATGTTTTGCCTGCTTTTCTACAAACATCTTAGTAATTCTGAACAATAATATTTTTGTGACATTATTTAAATGCTGTCTTAACAGGTTTTGTCTTACAGTATGTGCATATGTGCAACATTTAAATATTGTATTTAGCCTATGCAAATTAAGTTATTTCTAATATTTTGGTTACATGGCAGTTTTTTTCTACATATCTTCTATTGTTTACGCAGTTACAGTCATATATCATTATTCACAAGCGAGGCAATCTTAATATAGCTGAGAAAATAACTGATTAATAATTTGTTGCAAAAATTGTGTTTTAGTTTTTTGAGTGATAATTATTTTATTTTTTTATCAGATCAGGTGTAATCAATTACACAAAACTGGGACTTATTTTAGTCCAATGGTAAAAAAAAAGAAAAAAAGAGAAAAGATAACACAGTATTTTAGAGTGGATCATTGATCAGCAAAACAATTTTAGGTTGAACAGAACATATTGCCTGATATAAACTCACAGTTATATTTACAAGAGCATTATGCCATTGCTGAAATCTGTGACTTGACATTTTATCAAAAAATCCACAGCATCCTCTGTCTGAAAAGGGCACCAGACATTTCATAAATACAACAACAAAAAAGATCAACATATCATTGGACATTACAAACAGAGCACTTTCACATACACATCAGGGGAACAGAGGAGTTATTACTAGTGATCAGATTTTTCAAGTCAAATGCAATGTCCTAAAATCTAGAGCGAAACAAACTATGTGATGAAGACTGTTCCCAGCAGTAACTTTACATCAAAAGTATGAAGGAAAAGTCAAAGTTAAATGTAAAACAACACAACTGCAGTTCTCTTTACATTTTACTTGAGCAAAGTCTAAGGGACTGAAAAGATTAATATGTGTTCAATACTGTAACTTTATTCACAATACTACCGTCATGCACATCTGTACAATAGGTTAACATACGTCATAGCAAGAAAGGTAATGCTAATGATCTTTGGAAAAAGATACACAAAAGGATAACACCGTCACATACACATGAGTTGAAGTATCAAAATCCATCTTTTTCTTCCTTGCAAGAGTTTGGCATCTCAAACACAATTCACTGTGCCTTTGGACATGCACCCACATCCCAAGTCCCCCCTTGCAATAAATAAAAAAAATTGTTTTCACTCCGTAGTAGTAGTGTCTTTCTCTTTCACAGTGGCTTCGCACAAGGCCCTCTTCTGCATCATGGTGTAAGGAAACGGTGCACCATTGCAAGCACCATAGTCCAGTTTGTTAAGCCTT
This sequence comes from Enteromius radiatus, assembly GCA_032357445.1. NCBI lineage: Eukaryota > Metazoa > Chordata > Actinopteri > Cypriniformes > Cyprinidae > Enteromius > Enteromius radiatus. The sequence continues at coordinate 9,284,322 of JAUCMS010000024.1, forward strand.
GCCAGAGTTTTGATGCTGCCTGGAGGCCTACCTGGGCTCACCTTGTAGCCTGCAGCTTTGGTGGTGCCCAGTGGCCGTCCTGGGCTGGTTTTAAAGCCGGCTGCTCTTGTGGTGCCGGGCGGTCGTCCCGTACTTGTCCTGTAGCCTGCAGATTTAGTGGTACCCGAGGGCCTGCCTCGTCGCCCAGACTTTCCAAGGCCCTTCTTTTTCTTGGGGCCTTCTGGAGCATCTGCAGCCCTCATTCGAACGGTTTGAGAGTGAAATTCATGCTGGGAGTCCTGCATCTGGCAGGACATGGGCTTGATCATGCTCTGTGGCAAGGGGGGCAAGTTTGGGAGTGGCAGTTGTAGTGCAGGAGGTGGGGCGGTGTAAAATTTGTTGGACTGTGAACTGCACAACTCAAAGTGACTGGCAGGGTGTTGCCCATCATCCCCAATGCTACCCAGACCATAGTCGTTGCTGTTGCTGGCTACTTGGTGCATCATTTTCTGTTAAAATAAAATGTAATTAAAAACATTTGATATATTACAAGATAAAATGGTTAATGAAAAGTGTGTTGTGAAATAACAACTGAATGTGAGGCTTTGCAATACTTTTCCAACATCTTACATCGACCGCGTGCATCGAAAATGATTGATTGACGACGTCAATCAAAAAGAAAACAACAGGCCTATCCAGTTAACCACTGAAAGTTAATGCAGAAGAAGGCCTAGCTATATAAACTATGTATAAACTACGGAAATATTGACACTTTAAGTAGGTCGCATCACTTTACAGTTAGACAAACACAATGTCTTTTCACAAAATGTACAGCGACCACGGAATATCTCTTATGCAAGTCCATCGGTGTCCTGTCATTCTATATCTTTTTTTCCTGCGCTATTGGGTCTTTAATATAGATTGTGGTATTGATTACTCAAAATAAAACAGAATTTAGTATAAAACAATTTTAATTTTGCGTTAAATAATGCAATAAAGAAAGTACTGTACCTCATCTGGAACGCGGATCACGGAATGTAATGGGTTAAACATGAAACAGATCTATCTTCCATTCTTGAAAGAAAAAGCATAATGTTATTTACGCAGGAATATAGACATCCTTGAACTACAAGATGCTTTCTTCCTAAACGATCGTGCCTATTCTGGTTTATGGGATGGATATTTTTTCCCCTGAACCGCTGAGGTTTAAAGCTGAAAGGCAGCCATTTTCACTAGAAAAAATAATAAAATAGTAAGAATGGCTAATACGCATGCGTCAGCTGCCGGTGGGAATTTATAATATCTTTAGCAAATACCAGAAGGCCCTGGTGTTAGCTCACGCGCCACTTATTAATTTATAAATATGTATTTGTATATGACATTTGCAAATGTCACCATGCCACTGTTTATATTCTATACAGTATGTGCATGGTTGTTGTTGTTTTATTATTATTATTATTATTATTTATCCTAATTTAAGTCATATTTCCAAGGAGATTGTTTAATGAAAAGCCTCTTTATCATGAGAGCTCACAGGGGAAAAGCACAGTCAGATATGTTTCCCATCACATAAATCAAGTAAATAAAAAATATATAAATGGTAAATGAGAAAGTAAAAAGATATGAACATGATAACAATGTATGGGTAGAAAATATTTATGAATAACAATATGTAAATAGAGTATGTTGAAGACCACAATGAACGCTGCTAATTCACATAAAATACACAAAAACACAAAGAGAAAAAATACGTATCACTTCCTAACAAGAGCACAATAATAATAATAATAATAAGAGGTAAAAAAGTACCTTAACCTTCCAACAACAACGCATAATGTATTAGTAGATATAATGATAATAATATAATTATTCTTACTACTTTATGTCTTTATATTCACAAATTAGTATTTAATGTTATACCCCTTGTACATCAGTTGGTGGCACTAAACGCACAAGAGAAGAGACAAAGCAATATTTGCGACAAATGCTACTATGGCGAGGAGACTTAACTGGTCAATATTAATAAGACCTTGCTGACGTTCATTAATAGCCATCCTATTGCGAACGACTGACTTATAAATATTAATTAGCTAATAAGGATTGGCTCTAGTAATCCACCAATGGAGAAGGCTTGTCTATGAATATTAAGAAGGAGGCCTTCGCAGTAGTAGGATTCGTTATTTTGAATGCGGATTAGGTGACGTAAACCTACATGAGCGGATTCTTCGTCGCTGCTGCGCATTATATCCAGACTCTGACCGAAATCAAAGGAGCTTTCAGGCTTACTTTTAATCGTTTACTGCTCACAAAGAACAGTAATTCATCGATTTATTCTTGAGGGAGTAAAAGTAACAGCGTTTCACTTCATTTAGCGGCCTTAAAGTGTTTCAAGCAACCGAGGACTCAACAGCTTTATTTTAAACTGGGATTGATTACTTTGACGCATGACGCCAAACCCAAATAAAGCATTCTGAGTCATTTTACATAATTTTTTAACATTACTTGAATGATTTAAGGAACTGTCGAGAATGGACGAGAAGGTCTTCACGAAAGAACTGGACCAATGGATCGAGCAACTGAACGAGTGTAAGCAACTGTCGGAAAACCAAGTGAAAATTTTATGTGAGAAGGTAAGTTCCGCATGACGGTCATCCTCAGCGGTGTCAGTGTGTTGCATTGAATGTTAAAACACGTGTTTTGTGGGCTCAGCAGCAGACTGGCTATATTTGTTATAGGCTCAGATACAGTTGCTGTGCGCCCTTTCCACTGGCCGCTTATCCGAAGATGGCGGTGCCGAATTATTCTATTATTGGCCGTCTGTGCGCCATGACTATCTGACTATTGGTTGTTGGCTGTGCAGCACAGTTAGCAACCAGAGCCAGTCAGGTTATGCCCACTTTACTGTTATTCGTTGTCAGGCACATTCGTTGTGGCGCATCTAGAATTAGTCCACCTGCATTAATCACTATGACCTTATTCTGTTAAACCAACATTTTCAATGTCCTGTAACTTTACCTGCACAATGTAAAAGTGAAAATGTGCCGTCGTTTTTTAAAGATAGTTGACCTATAAATGACAATTATGTCATCATGTATTCACCCACATGTTGTTCCAAACATACATGACTGACTTTGTAGAAAAAAGGAAGATGTACCTGATTTGATTTAGGAAAAAAATATACATCTTTCAGATTACAAAACAAATTAATAATAATAATGATTAGTAGTAATAGTATTGTAATTAATATTATTATTCATTTATTTTTACTTTTTTTATTACCAGTTAGTTTAGATGTTACCCTTTATTATGTTATCTGACCCAAATTTCTACAGCGCATGTGGTCCCTCAATCCATTTCCAAGAACAAAGGCCCATTAAGAATATGCCAATATTTATTAATCACTGTCCATATCATCATTGCCTCTTGCAGTTCTTAGGAAATTTAAATGCACTTTAGGTTAATAGCTGAGTGTATGGTTTTGTAGTTTGCTTGTTTTATCTGTTGCAGGCTAAAGAAATTTTATCCAAAGAGTCAAACGTTCAGGAGGTGCGTTGCCCGGTCACAGTATGTGGAGATGTACACGGTCAATTTCACGATCTTATGGAACTGTTTAAGATCGGGGGTAAATCACCAGATACTAATTACCTATTCATGGGAGACTATGTGGATAGAGGCTACTATTCAGTAGAGACAGTCACACTACTGGTGTCTTTAAAGGTATGTAAAAAGATATTGCTGTAACATCAGCGTTTTTTATTTAAGAAGATATTTGCATTGTTATTGGCTTGTTTTGTCATTTTAAATCATCAAGGTTCGATATCGAGAGAGAATTACCATCCTACGGGGAAATCATGAAAGTAGACAGATCACACAAGTTTATGGCTTTTATGACGAGTGCCTAAGAAAATACGGAAATGCAAATGTTTGGAAATATTTCACAGACCTCTTTGACTACCTTCCTCTTACAGCCCTCGTAGACACACAGGTAAATTAGTTTGTGATTAACAGTATTTTATCTGTTATTTTAACTGTACTCAACTCAAAACAAAATACGTTGCATAGTAATTTGAGTGCACATAAAGCTTAAGCTTTGTTCTGTCTACACAGATTTTCTGTCTCCATGGAGGACTGTCACCTTCAATTGACACGCTGGATCACATCCGCGCTTTGGACCGTATCCAAGAAGTTCCCCATGAGGTATAAATTCAACCTGTGAATATCAAGAAGATGTAAAGTGTTGATTTAAAATCATTAAGAGTCCCAGCTGTGAATACTACTCACAGGACCTTATGAAATCTTATTGGCAGGGTCCCATGTGTGATTTGCTGTGGTCAGATCCGGATGACCGTGGAGGTTGGGGGATTTCCCCCAGAGGGGCTGGTTACACATTTGGCCAGGACATCTCTGAAACATTTAATCATGCCAACTGCTTGACTCTGGTCTCACGAGCTCACCAGTTAGTAATGGAGGTAAAAGAATTGATTACCGTGTATAAATATTTGTTGGATGTGTGAATGTTATGTGTGTGTATTATATAATAATAAAAGTGATGTATAAATATAGTGAAATTGATCATATGTACTGAAATTAAGAGGGTTATTATTGAGTATTTCCATGAACGAATGAATTAGATTACATTAAAGTATGTAGAACAATTGATTTAAATCATTCAATTTGCATTCAGTGTTGCTATTATGACATATTTTCAATTACAGTTGGAGCAGTTAATATATGGATATTCATATACCTGTATTTAAAAGTCATAGAAAGAATTTACCTGAATCTCTTTGACTTGTCTCACATTGGTTATTTAATTATTTAGATAACACTTTATAATAAGGTGTCATTTGTTATTAATGTATTAACTAATATGAACTAACAATGAACAATGCACTTATTAAGCTATTAATTAATCTTTGTTCATTTTAGTTAATGCAGTTCATAGTTTATTCATGTAAGTTCACAGTGCATGTTAACAAACACAACTTGTGATTGCATTAGTAAATGCTGAAATTAACAATAACTGAGATTAATAAATTATGTATTTGTATTGTTCATTCTTAGTTCATATTAACTAATGTTGTTAACTAATGAACCTTATTGCAAAGTATTACCATTATTCAACTAAATTGTCAAAATAAAATAGATGATTTACTATTTCACATTAATTACCATTTAAAGAATATATAAATATTAATACAGAATTTTGACAAAAAGTAATTTTTATTACATTAAAAATGCCTTTTGACAATTGAATAAATTAATAACTGATGACAGACAAGGCAGAATCCAAATAAAAGAGATTTATCTGAAAGGTAAATGTGTATAGTTATATTGCTGTATATAATTTTTGATCAGTGTTGTTTATTATATGAGTAAATTCAAATGTAACAAAGAAAATGCAGCATTACTGAAACAAAATATGTAATAGAAATGTCAAACTCTACAAAGTCCTAAAATATTAAAATGTATTTTCTGAATTTGCAGCACATGAATAATTATACACTTACTGTGGATTAGCTACTGGCTAATATATTTTTTAAAACATTTCTACAGGGATATAACTGGTGCCATGAACGTAATGTTGTAACAATCTTCAGTGCACCTAATTATTGCTACCGATGTGGTAACCAGGCTGCCATCATGGAACTCGATGACACGCTCAAGTATTCCTTGTACGTATATGACAAAAGATAAAACTCTTTCTGTTTTTATTAATCATTCCCCTTTGCCTGTGTTATATATTTGTAATTTTGCTGTTATAAATATGAATATTAAGAGAATGATTTCCTTTAGTTTACAGTTTGACCCTGCACCACGCAGAGGAGAGCCTCACGTTACTCGTCGCACTCCAGATTATTTCCTGTAAAATGGGAAGGCTTTTTTTTATTATTACAGTATCTGACCAGTGGACAATGATTATTCATAGAAGACATGCATATGTTTAAATTTTCCAACACAAACCCCTGTCCTTGGACCAAAACATGTGCCATATCTATACTGCAATAAGATGGATGCAGTCTTCTCATCAAACACACACAAATGTAACAGTACTCGTTCATCTGCATCATGTACTTTTCTCTCTTATGTACTAAAAAGCTGTTGTGTTTTTGATCAGGATATAAGGGTTTCTTCTGACTAACGGGTTTATGTGCATTCTTCTGAAACGCTGAGTTTTGGAATAACATTTTGAATATACACTCTAAATGCTTATGACTGGATAATGTTCAAGTTGTGATGAGCTTAAAATAGTGCTGTGTATTATAGCTGCATTTTCATGCTGCATGGCCTCGGGTACACAATGAGCTGTCATCTGGCAAATTTCCGACTGCTGTTTTAAACGATTGCCTACTGCAGTGTTTGTTACAGGTGGGTATGAGACACTTTTGTTTTAGTCCCTTTTCAATGTCTTTTAAGCACTTTTTTCAATGCAGTATTTGTTACTGTTATTAGTTTACAGAGCAGTGGTTTTGTTTGTTTTTGCTTTTGTATGTTACTGCATTATTTTCCAATAATTTGTAAATGAGAGCACAATTAAATAGGGATTTGAACGGCAATAAAGACTCATGCTATTTATCTTTATGTAATGTCTGTTTCTTTTTAGACAACAGATGTAATGTTGTGTTCTTCCTCTGCTGTTGGATGTTGCAAATGTTAGCAGTGTTGCTGATTGATTTTTATTGTCAAATTTGGTCATTCCTGTTATGCAGTAAAGCACTAACTATTATAAACTACTAGTGCTGGGCAATGATTAATCGCGATTAATCGCATCCAAAATAAAAGTTTTTCTTTACATAATATATTTGTAT
>JAUCMS010000024.1:9294713-9330012 GCA_032357445.1 Enteromius radiatus
CTCTTTTAGTGGAAGATTCGGTCTTACTCGCGTTTTTTACAAATACTGGTTGTTGGACTAGCTGCAAAAAGTGGTATGAGAACCTGCACAAAGACAAGCCACTACAGCGAGGATGCATCAATGATTAAACTTATTATTCATCAAATACCCTTGAAAAAATAATGTAGGCAGTACTACTGTTTTCAACATTGATAAGAATTAATAAGAAATATTCATTTTATAATGTTTTCTGAAGGATCACTGAGGACTGAAGTAAAAAAAACACTACTAAAAATGAATCTTTGATATCACATGAATAAATTACATTTGTATATACAGTGCACTCCACTAATTGTGGCCAATAAGTATTGGAGAAAAACATTTTCTCCTCATTTCAATTGTTTTACTTCAATGGCAGGTTAGAATTTGGAACATTTTTGAATGAAAGATCAAAAGGATAAACAATGCAGATTTATTTTCGCAGCCATCTTTGCTCAGATTTACCAAGGGTGCCAATATTAGTGGATGGCACTGTATATCCAAATAGAAATGTTATTTTCATATTATTTATTCTTATAATATTTCAAAATATTAGGATTTTAGAGCATCTTGGAGTAGAAGAGATCTTACCATCTCCAAACTTTTGAACAGTAATGTGCTTTCTATGAGGTTAAAGGTTAAAGAAAAGTGTTTTTAACAGTGTAATATTTTGACAGTGTACCATGGCAGCTGAGCTCTCCACCTCCATAAACATTAAAGAGCCACGCTGGGATCAGGGAACATTTGTGGGTCGAGCAAAGCATTTCTTCACTGTAACAGACCCAAGAAACATCCTCCTGTCAAATGAACAATTGGAAAAAGCTCATCAGATTATTCAGGATTACAAGTAAGATTCTACTCTGTGTTCATTTATGTGCTTGTCTATAGCATTTCATGCTATTGTTTCCTATTAAATACATGCCATAATCTTCCATCTTCTTCTCTTTGAAGAAAAGGGGTGGTAACACCAGGTCTCACAGAAGATGAGCTATGGAGGGCGAAGTATATATTTGACTCTGCATTCCATCCAGACACAGGCGAGAAGATGCTCCTGATTGGTCGTATGTCTGCTCAGGTCCCCATGAACATGACCATCACTGGATGCATGATGACCTTCTACAGGTGAATCGTGCTGGTTCTTTCTGTGCAATTCAGTATTGCAGGGTAGCTTTAAGTCTTTTTTTTGGACAATAAATGATTATATACATATAATATAATGCTGAATATTTATACTCTTTCTCGCTTATTAGAACGACTCCGGCAGTTCTGTTTTGGCAGTGGATCAATCAGTCTTTTAATGCAATAGTGAACTACACCAACAGGAGCGGAGACGCCCCCATCACAGTAAAGTGCGAGGACTTCATGAATATGAATTTGCATTTATCTTGTGTTCTACTCTTGTGCAATATCACTAAATTCCTAATATATGTTCTTGCAGCCAGCTTGGCACAGCATATGTATCAGCCACCACAGGAGCCGTGGCTACTGCTTTAGGACTAAATGCATTAGCGAAGGTAATGGTCTTGCTTTCTAATGTTCAAGGGCTGTAACTCTTTCACAGCAAAGTACTAAATAAGTGCTCAGTTCTCACTCTTTGTGTTCATGTAATAATCCATATTTATGTTTACACTAAAAATGATTTAATTTCACTGTCTTTCAGCGTGTGTCTCCACTCATAGGACGCTTTGTTCCTTTCGCTGCTGTAGCTGCTGCTAACTGTATTAATATTCCACTCATGAGACAACGGTAAATAATTATCTAAAAAAAAAATCATGCATAAAGAGCTTTGACCTGAGTTTACTAAGGTTTGTTTGGATTTTTTTAAAAGAATACCTAAAAAATCTTCTGCCCCCAGATATTTGACCGGTAGCGTATACTGTGTGAACAGTATAACATGTGAACTATGTTGTTTCTTTTGTTTCAATCAGGGAACTCAAACACGGCATTCCAATAACAGATGAGAACGACAATCGATTAGGAGAATCTTCAAAGGCAGCTCAACAGGCCATCACACAAGTGGTGGTTTCCAGAATCCTCATGGCCTCTCCAGGAATGGGTTGGTTTCCTCTAAATCTCCCAATCTTATTACAGTAGAATAGGCTTTGCAACTATATTTATAAAATGATGCATGTACAGTGACCTCCAAAAGTCTGCGACCACACTTAAATTTCTGGAATTTAAACCAAGAAAAAATGTTTAGGAGTTTAAAACGTAATAACGTATAAAATTTCAGTATTTTTCGAGTGGGCCTATGCAAATGCAATGTTGATTTTTTTTATTTTTTTTTATTTTTATTTATGCCCATAGCAATCCCTCCATTTTTAATGAATGCTTTGGAAAAGAAGGCCTTCATGAAGGTAATGTCAAACTTGCATTTTTAATGTTTTATTTTACGTGGCTGAAAATCTTAATGAAAGCTATTTAGCCTTAACAGAGCACGTACACGCCTAACAACAGTGTCCGGTCTGCTTGAATGCATTAGCCCCTAAAATGGCCCCATAGAATCAAGGCCTTTGTTGCCAGGTTGATTTTTTTTCCCCCCCTCTACATTTTTTTTTCAGAGGTTTCCGTGGATGAGTGCACCCATTCAAGTTGGCTTGGTTGGGTTTTGGTGAGTTGCCAAAGATAGACGGATTTAACCATTATTTTTTAAGAATTTGCGACCCATTCTTTTGTATATTCTTTCTTCTTGTTAGCCTTGTGTTTGCCACCCCATTGTGCTGTGCGTTATTCCCACAAAAGAGGTGAGAACATTTTATAATAAGTCCATTGGTTTTATGAATCGTTCTGTTGCGTTTCATAATTAAATGCATCATTTATGCAGCTCTATGGCAGTGAGCCGTTTGGAGCCAGAGCTGCAGGAGAAGATTCGAGCCAGTCATCCTGGAGTAGAGACTGTCTACTTCAACAAAGGCTTGTAAAGACAAACATTGGTGAATCTGCTCTCTACTGTAATGGTTTCACATTTATCTAAAACATCTCTTTGTGTGCCAAAGTTCACCTGTTCCTCTCCAGGACATCCCAACTAAGTCATTTTGTAAGATGTTTTTACATTTTTGACAGTTTTAATTATTTTTAAGCTTGCTGATCTTTGCCAATCTTTTATCTGACATGTGTATGACACTACTGCACACACATGCATTGTTTGTTTTTTTTTAATTATTTGAAATAATTTAGTTTGCTGCCAGATTATTCCATGTGCCATTCAGTGTCGTTTTCAGTAAGGATCAAAGATGGCTGGTGTTGACCTTGTTTTTGTTTTCCGTTAGTCTGTATTGCATTGCTATTGTCAGTATTTTGTCTTTATCTCTTTATCACGAGGGTTGCAGTTTATATGTTGCTGCCAAATTTCATTTCAGTTTCAAGCTAAATCAAGGGACCTCTTAATGACAATAGTGCAATCCGTTGAAAACGTTGCCAAATACAAACCTCTGCTGCACATTTCCTTAGACGCAGATTTAATAAACCGATAAACTACAGCATGAGTTTTAAGAAGAGTTTTATCTATTTTGCTATCCTCAGTATTTGAGTTTAACTAAGATGTTATACGAGAATAGTGTGTATGTTCATATAATTTCTTCTGCCTGCTGACAGTGCATGAACAAACTTTTTGTGAGTGAAAAAGTGTGAGGTTTTGTTCAACGTGTTCTCATTGACTGTTCCAAAGTCCACTCCTCTAGCAGTTCAAGGTAACACACTGTTTTTCAATGCAATCTTATCACACCTGCATCTGTTTTCTATTTTATGAAAGTCCTCTTACTTCAGTCAACCCTAGAAACTGTCTTTTCACGTGCCATAATTTGTTACGTTTAAGGTAACACACAGCAGTCTCCTTTCAACCTACTAGAATAACTAGAACAATATAACAGTAAATAGATTAATGACGAATGGAGGGTAATGTGTCATTCTGTAACTTTCAAAGACACAATCCAATAGTATGTTTTTTTTTTTTTTAGCTAGTGTGATTTTTCTGAAGTGCTACACTGCCTTTTTGTAAATCCTGTTCTCGTTTTCCATCTACACTACATGGCCAAAAGTGCATGGACAGTTCCTTTGAATGAACAGGTTTAGCTATTTCAGTCATTTATGATGACAAGTTTTAATGCAACAGCATAAAGACATTCTATCTAGAAAATTGTGCTTTGGTAATCCACGACTCCAGTCCATCAATTAATGTTGTGTGAAATGAAAAGCTGCATCTTGATGACTTTTTCACTTGAGAAACCAATATGACCGACTTACAAATACCAGACACACAGTTTTATACTTTACAAGGTGTAAATTGATATACTGGAGTCATTTGGATTACTTGTGATGTTTTTATTGGCTCTCATTCTGACGGCACCCATTCACTGTAGAGCAGGGGTGTCAAATGCAATTCCTGGAGGGCCGGAGCCCTGCACAGTTTAGATGCAACCATAATTAAACACACCTGATCCAACTAATCAGGTCCTTCAGGCTTAATTGACAACTGCATAGTATGTGTTTTGGAGCAGGGTTGAAACAAAATTCTGCAGGGCTCCGGCACACCTGTGCTGTAGAGGAACCTTTTGGTTTTGATAAGGAAACAAACTACATCTTGAATGGCCCGAGGGTGAGCATTTCATTTTTGAAAAACTATTCTTTTAATGGAACTGCATGCTGTAATATTCTATAGACCTGTATGTTAAACTTTATGCTCAAAGTCCTTAAAGAACTAACTTAATTACCAATTTTTATAAACAAGATTATTGGCGTACACAAAGCCCTGTCCTTCAGGATGAATTGTAACACAAACACTGCATCCATATTCCAGAAGCCAAGCCCTTCCTAGAAGAGTCTGGCGCAAATGGATCAAATAATACTTTTAGTTTAAAGTGACATATGGGTACGTGTTTGGATGTCCATGTATTTTTGCCTATGTTGTTCATTTTTAGATTTGCCGATGTTAATCTTCGTGAACTTTCTGTTTAATTGACTAAGTCTCCATGTGTTGAGGTATTTAAATATGTTTAATGTTTAATATGTAACCTATTAAGAGAGCGCAACTGCTCTCGCTTAGTTGAGCGCTCTGATCTTTGTTGTTGTGAGACTGTTGATGTGCCACATTTGTTCAGTTCTTGAATGTAGTGTTGGCAGTAATGAAATCAAACTGAGAGCAGGTACATTTCCGTGGATAGACTGCTGGTTCTGTTGGTAGCCATTTTTTGTTTTTGTTTTAATTGTGACAAAAGCACAAGAGTCCTTGTTCTTCAAGTTTTCCTGAAGGTATTACGCTTCATGTATCTCTGTGAAAGATAATGGGTAGAGGACAATTCTAGGTGTTTATAATGTGTTTAATGTGTGCCAAATCATGGTCGCCAGCGTCACTAACATTTTGCAGGGCCTGGGGACATTTTTTTTTTTTTTGTCCCCCCTCGATGAAGGCCCTAGGTGCTCAGATCTTTGATCATTCCTATTCCATTTGAGATCTGTGATACTTAAAAGATCTTGTATGAATGAACTAATGTGTAAAACAACTGCTGGTTTGTTCAAGAGAATCACAACAGCGATGTAGCCATGAGGATCTTTAGACAGGAATTTACAGCACATCTGTTCTCTGTAATCATCATAAGGTAGCTGACTTTATTAATATACTAAATGGAATGCAGTGTTTTCCTTCATTGAACACCGCACAATACTGTTTGTTTCCTGTTCTCATATTATTTATTCAGTCAGTGTAACTCAAGGGAATACTCTGAGGTGACTTAATTGTCTGCTCTTCAAATGAACAAGTCTCTCTGATTCGTACAATAATTTGTTTACAGTGAATGAGATATTCAAGATGAATATTTTAAAAATGTTTCTTATTTTACAGTGAATAGGGATTGTACTGTGTAGATTACACTGTACTGTGTGGATTACCTAAATGAAATAAAAGAGTATTAAGCAATGGAATGATTGTGTGGCCTGTCCTCATTGTCCTCATATATTTATGAATGAACTGAAATTTGTTCACCTAAGCTTAAACGTATTGTATAATATATATATATATATATATATGGTTATGATATTCATCAGTATTCTGTGATTATGACATGCTTAAAAACTAATGTCACTGCATGAAATAATATATACATGTATGTTTAAATCAAATCATAGTCAAGTCAGTAGCTTCAAACGTTATGTTAATATGACCTCTTAAAAACTTGAGGGAAACAGACAACCTCTTTTCTTATTCGCATAAACATTTCTGGAAGAAAAGCTTAGTTATAAAAGCTCTAAACTGTTTCATCGGAAGGTTCTGCAAATTAAATTTTCTTTCAAATTCTTTAAAACTTTTAAATATGGCCCAAGTGTCTTCTGTTGCTGATTATTGGTAAGGACGAGCAAACAAAAAGGGGAAAGGGCGACACATACTGGACATACTTGGAATTCAGCACTTCGTGCTATGTAGGCTGCTGTTGAAACCACATTAGACTAATCATATAGAATCTAAAGATGAGAATTGTTTAAACCATTTCGAAGCCTCTGTGTTTAACACACACTCACACACAATAAGTGAGTTCAGCTGCAAAAGCCTCTAAGCCAGTGGTCTCAAACTCAATTCCTGGAGGGGCATAGCTTCAACCAGCTCCAAATCACACCTGCATGGACGTTTCTAATAGTCCTGAAGACCTTGATTAGACCTGGATCAGGTATGTTTGGATAAGGTTGGAGCTAGATCAGGCTGAGCCTAAACACTGGAGCTTGATAAAAAGTCTAATTTAAATAAAATGTCAAATTAGGGCACTTAGAGGCTTTTCATATAGGTCAGTATTTGAATTTTGGCTCTATGCCACCTGAATAGAATTAAAATTAAACAATTGAGATGAAATTGCATTCCTAAAACTTAGGAATTACAATCACTTTTATACACTGCCCCTCCAGTTTTAGGGGCTCAAATGTAATTGGACAAATAAATACATTCTTAAATAAAATCCTCTCCTCTTTTATAATGCTTTGCCAGGCCTTTGCTGCAGCTGACTTCAGGTATTGTTTATTTTGTTGAGTTTTGTCCTCAGCAAGTGAAATATATGTTCAGCTGGGTTGAGATTATAAAAGAGTTTTTCTTCACCATGGAGAGGATCCTACAATCTTTCATCGCTATTGTCCTCATTGGATATCCAGGCCTTTTTTATGTTGCTAAGCTCACAAGTACTTTTTTTTTCTCAGAGTGTACCAAACAGTTGATTTATCAGATTCATTTATTAATGTAGAAATAATAAAGGAAAGTGTGCACTTTAAGGCCATAATCATTATATAACTATTTTTTTGTCAACAGCTAAAAATAAGAAATGGTGCTTATGTCATTTATTTATGTATTTCGTTATTTAGTTAGTTAATAAAGAAGCTGGTAGTTTAGGTAATTATATCTGCTGAGAATATTGTCCAGCACTGAGATGCACTTGATTTGAAACTACTTGAGAGAGACACTCAAACCAAATAAACAAGTCTTTTCTGAAACAAGTGCGTTTGTAAGTACAGTAGGAGGAGTGAACGTGGGCAACCCGGACTGCATTTAATTCAGCCAGAGGGTGTTTCCAACAAGTGGCCATATTACCATGAGAGAGAGAGAGAGAGAGAGAGAGAGAGAGAGAACGTCTGCGTAATAAATGAAAGTATACTGTCAGTCCTATCTATCACATTATTCTGCATGGCTGCCACAGATGTAAGCATATATCCTGTAAGTTTGCTTTGCTTCTTATATTTACTGCTCATTATTATTCTAAATATGGCATGCATATTTTTTTATAAAGTTACAATGTGTGCAGCGAGAGTACGAAGACGATTAGTTGCTCAAAGAGGATTTCAACTTTTGAATATTTCATAATTTGCCTGCTTTTATGTGCTAATATGCGCAGTTAGTTTGTTGATTGCAGTGGGAAGAGGTTTATTGTGTTTGAGCACACACAAAATCGAGTTTCACTTCAGCATTAGGCTATAGCCTATTTAGTTCTGCTGTAAATCACTGCAATGCTTCGTAATGCATGTCTATTAAGATGCATATACTTGTAATTTATATTTATAGTTTAACATTGGGGTCTTTCTCTGGTTAAATCCAGTGTCAAAGTCATTTGAAGCTGATTAGCTCTTGTAAGCAGATCAGCTTTGGTGCTTCAGTCAACATACACTCCAAGTCTGTAATGTTTTTACATTCGTGCAAGAGTGTCATCCTAATACTGTACATGTATGATCAAATGCCTTTTAACTTGTTGCATTTGTAAACCCAGCACTTAAAGGATGTTTCTTGGGGCAAAAGCAGTGGAAGCCTTCAGTTACTGAGAAACATGGTCTGTATAAAGAGTCCTTTGTGCCCCAGTGTGTGTGTTAAGAATACTGGGGCAGTGGAACAGATGAAGGCTGTGTGAAACACTTCCTTGTGTTTGTACAGAGTGAGGAGCTCTGAATACCTCAGCGTGCTGCTTTTATCTGTGATCGAGACTCAAACCCGGGTTCATGCATACCAATAAGTTACTGACATGGGTCAGCCTCTCCACTTTGATCAATATCTCCCATATATTAATAAACATTTGTGGACTTATTTGTGTTCTGGAGCACTGCTATATCTCTCTCTCTCTCATATATATATATATATATATATATATATATATTTCTGAAGTGGCAAAGCTAAAATCCATTATTCCAGTCTTTAGTTTCACATGGTTATCAGAAATTATTTTAATATTCTGACTGGACGCACTGGAAAGCAATGTTTTATTTTTGTTACATAAATACATTATATTTACAGGTTTTTTTGATGAACAGAAAGGTCAAAAGAACATAATTAGTTATTAGTAAATAGAAATCTTATAACATACATTTTTCTGCCAATTTCACTTAAACTTTTCGCATTACAACTGCAAAAAAATGTAACAATAGTAAACCGTAAACACAGTAGTATATTAGATTTAATATTAAATGTAATTATATTGATAGATTAACCGATTATAACATTACAGATTAATATTTTGCACAAATTAGAATTTAAAAAGACAGAATTTATCGAATAAATAATTTATTTAATAAATCATTGGCAACAATTAAAAAGCTTAAGTAAGAGTGCAGATATATTCTCTTTTAAATAGATTATTAAAAACAATTGTAAAAGTTTTTTTTTGTTAAAAATTGAATTGAATTTTAATTGAATTGAATTCATTTTTAAAATATTTTAAAAGAGTTTTTTTATAAGTTGCTTGTAGTAATTATAAACGACACTCTTAAAATGTCCTGGTGTGTCAAGTCAAACTTTGTTTTTTTTTGCTGTTGTCTTTTCTCAGAGTGAGGAGATGAGGACTCTCTCTCTCAGCGGTCATGTGGGTTTTGACAGTCTTCCTGATCAGCTGGTCAGCAAATCAGTCAGCCAAGGATTCAGCTTCAACATTCTCTGCGTAGGTGAGGAGAAAGTGCTCTGAAGATTCTCCAGACCTGGTATATAAATAATGAAAACAATATACAAAAAACTATGCCCTCTTTTACAGGTGAAACTGGCATAGGCAAATCTACATTAATGAACACACTATTTAACACAACCTTCGAGAATGAAGAGGCCAGCCACTTCCAAAACGGGGTGCATTTGCGTCCCAGAACATACAGCCTGCAGGAAAGCAACGTGGATTTACAGCTTACCATTGTAGACACTGTGGGATTTGGCGACCAGGTTAATAAAGAAGAAAGGTAATGCTTGAAACCCATTCACATTGGTAATGAAGTTATTCTTCATTAAACATATTCTTATTTCTTTTCAGTTATAAGCCTATTGTGGACTACATTGATGCTCAGTTTGAAAACTTCCTTGAAGAAGAACTTAAAATTAAACGATCCCTTTATAACTATCATGATTCACGTATCCACATCTGCCTGTATTTTATTGCTCCCACCGGTCACTCACTGAAATCTCTGGACTTAGTCACCATGAAGAAGCTGGACAGTAAGGTACAGTGTTCAGAAAGTGTATGTTATATATATTCTAACTCATCAAATCTAAATCTAAATCCTTATTTTTCCTTCTCAATCAGGTCAACATTATTCCCATTATAGCGAAGGCAGACACTATATCCAAGAGCGAGCTTCAAAAATTTAAGATCAAGATCATGAGTGAACTGGTCAGCAATGGTGTTCAGATCTACCAGTTCCCAACAGACGATGAAGCTGTGGCTGAAATAAACTCTTCTATGAATGTAAGAGGAGCTTGAGTAAAAATATACGCCATAATATCAGATATGATGTTTTGCTATTGATTTGAACAGACACACACTTTATGCTTTTATACTGGCTTCTTGTTGAGCTGGTGACTTGTGTTGCAGGCGCATCTCCCTTTTGCTGTGATTGGAAGCAGTGAAGAGGTTCAAATTGGGAACAAAATGGTGCGGGCCAGACAGTACCCATGGGGCGTGGTGCAGGGTAGGTATATTTACAGATATTTATTATCATCTTACTTTTAGACAAAAATGGATAAATTGGGCAATGCCGATAAAGAAAAAAATTATGAATTTTATTTAGCTAAGATGCATATATTTGCATTGTTACAAAATATATTTGAAATAAATGCTATAGAAAAAATAATTCTGAAAAAAATATGTAAAAATAATATGGAGATGTCCGTGCAATTCATACATATTTTAATCAGTTTTTGCTAAATTATACATATTTTACGAGTTTGACACCTAACCGCAAATCAGCATATTAGAATGATGTCCGAAAGACTGGAGTAATGATGCTGAAAACTCAGCTTTGCATCAAATAGATAAATTAAATATTAACATATATTACAATACAAAATAGTTATTAAAAATTGTAAACATATTTTGCAGTGTTACTGTATTTTTGATCAGATAAATTAGCCATGGTGACAAAAACATAAAAAAAACAAACGGTCATGTAAATGAATAGCATCTTATTACACTTCTTCTCAATGAATACAAACTAATTGTACAGTCTGCATTCAAAATAAAATAAATCATAACTACGACCAATGCCAGTTTGCATCTCACAAATTCAAACATGATTTCAAGACAGCATTATTAAAAGGATTTGAAAAATTGGACTCATGTTGTTCCAAGTTTCTTATGTTTAACACAAAAGGAGACAGTTTTAATTATCTTGAAGAACCAAACAGCTGTTAGTTCAATGAGGAAAAAGTCAACGGGGACCATAAACTGTTGGAATATATGCATTCCTCAAGATATCTCAATGTACAACATGATGATGAGTAAATCATGGGTGAACTATTCTTATAAGCATATGGTACGTCTGTTTAGACATCACAGTGTGTCCTGTGGTAGTTTGTCAACATTAACACAAAACAAGCAGCAAACTATATCTTGATTACTGTAGACATCATGAGAACTACACCAGATTATTAGTGAAGTTATGATTTCTGGACTATGTCCTCAGTGGAGAACGAGAGTCACTGTGACTTTGTAAAGCTGAGAGAGATGCTAATTCGTGTCAACATGTTGGACCTGAGGGAACAGACCCACGCCAGACACTATGAGCTGTACCGCCGCTGCAAACTGGAGGAGATGGGCTTCAAAGACACAGACCCTGACAGTGAACCCTTCAGGTACTGCAGCTTCTTCTCAAGAGGAGTATGCAACAAAAGAAGCAGAAAAATTCATTTTAAATTGCATAGTCATCACAGTCATGGCGTCGATTAAACTGAAACATCTGTCCTCACACACAGTCTGCAGGAGACATATGTGGCCAAGAGGAGAGAATTCATTGGGGAGTTACAGCTCAAGGAGGAGCAGATGAGACAGATGTTTGTCAACAAAGTGAAAGAGACAGAAGCTGAACTAAAAGAGAAGGAGAGAGAGGTAAGAAGCACTGTTTTTGACCGGAAATTGCTAAATTTCAAGGTATTATTTGAAGACAGTGTGATATTTGTATTAGCCTTAATTTAATAAAAATACTCATCTATGCCATCTATCTAAGCCAGACATGGCTTTAGAGACAAAATATTATTATTATTAATATTAATAGTAAAATGTAATGTGTCACCTTTCATTAAATAATAACAAATATTGTCACTTTTTATAAAATAATTAATGTCACATTTTATTAATTATAAAATAAAAACACTAACATACAAAACATACTTTTTTCATTAAATAAAGCTTAACATTAATTAACTTTTTATGAAATAATATTTATTTAAAGAAAGAAATGTATTACTTGTCACAGTTTATGAAAAACTAAAATATTTCAATACTTGGCACACTGAGTAAATAATACAATCTAAAAGAAATATTTATACCATTTATAAATATTATATAATATAATATAGTAAACCACTCTTGATTTACGTAAATACAAACAATGTGTTACAGCACTATAAACTGTGCTGTTAATAATATTATAATAAATTGGTAAATAATATAATTAAAACGTTAAAGTAATAAAATAAAACAGTATTTCAGCATACACCTAATCAGTTAAATGGTAAGGTTATTAAAACGTTAACATGTTAAAATAATAAAATAGTATCTCAGTAAATGATCCCTTGTTCTGTATTCCCAGCTGCATGAGAGATTTGAGATGCTGAAACGTACACATCAGGAGGAGAAGAGGAACCTGGAGGAGACGCGGAGAGATTTAGAGGAGGAGATGAACACCTTCAACAGGAGGAAAGTGGCTGCAGAAACCCTACAGTCACTTCAAGGCTCATCTGCCCTCAAAAAAGACAAAGAAAAGAAAACGTAAGCCTCCTCCTCCTCCCTTTTTTCCCCTTTTCATCCTCTGAGGCTATCTGTTCCCATCTCTGGTAGTCACCGTCTGTGAATGAGACTGATCTGTGTCTGCTTTCACAAGCGTCTGAGGTCTTTTTGTTTGTCTGAGTTGGCTAACCGTCTTTGCTTCTTCTGGGCTCTGATGCCAGAGCAGAGGATGCTGGGATAGAAGTGCTTCAGTACTGTAATATTAGAGCACGCTAGACAGGATCTTGGCATGTTTAAGGAGTAAGAGATAGATGATGACACTAGTTGCCTGGTACTGCCAGCTGCCGGATCAGCATGCATTTACGCCCCCCCGATTCAGTGTTTGCCATTTTTTTGCACTTAATTTGAATAAAATGAGTGTTTGATTGCTAGAAATATGTCTTGGAGCTCACAGTTGGTTGCCAGTTGTTGGTAACATTATTTTTTTATAATCTAGCTGACTTTGTGTATTAAATATTTTCTTCTTAGTTAATTAGCGACCTAATTATCAATAATACTATCAGCTGCTCAGTCATTTTACAGTCATGCTTTCAGGCAATGGTTAAAGGGTTACTCCACCCCAAAATTAACATTTTGTCAATAATCATTTAACCTGTAGTTTGTACCTTTAAGGGGTTACTCCCCTTGTTTGCATTCAGCTGATGAAATATCGCTGCAGTGACACAGAGAGAAACAGAGAAGACTGAATTGTTGAATAAAGTCATTCTTTTTATTTTCGTTGTGTACGAAAAGTATTCTTGTCACTTCACAACATTCAGATTGAACCAGTGATGGTACTATTTTTGATAAAATAAACATTTCCGGGCATTGACGTTGTTCAAAAGCTGTTATTAGCATTAAAATGTTGTTCCGAAGATGAACAAAGCTTTTACAGGTTTGGAACAACATGGAGGTAAGTGATTGACCAAATGAACCCCTTAAAGGAATAGTTCACCCAAACATGAAGAATCTGTCGTCATTTACTCACCCTTGAGTATTTCCAAACCTGTTTTGGGTCATTATTGCCTGGTTACAAAATATCTTCTTTGTGTTCTGCAAAGCAAAGAAATTCATACAGGTTTGGAACTACTTCAGGGTGAGTAAATGATAACAGAATATTTATTTTTTAAGTGAACTATTCCTTTAAATGTCAAGCAAGCACAACTCAGACTGTGACGAACATGAACCATGATGTGTATTTTTTTTTGGGATTTACATTATTAAAGGGATTGAGAAGATATTTTTGTCTATAAAATGGAACTTAATGAAAAAACTGGAATTGCATATGGGTGAATAACTAATGACAGAAACTGAATTGGAAGTAAACATTAAGTTCTGTTTAATATTGTATTGGTTTGATTAAAACCAGTTAGCTCTGTCATTGTCTTATATTAATACAGAACTTGACTATGATAACTGGACTTTTAACAATATAATTTAGATTTTTGTACATGAATATATTTTCCTCCAAGCAGTTTTACCATTGAATGAACTGTACAAAATGAATCGTTTTATACTAACCAGAATAATGATGATATTTTTACATGTTAAATATCTCTGCTGATGTTAAGGCTTACCTCTGCTACACAGATGCAAATGTACATTTTTCAGATTAAAATAAAAATACTTTTACAGTTGTTGTTGTTGTTGTATTGCTCACTTGCATATTTCTAGAAGTAAATATGGAATGAGAATAAAATATAAATGCATAAATGAACAATATATATATAGTTTTTAAAAGAAAATAATACAAAAATAGGAATACATTTAAGTAAAAAATATGTTTTCTCTAACAAGTTACATATTCCTTTATTTCCCCATTTATTTTAATTTATTCAGGTTTAGGCCTCCATATAAAATAACCAACAGTCAATTTAATGAAGTTTACTGCAAGACTTTGCTTTGGGAAAATATTTAAATTTGAAAACCAGTGCCTGTTGCCTCTTCAAAGTGTTTTTTCACTTTTATTTTCCTTTAGTTTATTTCTTAAGGCCTCCGTCTGCATATTGCTTGACCTCAGAAAGGTACAGAACTAGATTTGTACCAGCCTTAGTGGCTTTGGCCAAAGGATTACCATGTGTACTTAACCAAATCCCAAAAGTACTTAAACCGCAAATTGCTGCTGAATTCTCCCTAGCAAGAGACACGTTTGTAGATGGTGTTTGATTTAAGTGAAACAGGTGTATGTTTCATTTATTCACCAGCTGCTCATTATCAAACACACCGGGACAAAATAAGAATTTAAAAAATGAGGAAACTCAGCTTGTTCATTCTGTCTTTTATTGTTCTGAAAATGTGTTGCTCATGTGACTCAGAGTCAGCGGCATTAAAGGAATACAGAAGGGTTAAAACGAGTCTGCATTCTTACCCAAAACCAAACACAACAATCCTCTATCCATCATCTCTCAGAGCCAATTATGCAGACTGAAACACCCTTGATAACAGTTAAAAGGCATCATAAGGCCATGGTGGAAATGACAAAAGATAAAAAAAAACTTGTACTTGTATGTGCATAAGCGGTTTTATCTTACACTGACCGGTCCTTAGATCTCAAAAAGCAGACAAAAGACGTGAACGACCTCAGATCTGAACCAAACGGATAGTTGGAATGTGCTCTTGTACAACAGTCAGGTAAGTCCAAATAAAATTTCACACTAATTCTCTCACATTGACGAATACAATCAAACTTATAGATCTATGAGGAGACAATCACTGTACTCCGGCTGTTTATTTTAACCAATGTCCAGTGTCCAAAAAACCCCCCAAAAAGTTAAAACATAAAAACAACATTTTTAAATCAATATCCCCATCTATATGATGGAGCATCCAGCATGTACTTGCAATGGCCTCCTCCGGCTAAATAAATAAACTCTCTTGTGATAGGCTGACCATTTGTCAAGAGAGTATGGCTCTTGATTGGTGGACACGTCGACACAAAGTTACAATTTGCATATGATATCTTCAGTACTTAAAGTAAATAATCTTTCGCTTTATGTTGTGCTCTAGTAACTTGTGTGTCTTTAGATACATTCACTCCTACTCTCCGAGTGTGCTATCCGTCAAACAGAGTTTCTTTGGCTGACAATTTCATCTGGCTGATGCAGCCATATAAAACAAACACCACCCAAGCTAAAACAAACTATTATACATCATATGCCTGCTTCTTAATATTATCTTTATCAAACTTAATACTTATAATATACATCTGTACCTTTATAAAATAATGTGGAAAAAAAAAAAGAAATAGTTCAGCCAAAAATGAAAGTTGTGAGATCAGCACATGAGCATTTTCAAAATTGCCACAACTGTTGTATTTTGTATCTGTCAGCTTTCATATGACATTTTCATTTCTTATTTTAAACCATTTTATATCATCTGGAAGGTAACCCAAACCTAACCCTTGGACGTTTTCCTGTAGTGGTTGAGAACCACTGCTTTAGAAGACTTTAGAAGTTGTACTGACCACTTTTATGGCCTTTTTTTGTCTTTGTTGGAGCTGGAAAGTATAGATGTGGCCACTATTGTCTATAAAAGAGCAGCGTGAACATTTATTAAAATATCTTCTTTTCCACTGAATGAAGTGAGTAATGAGAGTTTGTAATGACATGAGGGTATAAAACGGTGACAGAATTTTAATTTTTGGTGAACTGTCTCTTTAAGGGTTCGAAACAGAGCGCTATGGAATATGCAAGACTGAACGGTGACTTATGTAGTCAGTGTTTCAAATGCTTATTGGCTGACAGCTGAGAGGCTTGTGGTTTCTGTTATTCTGAATTGAGGCATCAGTGTGTCTCACATGGTCCCGCCTACTAAGGCTGAATGTCCATTGATCACTGCGTATAAATCATAAGGTAATACACTGAAGTACCAAATGATTCTTTAAAATAACTAAGATAGTCTGTGGGATCTGTGTACCATATTAATATTCAGAAAACAAAACAAAAACTAAAATAAAAAATAAAAAGCGGTAAGATTCGTATTCACTGGTCCATGTTCTCAGTGTACGTCCTCCACAGTGACTGATGAAGTTTGACTGGGAAACACTTAGGATTTCTCCTCGTAGTCTTATATGCTTTTTGCATGTTTTGTTGAGCAGCTTTACATCCATCCGACTGAAGCTCAGAGGGCGAAAACTGCCAAGCGAATCCTGATTCTCTTTTGTCAGTCATACTGAAATCTCGTAGGTCGTTCCTCCAACACCAGTCACTTTCTTCACCCCTCCTGCAGGTTTGTGTGAGTGGGTGCTATGATTGGCCACATTTTGTTTAATAGTCGAGCTGAGTGTTCGGTAGGGGGGAAAAACAGAAATAGGTTAACCTAAATAAGATGCATGTGAAAAAGGTAATAAATTAACTAAAAAACATTTCGGATGCATTGAAAGCGTTGTAGGGATTATATATATTAAATTATATATTAAATGTAACAGACACAACCCAAGCAAGACATTCGCAAACTAAGTTTGAAGTCAACATGAATCAATATTCACAAGCCATTTCCATAATGTCATGAAATAATTTTAGCAGCAACTGCTTGGAAACTCAGTCAGTTTCATTGTTGAGAGCATTTTGACAATATATTCTGTTTCAAATATAAAATGTTTTATTATTTCTTTTTTTTTTTTTTCTAAAAGTTCTGAAGGCACTTTCCCTTAATGCACTCAATTTTTTATTTTTAGCAATGCATTTTGTATCAGTATTTATAAAACATTTAATATGTAAAAATTATTTATAAAAAAAGTTAAACAATCTGGAAGTTATATAGCTATAAATGTAGCCATAAAAACACTTTCACTAGAAAACGATGGCATACAGCCATTTGGATAACATTATTTTAGTGGCAAATCAGCAACATTCTCACGTACAATACCTCACAAAAAACAACTGCAAGATGGCTTTATATTATATTCTATGGCATAAAACGATCCCTTGTTATTTTTCTAAGCTTCACTTGTCTTGAAAGAGTTGGCTACAGAGGTTGTCAAGACATTAAAGGGTTACTCCACCCCAAAATGAAAATGTGTTTGTCTTTAGAAGACAATAAGATATTTTAGATGACAACTGGGAGACTTTTGACTGCCAAGTAAATTTCAAGAACCAAATACAGTATGAAAAACCGTCAGAATACTCCATCTGCCAGCAGTGGTTCAATCTGAATGTTATGAAATAAGGTGGAGCATCCATTTAAATGTCTTAACACTTAATAAGTAAGCCTACCTCATCTACTCGGTTTGTAACTTTTTACATCAAAGAACCAAGAGTTCTACTAACTTACAGGTTAGTTTACAATCACTGCAGTGCATTATATTGGTAATGAAAATACCCCATTAAGATTTTAGAAATAATACTTGATTTATAACAATAGCCTAAAACAATGGATAAATAGTATCAGTCTATTAGTTAACAAATAATCAACCTATTGTAGCTTCGACAGTGTAATCCAAAATATAATTTTTTTTCTTTTTCATGTGCACTAATACAAAACTAGGAATGCAAAGATATGTCGGTTTCATGTTGACTTTAAGACATCAAAATAACATAAGCAAAATGAGACAAACCTTAGCACAGAGACAGAGTCATCCTTATGGCCACAAGGCAGGAGGAGGGGAGGGCAGAAGAGAGCAGATGAACGTAAAGAAAGAGAACAGAGAAGGAAAAAGGACAGAGAAAGATGGAGGGTGTGTACAGAAATTCGGGGGACAGTAGAGTGGCCATGGGTTGCAGGAAGAAAGAGACAGTGTTACTGAACAAAGAGAAGAAGAGAGACCAAACCAAATGAATACAAACACGAACACTGGACCTCAATGTTCTACTTGACCATCACACACATACACAGGCGTGCAGGTTTTTCTGAGGGGGGAAAGAGAGAAACGGCTAAAATCTGCAGGCATTACTCACTTTAGCATCGGAGTCCCGCCCCCTGAGCTAGAGGGGCGGTGCTGTAATTCGGCGCCACCTCCATAGGACACTGATTTGCCCAGAGGTGTATGGCCAGGGGCGGGGCCAGGAGGAGGGGAGCCCAATGAGCGAGCACGAGGAGAAAGGGGCGGAGCCCGAGAAGGGGGTGAGCTTGTTGGGCGCAGGAAAGCTCTGTTGGGGGAGGGTCTTAGGGGGGCAGGGCAGGCCTGGAGAGAGCCCTCCCTCTGCTGAGCCGACAGGAAAGGGGACGTGTACCCCAAAATAGGCGGGGCCCCCGGTGCTGTGCTAAGAGAGTGCGGAGGGTGCGGTCTGGGCGGGGACAGCTCGTGAGCAGCAGACTCGAACTCCGGGCTTTCGGAGGGCGTCAGCAGACTTTCGTACGACAAGCTGCCGTTGCGTGTCTGATTGGCTAAACTCTTGTAGCTAGTGGAGGTCGTACCCTCAGAGATGAGGGGCCCGAGGGCGTTGTGGGCCGTATGGGCAGAGCGAAGGCTTGAGGAGCAAGAGACTGCTGCTGATTGTAGTAGGGTGTCGGTAAAAGAAGGGTAGGATCGCCCACCAAACGCAGAGGCCCCACCCAGGCCCCCCGAACCTGCTCTACCTCCCTCCCCTCCCCCACGGCACCCTGCACCCCCTCGGCTTGACAAACTTGGGTCTGAGCGGTAGCTGGGCTGCCCAGTGGTGACGGGGACAGAGGGAGACTCGGTCATACTGTTCCCTCGACTCATCTGAGAGGAAAAAGAAAGACAGAAACGGTACTCCAAACGTTCCCAGGAACTGAAGCATCACCAAAGACATGAAAGATGGCACACAGCTGAAAGTTTGAGCAAACCACACCGTATAAAAGGGACATACGGAGTTCCTAAAGGGACATGGTGATAGACAAAATATGAGATTGGAGGAAAAATGATGATTATGAAATTATGATAATTTCAATGCTTCTGCATTCCAAAATGTGTTTGCTAAAAACTATTGAAACCATCACTGCGTTTCAATTGGGATAAATCCACCTCTGGAGGGGGCTTCCATGATGAAGAGTAATTTCAATCCAAAGAGCTCAAAACTGGCTACTTAAAAGGGCTCTGCTGAATGGAGGAATTTGAAGTGTAAAACTGATAGAACCTTCGCTCCCATTATTCTTTGCATGTGTTTAATTGTGCAACTATGGCGCCTCCTTAATTGGCTCTGCAAGTTGATACAGAAGTGAATTCCAAGGAACAGTTTTTTGGTCCCCCTTCCTCCTTTTGAAGCTGTAACTCTGGAGGGTAAACCCTTTAAAGATGAAGGGATTAGGGCATAGGGATGAGCCTTTCAGAATGGAACACAGCGTATATTTATATGTAAGCATTTATATGTAAGTGTCAAAAGTTTCTTGGAGAAGTGCAAAAGCATTGCAAGTGAGCGCAAAGTTTCTCACTGGAGTGTGCAACCTTTGTGAGAAAATGTAAACACTTTGCGATCAACTTCAAAAGATTTATGAATGAACACAAAAGCTTTGAAATTTTTCTCATTTTTTCTCATCTCATGTTTTTCCCCATCACCATGTCCCCTTAGGGGCCCTGTAGGAACGTATGAATGCACATAAATAATGCTTAAAACATCAAAGAGGATTTGATACTAAATTCATGCCATTTTTACAGAATGGATTTAGGAAAGGATTCAAGTTATGCTTCAGAACGAGAGGAAAACAGCAACAGGAGAGAGTCCAGCTTGAATCAAATGCAACTGCAGAGTCAAAATGACAAAACACAAGAGCAAGGTGCAAAACACACCATAACAACAGATAACGCACATCTAAACTTACTCGCTCACTGACTGCCAGTGATTTCAGATATTCAAGAAAAATAGCAAAAGAAAGGATTCAATGCATTAACAAAAAACAAAAAAAAAGAAAGAAAGAAATGCAATGCAAACCGCAAGTGCAGTAGATCATAATTGTATAAAAAAACAAATACAAAAAAAATTTTTTTTTCAAAGTTTCAGTAGCT
Source organism: Enteromius radiatus (assembly GCA_032357445.1). Classification (NCBI taxonomy): domain Eukaryota; kingdom Metazoa; phylum Chordata; class Actinopteri; order Cypriniformes; family Cyprinidae; genus Enteromius; species Enteromius radiatus. The sequence goes on from JAUCMS010000024.1 coordinate 9,315,330, forward strand.
GTACTTGCCTGTATTTGTGTGTACTGCACTTAGGCTTACCTTGCTGGAAGGTGTTGAGGCCGTGTGTTTTTTTCCTGGACTGCTGTAGGCCGGCCTGTATTTATACAGTGAAGGTGTGGCTGGAGCCTCAGTCAGCAAGCTGCACTCTGATTGGAAGAAAAGATACAAAAAAATAAATAAAAATGTAAAAAATGATAAAATGAATACAATTTATGTAGCATCGAAACAATTAACCAGAGATGCAACCAGGTATGTAGACGAAAAAGGTCAGGGGCACACTCTTCACTAAATTTAAAGATATTTGCCTTCCATTCTCATTTGTAGTTATTTTTTTTTAGCATTCATTTTAATTTTCTTTTTTTATTACCTTTTATGTCCAAACACATCTCGTTGCAAAATTTTTATAAAAATTAAGACTGAACATATTTGGTCAAAACCCATATTATAAAAGATGAAGTGCTATGCAGGCTATTTCAAACCTCAAATACATCAAATACCAATTTTTTTTGACATTTTTTTTAAGTTAGGAGAAAAGAAAATTCAATACAAAATTTACTGAATTAACCAGAGACCAATTGCATCAACTTAGCCACGATGTTAAGACTGTGTCTTAAGACCTAGCCTGACAAACTAGCAGCTGCCAAACAAATAAGACCAATCTAACTTTTCATAACTGAATTTAAAGTTACGATCAGCCTTGAAGTAAAAACACTCTGTCTCATTGGATTTAACCAAATCTCATAGGTGACCTATTTTGATCTAAAAACCATTGAGTTGAAATATGAGGAGCTTGCATATATGATTTACACAAAAACTGGTTTATCTAGGAAAACAGGTTCTGATTATTAAAGACATAGATCCTGGCATTAATATACTTCATAATAGCCCAAAAATGATGTAGTGATGCTGTAAATGGTCTGATAGTTATAAAATGTCTGTGTATGAACTAACCTTCATTTTGTGTGTGAGGCAGCCCAGGGTATCTGTGCTCTGGTTTAGGTGGAGGAGGGGGATCAGCATCAGTGGACTGACTCTCCATTATCTCCAAACTACTTTTAGACTGAAGTTCACACACACACACACACACACACACAGAGCAACTCTTAACAAAAATAGCCTACTCATCTAAACCTACTCTTATCTGAGATTTTTTACATATATATCAACAACTTTCAAAGGAGAGTTAACTCATTTCAGAGCTTTAAATGGACAAAACAAGACCACCACAAATTTTAGATTAGTATAAGTAAAATAAATGAATATAGTTTGTGAACTAAGGATGAAAAAGATTAGTACTACAACCAAAGTTAACAATTATTATTAAGCTAAAACAGATTCCTCATAAATATTTGAATAACATACATATAACATTCATTATGATAAATGATAATGTGTTTGCACCTGTTGGATGCCATTATCCAGAACTTTAGCTGCTAGTTGGGCTTCAGATAGAGGTGGCCGTAGAAATGGTGGCTGGACCTGAACAGAATGAGGCTTTCGTAAGCGACCAAGATACCTGTACAAAAAACATGCACATAAAATTAAAACTTTAAATCCAACACAATCTGCAAAACACATATTTATCTGTTAGGAAGTAAGATTTGTGAACCTGGGAGCCTGTGAACTACACAGCACGTGTGCAATATTTTTTAAGCACCCATGCGTGAAGGGGTTAACGCCACCTCTGAACTTCCCGGTCACCTGAGGAAATTTGAGAACACACCCTCAGAAATCAGGCAGAAAAATAACATTCTGTTTGACCAAACACATACAATGTGGACAAAGGACACACCCGAACTCACACACATACACACCTGTTCGTTAGTTGTTCTCCCTCTGGCAACAAGGACAATGTGAAACCCAGTGAGTCCCGCAACCGGGATGAAAAACAGACCAGCTACACACATCACCGCCATACTGAGTAGTGCATTAAGAACACCAAAGAACAATGAGGAAGTTGATGTGTATTCATGAGATTACACACATGTAACTGTGTTATGTACGTAAAGGATACGTGACTCCAGAGTGGACCTGGTCCAGTTGTTTAGTGTGAAGGAGGATGTACAGCAGACTGAAGCCAAACACATCCATAATGTGAATAGTAAGCGAGAGCAGGAACAGAAAGAAATAACGATAATTCCGTCTGCCAATGCAGTTGTTCACCCATGGGCAGTGATGGTCAAACTCCTAAACACAAACACACATGCATACATGCGTTTAGACATTTAAAAATATATCAGTACTTCAGTACTTAAGAGTTTGTTAAGCGTGAATCTATGATGAATGTGCTTGTACCTCCACACAGTTGTCACACACAGAGCAATGTGAACAGCGAGGTGGTCTGTAAAAGCGACATGTGGAGCACCACTTCATCCGCACCTGAATGCCCCTCACCTCCACCGTCTTATAAAGCGGAGCCCGGAAATCATCCTCTTTGTCCTCATCTTCTTCAGCTGCAAAAAATACAATCTCATGAAAACTTTTTTAGCATCCGCATCATACTTCAACACAAAATTATAGTCCATGTATAGATCTATCAGAGGAAAATTAATTAATTATTAAAATAATTTCACAATCTTTAAGTTTGTGCTTGAGGATTGGGGTAAAAACACCTCTATTCACCCACCTTCACAAAACCAAGTAGGATTTACTCATAATTCCCCAATGTAAATTGCATAAAACATAAGTTTGTACCTCTAGGAAATATGCCGGGATCCATGAATGTGGCCATACAGAAATTGGCCAGTGTGAAGAGGAAGACCACAGCATTATAGAGCGGAATGGAGGAGGAGAACCGCTCTGACAGCCACGGACATCTGCACAGAGATGAATTATACTTACATTATTGCTGATATATTCGATTGCTATTTTAATGCATTTAGGTTCTACTCACGTGAAACAGAGAAACAGCGTTGTGGCCCCCACAAGGAAGGCGGTTGCTGCAGACACAGGCACATAGCGACTGGGGCGGAATGGGTGGGATCGGGAGGGGTCTCCGAGAGCCCCGCCCACACTGAGACCCACAGGCATTTGGAGGCGTCAAAAAAACTGGGGAACAGGGGGAGGCGTCAGAGAGAGGAAACTCGTCTCCCACCTGAGTGAGGATGGTGTGTAGCCATGGCCATAACAATAAATTTAATAAAACTGATTATGTTCTCATAAATTAAGGTGCATTTCTTTTAAAAAATAAACGTTAACGTAAAATAGTGCAGATGTCTTTTTGTATACGTCTGTGCTGATACATAAAAAATAGACTAAATTCATATACACATAATATGCGATAATATGACTTTACTGTAATACAAAAATAGCTCTAGTTTCATTAAAAATAAGTTCATATGGCTTGAATGTAACAAGATTTGGTCAATAAAAAGAAAATCAAGTGACAGCAAAGCTCTTTTAGTGTAAATCTCCGGTAAGCCCCATGTTACACCAAAAAGAGCTCAAAGGAAGCAGCAACTTGAGTTCAGGCACTCATACTGTACTTGTTCAGAGACCAATCTCATATCTCTCAAAGCATCACAGTAGATGAGTGCATGTTATTATGACATCAGACAACAGAAAGGAAAAAACGATGGGAGGTATACAATGAAACAAGAAGTATGAGGAAAAAAAGAAAAACTACAAGACAAAAAAAATGGACTCTCTTTCTACAGTCTCAATGGAGTCTGGATTCCCTCCGGAACAGTTCGTCTAAGAAAAGACCGTAATTACGAGTACAAAATATGAAACAGAGCTCTTGATGTCTTGTGCCCTAAATGAGAGCACATTCTTCACTCTGAGGTGATCTATGCTCACACTTTGATGAGAAACAAACTGGCCGAGAAGTAAGCAGAAAAACACGATTTGCAAAGTCACATGAATTTTGCAAGTGCAGATATCCACATGATAAGTTGTTTTTCAGACGTCCATATGCGAAAAATGTACACCCACACCAGAGTGCGTGTCCACCATCGCAACTGCACGCGATCCGTATGCGTCCGGGGTTGAAAACTCCTGGTTGTAGTAACTCATGAGTGTGCAAAACCATTTTATCCCTGCATAGCGTCCCATGAGGTCCTTCTTCCTCACAAGGATGAGTCTAAAATGCTCCTTCTTTCTGATTCCTTAACAGGCCTGTGCTGTATCTATAAGAGAAGAGAAGATAATTAAACACCTACATATGAATTCATGACCTGATCTTGCACATTCTTTAAGTTCTCCATACCAGTTCCAAGCTGCACATATCTTACGAATGATCACAAACCAGGCGAAACGTAAAGCAATGAATTGTGAAACCTACATCTGTGTACACACACATCGTGTTGAAACCTGATCATACTTTTGCTGCCCTGTGTCACAACTTCTGACTCACCAGGAAAGGGTGTGCCTTTTTTGTGTGTGTATTTTCTATCAGGTTTTGTAAATAAAATTCAACCCCATCCCCTCTTTCAATCCCCTTTTTCTCTTTGGGTTTACTGTCACACTGACCACGCGGCGACCTTGAGTCTCACATACACAAGCCTCATTAAACCACTCATAATCTTCTTTTCTTGTAGCTACTCCTGCTCTCTTCATTCACAGTACTAACCTGAAAACTGATTCACTTCGCTTTAGAATTATATAAAAATTTGGTTAATTCATAACTATGTTAAATTATATCTGACCATCAACTTTTAATCAACAATGAACTAGATAATGGACGTCAAATGATATCTGGACCACATAATCAATAACAAACTGGAAAATTATGCTAGAATGTCACTGACCTACAAACAATGGTCATTTGAACAATTTAACAATGTTACAAAAGCCAATATTTTTTGGGGGGGGTTCAACGAAAAATGCTAGATGTAATGTTTGTAAGTCAGGTCCTCTATAACTTAGACGATTGGATATTGAGAAAGAAGATCAAGAACACTAATATTTAAAACATTGTGAGCTTCCAAACTACATAGCAGGGCAACATGTGTGGATTGCACACATCTGAATAAAACGAATAACGTTACCTATTGCCCGAAAATGCTGTCTGGTCAACTCATTAGGTGACACAGTAATACAGTAACTTACAGAAAAAAAAATATCAAACGGGTTTATTGATTCCGTATGTTAAATAATTATAAAAACAAACACTTTCAAACAAAAAAAGAGGCGAAAATACTACGGTTGTGTCCCGTTTTGGTTAGCATACCTTCCTAGCTAATAACATCCTCCAAAACACTACGTTACAGAGTAAAACAAGACTGTCTAAATTATAAAACACGAGAAGAATTCATATTGTTTAAATAGTAGCACAATTAACGTAGAAACCACGCCAAAAAGCTTTCATTTAACTTTTCGCTTCGTGTTTTGCCTTCCGTTTAACTAGGCCGCAAAATGAATCCTCGGACTTAAGTTGTTTAAGTGACTCTGAAGGAAGCTTAAACGCGGCGATATCGATCCGATGTCGAAACAGAGCAAAAACAAACAGCGAACTGTCCAAACGCATTCGAACAAATAACACATCTAATATAAACGTATTCCGCTTACATATACTCACTCAGTGTCGGATATCCCAAATTTTAACGTATTTTAAATGGCTGGCGTTTATTCACACATCCTGCGATTTTGAAACTCGGTTTTTCTTCTGCATCCCGGCCGGGGCAGCGGCATTATCTGATAGTAGAACAGCTTCAGCTCTCTCTATCCTGTCTCTCCCGTAATCTCCGTCTTTCTACGGCCTGGGAAAACGGCTTTTGATCTGTGTACGCCCGGGGCTGAAAACTCCCCAAGTCGTTTATCCGATGCAGAGTCTGATAAGCCAAAAATAATACCCTTAACAAGGCAGCATCATCATCATCTTCATCGGCCCCAGCATCGTTTAAGGACACCGGTATAGGACATGCAGGAATAAATCCGGAAGAGATTGTTGTCTACACATTAAATAACATGTCAAAATAATTAATTGCTCAATTTGTTTGCTCAAAGCAAGTAATTTCATTCAAAGAAAAAATTGGCATGCAGAATAACTTGTAGTCAAACTGGTTTTGGTTTGTTTAATTGTTTGTTCAGAAGGACAGATGAAATTGCAATTAATTTTTTTTTTTTAAATACAGAACCTTTTACTTGTGTACACAAGAATTAAAATTAAACACAGCTATAAATATTTTGTAAGAACTTAAATGTGAAAAGATGGCGTCTCCTTTTAGACATCTCTGCTAGACTTATATGCTTTTATTTAAGGTCGATGAAACGAATGTCCATGATGAGCAGAGTGTGGCGTGGCAGGGGTCTGGGTGCTGGTGAGAGTACTGTTATCACCTGAGCTTGTGTGTCCACTGCGGTCACAACTATGAAGCCACAAACAGGACTCTCTAGAATCCCTCTGCTCTGACCCACACCCACCTCGGCATCATCATCCACCGAACTCACACTCAGCACATGGTGGGTCAAATCCCTGCCAGGGCTGACTGGGACAAGTTTGAGCTGGGTGTCATCCTGGGACATACCCAGAGGGAGACAGGAGTCTGGAATTGAGGGTGCACCAATCTTGTAAATACGTACATCTGAAAAGCGCACATCAAATGCATGAGGATAAAAGGAAGTTCCACGGAAGCCGTAAAAGTATTCCCGGATCTTTTCATCCCTTGACTCTCGTCGGCAGTCCTTGGAGCGCTCCACCACGCCGCCAGACTTTGGTAGAAGGACGACACGTACAAAATGTGGCAGGTCACGTTTAAGCTCATTATAGAGACGCTCCTGGTCCAAGACTATAACAACGTCCACCTGAAAAGCTGAAGCACAGTGGACCAGAGCTTGGTAGCCTGAACCTTTGACCCAGCCACAGGTGTTGATTATACAGCCACCCACACTAGCCCTGCGGTTCACCTCACAGCGCTGGGAAAACACTTCTGCAAGGCTGGAAGTCAGCTACACACCCAAAGAGAAAAAAAACAGACTGATTATTACATATTTTATTAATATGTCTGGATGATGAATACTGAACCAACTTAGTCAGCATGAAACAGCATTCACAACTCCATGTTACCTTTGGAACCTAACATACATGATTGTAAAAAGAAATCTTCAGAAGGCGGCTGCATAATAAAAAAAACAAACAAACCTGAAACTGAAAGTTTCTGAAAGTTCAGATAAGCAACATTTATTTGATGGGGTTTTTTTGTGCATCAGTGTTATTTCTCAGTGTCGGTTTTGGTCAAATTAATGCATACTTGCTAAAAAAAACTATAATTTCTAGCATACTTAACCCAAACATTTGAAATGGCAGTGTATTAGAATCTGACAGTATATGTTAGGAAATATTAGGAAACCAATATTTTGTCTTTAACTGCCCCAAAATATTGCAGGTTTGACCAGAAAAAAAAAAACATAACAGAAATTTTAACATTAAAATGGTTAATATTAAGCAGAATATAACATTATGTAAGTACATACTATCACAGTAACTACATACTATTTTTTAAAGACAATAACATTTTAAAATTTTGAATGACATGCACTGATGGACCAAGAACATACATGAAGTAAGCGTAAACACTTTCACTCTAGTAAAACCAACACTACTGCTGTGCAACAATTTTAAAAATGCAATAGATGATTCATCATTTTCATGTCATCATGCAACTTGTGAGCACTACTACTCCTTCAGTTACAGCTACAGATAATTACTTTTTTTGTTTTGTTTTAACAGCTGCAGAAGAACAAGACTTTATAGTTGCATTAAGAGAAAGATTAACACATCTTCTCCTTGATATAATTGACTAAACAGTGCCAGGATAGTTTGGAACATTCTGTTTTGGGCCAAGTTCGATCTGTTCTAATAATTTATGGGCCAAAGCTTGGTATATCACTTAAGTGTAAAGACAACACTCTCTTAAGTGCAATTATGTCATTACCTTGTTGTAAAGTTTTATGTTTGTTCCTGGTGTGGTTGAACCAAAATGAAAGACAAGTGGAGCCTGCACAGAGAAGCCTTCTTCTACATCAGCAGGACGCTCGATGCACAGAGCTGACATAGTTCCAGGGACAGAGACCTACAGACAAGAACAATTAAACATGCATATGACTCTTCATGTCTCACATGCCTATGATGTTTAGCAAATATTGTATTAATCGTTCAAGCATCATTTACTTACACTGCTCTGGCCGACATCTAGCTCTACCAGTGTAGGCCTTCGCCCGAGTCGCACAGCATAATTCAGCAATACTCGACATACTGTTGACTTCCCCACATCAGTTGGTCCGACAACCATTACCTACGACAACAAAACAGTTTAATTACTTATATTAAAATTACATTACTATTCAACAGTTCATAAGGAGTTGGTAGGATATTTTTAATGTTTAATTAATCTTACGCTCACCATAGCTTCATGTATATTATATTAATTTTGTGAAATATTATTACAATTTAGAATTCTTAAACCGTAATTAATTTGTGTGATGGCAAAGCTGATTTTTTACAAGCCATTCCTCCAGTCCTTTTACAAATAATCCTAATATGCTGATTTTTCAAATTAGCAATGTTCAAAACAGTTGTGCTGCTTGATGTTTTTGTGGAAAGTTGATTTTTTTTTCCTGGATGGTTTAATAAATAGAAACAATTTTATAAAACTGTTATTTGCCATCAATTTAATGCATACCTGCTAAGAATGCTGTAACGGGAAAAGTGGAAAAGTTTCCAAAAACTCTATTAAGAAAAAATCCTGGAAAGTTCTTAACAGAATTTACTGCAAATTTTCCATCTATTTACAATCCTTCTTGCCAAGTTAAAAAAATAAAATCTTTCCTACAAACCCAAAATTTTATAAACAAATTGTCAAGTTTGTTTACATACCCGAGGACCTCTCTCATTTTCCTTCTCTGCCTGACGTCTCATCTGCTCTAGAGCTGCATGGGTGTTGAGATACAGCAGCATGGGTGTATCTTTGGAGATATAAGCTACCTATGTATTTATGGGAGAGAAAAAAAAAAAAAAAAGTTATTTAGCATACCATGTCATTATAGACATCCACTAACACATTTGATCTCTCTTACCTCCGTCTTGCCTGAAAGCGACACACTGCAGCCTTGCCATGTAAACACAGCAATCTTAGAGCCTGGCCCAAAAGTGTACTTCTTATTTCGGTTCAGTTCAGATCCGAAAACCTCCGCTAGACCGGACAACAGCTCGAGCTGAACTCGTTCTCCTGCTTCGACCTCAAAGCGCAGTTCTGTCTCTTTCTCCAGGTCAAACCGCGTACCTGACGTCCCAGCGCTGCCCGATGAGCTCATGCCCTCCTCCGCTGACTTTTCTGCGCCTTCTGCTGTCATGGCTTTGATAAATAAAGAACTAGGATGTTCAAAAACTGATAGTGCTAGATACGTGTATTCTTACAGGTGAAAAAAAATAACAAATGATGCTATACCTGCTTGAATTCGTCCCCTTTTTAAAGTGTTTTGTTTAGGTTTTCAAATAAGTTCAGGTAGTATTAGCTTATTAACGTTAGCCTGTTGAATATAATTAAATTGATGAAGGCCGAGTTTTGTAAATAATATTATTTAATATACCATAACTTGCCTAGACTCTTCCAAACATCCACTGTTTCAACTATGCCTTCTTATTTGGAAATTATCCCTCCTTTCTTCACAGCAGCGAGGAGTGTTGTTAAACTACCGCACCACAGTGATGATGTCGTGTCGCGTGTAGATGATGTCATGCAGTGGGTGTCCAATGACCAAGATCCTCACAACGTGTGTTAAAAAATATCCTCACATGTGTTTTAAGTTTCAACTCTGTTGTATCTTTCAATTATGTATCTGCGTTTACATATTGTACACCAGTACACGTGGCTATATTAACCTTTTTTAATTTTATTTAATTGAAGTGGAACTTACATTTTTTTAATGTTCTGGTACTGGCGGTAGGTTAAAGATGGGATTATATGGGTGCGCAATAATTTTAACTGCCTATGATAAAAAAGCTTGTTAAAAAAACAGATCATGAAATGTGTGCATTTTTAAAATGCACACCATGTTCTCTTGATATGTCAACATATATGTATAAAAATGGTAAAATATGGAGTACTGTCAAACTCAATTTCACACATTTTAGAATTGAAATAGCAAAAAAATTAAAAATAAACCTTAAAATTAAATGAAAACAGGAAAAACACGATTTGCATAATTTGTATTTATATATTTTTTTATTCAATATTTCCTATGCTTTGATTTGTAAAGATTCCAGCTCCGTTATGACGAGCCAGGGTATGACGCTCATTATAAAATCATAGACCGTTCTACAGTAACAATTATTAAAATACTTAGTTAACCTATCTGTACTTATACACATTTTTATTTTCGTTAATTCAGGATTCTGGTACGAATCCACTCTTGACCCTTTTAACACTGTAAATTAATTTAAAATGTCTGGATTGTGTTGATAGGTTTGATAGTTTAGTTTTTAGCCAAAGATGATCGTTCTCAAACTATTAGTGGGGCGGAAATGACCTCTGGTGGTGACGTGATGTAACTGCTAAAACATAAAACATTTACCCCTGGTTTCACAGACAAGGCTTAACCCCTAGTCCTAGACTAAAATGTAAATCTGAGCTGTTTCAACTGAAAAACTTGCACTGACTGATCTTAAAACACGTCAGTTCCTTTGCTTTGTCTGAAGATGCACACCAGTAATGCTTTTCTAAAGCATATTTATAAAAAATACAGCAATGTCCCAATTGAACTATGACCTAATCCAGGTTTAGGCTAAGCCCTGTTTATGAAACCGGGCCTGACGCGTGCATGATATCCCTATACATTTACATTTTCCGTACTTTACACACGCCAACTTTAAAAATTGCTTTCGTGAAGACTGCGTAAAGACGACCGTTACATTTCTTCATCTTACAGAACCTTTCCACACCAAAAGGTGGCAGTGTCCGTCTCACTTACTTTTTTATTATTAACGTAACCCGCCAAACTGCACGTCTCATGTCATGTGTTGTAGAAATGGCGACTCGAGCCAAATCAGGTGCGTAACACGTTTCGAAACTTTCGTGAAGTATATAACAGAATGAGTTATATTAAGATTTATTACAACGTATCTTTAGTGGCCTTATATAAAATATGTTGCATTTATGTTTCGTCTTTGCTGTATTATGTGTATACATTGGTAGTCAAACCCCTTGGTTATACATCATCTTGTTTATGCAAAACCGAAATTCTGTGATACGCTGTAATATACAGGTCGTGGTAGGAAGCGTAAGACGGACGTGGATGCAGAAGCAGCAACAGTGGAGGACAAAAAAGAAAAGCTTGATGGAGATGACAAAAAAGATGAAGAAACAGGACAAAGGGTCGTCATTGAGCATTGGTGAAGACACGCTGAAAATATGTTCATGCATGCACTGCTTATTTTGTAACAATGTTTGTTAATTACTTACAGATGCTTTTTGATATTCACATTTTATAACATTAAAAAGATTAAATATAAATATTTAATTTTAGGAGGTATTAATATTATATATGTGACACATTACATTACTTACATTTGAATCATGTTCTGACATTTTCACAGCAAAAGCTGACGGGTCTATGGGCGAAATGCTGAAGGTGTGCGTGAGGCACTTGCAGCTTCGCACCCTGAACTTAATGTGGTGCTCAATCCTCAGAAACCTCGGCGGAACAGCTTTGAGATCACGCTGACGGAGGGAGACAAAGGTTAGACTGCCATGGAAAGAAGCCCAACCAGTATTCAGACGCCTGCATCACTGAGTAACAAGAATTTGATGGTTGACCTAATAATTATTTACATATTCTGTATTTCTTTCTCCTGAGCAGAAGTTGTTTTGTGGTCTGGCATTAAGAAGGGGCCTCCACGCAAACTAAAGTTTCCTGATCCCGCTGAAGTGGTTACTGCTCTGAAGGAAGCGTTAAAGAGCTAGTAGGGAGACAGGTGAGTTTGTTGCTTTTTAACATGTCTTTAACAAACAATACTTTGTAAACGGTAGTAACTTTAATTTCCCGAATTTATTTTCTCCCATTAGTCAATCATCTTTGTTCCTGGACACTGGATGCATAATGATGTAAATGGACTAATGGGAAAATCTCCCTGTCTGTTTTCTGATGATCGGCTCTGTTGTTCCAGGCTGGATAAATGACCTAGCTTTGTTTCTTCTTTTAAACTTTCAAAGTCTTGTTCATGTTCTTTTTTGACATGACTGTTTTTGCATAGTACCTGCCTCTGTACTTACTGTTAATGTTTGGTATATTTTTACTGTTTGTGCATTATAATGCTAATTCTTGGTCAAAAATAAAGTCTAGACTCTAGAGCATAGTTACATGTTGTGGTTAAAGTTCTTTAGCCCAGTATTTTCTGGTATTCTTTTATTTTTGGACATTTCTGTTTATTTCTAATTATACAGTATATTTAATCTTATAGCCCATAACCAATAAAATACCTTCATCTGCATTATTTCCTAAACATGTGCTTTAAAGAGGCACGTACAACAAGAACTCAACACCTTAGTACAGTTTAAAGAAATCTTTATTGTCAAAGCAAGAAGTTGTCTGCTGTAAGCAGTAAGTGCGGTGTGTTAAGACTAAATTGACCGATAGCATTATGCTCCCAAGAGCTTTTCTCTTAACAGAGCTGGAATAGAAACTGCAGTCTATCAGGCCATAAATCCATATCCTTTATCCAAAGGTGGTGCTGTTCCAAGCCACATTGGCTGCATCCATATCAACAAAGTTTATATAGATCCTGGAAAACAGTACAAAAAGGTTTTACTAAATAAATAACTGCATTTGACACATACTCGAAAGAAAGAAAATATCATATTTCAATTTGTATGCATGCATATGCACATTAACAACTGAAATTAATTTGCAAGTTGAAACTTTTGTGCAAAATATTCTGGTAAATGCAAAATACTCCAGCTGTAATGTATGGATCTACCTGTCAGGTGAAATTCCAAGGTGTTTGTTGAGGAGGCCCATAAGAAGTTTGGAGTATTGCTTATTTTGCGATCCAATCTTTCCAATGCTGGTGAGAGAGCAGAGCGCGCACGGATCTCCTTTGCCCCCAAACATCATCATCTGATCTGGGATAATGTGTATGGCGATGTACTGTCACAGCAATACAAAGACACACACACAAGGGTAAATAGTTAATGATATTGTTCCTCTAAACAAGATTTTGTCAAAAACAGATCTGAAAGACTTGCTGACAAATCATCAACTAACAGACCCAATTTTCACAATAAAAATAATTTTAGTATGGTACAATGTAAATTTAGTTTATTACAGGATTCCACAAATCTTGCCCCAAAGGGCCAAAAATCTGCAGAGTTTAGGTGAAACGCTAATCAAACTCATCTACCTGCGATTTTCTAATGATTTTCTAGTATGTGATTATGGTTAGAGCTAAACTGCGGAAAGTGGACCTTGTAGGCCAGATTTGAGAATCCCTGGTTTACTATAAGCTTCCAAATTTTTTTTTTATTTAAATGTGCCTGCATATGGAGTTTTTAAACGTTTTAGACTCACGATATATACGTCACACGTGGGATCTGGGATAACGCCGTCATGTAATTGCGTCATGACGTAAAAGCTTCACTGAATCGTTTCTTTGAACTAGTTAGAAACGATTTGTTTAAAAGCATGATTCACGGCAATGAGTCTGACTTCCCATCACTACTTAAGCTTAAATCGAGACAAACAATGATGCTGTATATATGCAGCCAAGGTCTCTTTTAAGTTTAAAGCGGTAAAAATCCAGCATGGCTTAAGCTAACAGGATAACTCTGTAGAGGAAGTCTCTTGTATATTCCATTGTATCGAGATTAACTTACAGTTGCAGCTCCATATTCTATGCAGACTAATATAAAAAGTAATACGATCTGTATGAAGTATGAGAAATGCAGTGTGCTCACCTGCGCGGGTTTGCCCATCGCCTTGGCGAGCTCCTGCGTGGCCTCGGACAGTAGCTCAGCAGGAACCGCGTCCTTTGCAACATTTGTGTTCACCACGAACATCGGCATGACTGCAACGGAGAGACAGCTCTTTCTGCGAAATAGTGCACGGTGGATGAATCAGACACCTTCGGGGATGTATCCAGATGTGAGCCCGGGTTGAATAAGGTAAGTGACCGCGATGCATGTACTTTTTTCTAGGCTACCGTAAAGCACCCTCCATATGACCCAAATAAAGATTTGACAGTGCAGACCCAGAGTGCATGCATATCACAGTTGCTCGGCTGGCGCATGCGGCCCTAGAAATGACACAACCAAAGTTACCTGCGCCCTAAAATTGCATGTGACTAATTGCTCTGAAAAATACAGAATCAGTGTTTATTATTATTTTATTAATTGATTTTTATTTATAAAACAGATTTCATTCCTTGACTCTGATTGGCAAGGCAAGTTTATTTATATAGCACATTTCATACGCAGAGGTAATTCAAGGTGCTTTACATAAAATGAGTAGAATAATCATAAAAGCAATAATAAAACAACAATCACAGAAAAAGGAAGTAGAATAATCATAAAAACAGTGATCATAACATTAAAATAAAGAAAAAAACCTGATTGATTTCAAAATTGATTTAAAATAGGTTTAAGATAAATGTTAAAAACAGAAAGCAATCGGTTCGAAGCACAGTGCTCATTCAGTAAATGCACAGCTAAACAGATGAGTTTTGAGTCTAGATTTAAATGTAGCTACTGTT
>JAUCMS010000024.1:9330112-9342397 GCA_032357445.1 Enteromius radiatus
ATATATATATATATATATATAATTTTATAATTTATAAAGGCCTAATATAATATAATATAATATAATTCTTTTTTTTTCTTCAATTTTTTCCATTTTATTCAATAAACTGTATTATTCAGTTAAGTAGCCTACTATATTATACAACAATATAAATAACAACATTGAGGGGAAAAAAAGCTAAAGTTCTATTAAACTATTACAACAATTATTGTAGAAATAATAATAATAATGCCATTGGAATAAAAAAAAAAGTCATTTCCCCCCAAGAAAAACTGATGAAATATTAACTTCATCATCATCATACATCATTAACTTACAATAGTCATTAAGTAGCCTAGGCCTACTTGACATTAGAAATAGCATAATTAATATAACAAGATTAAAAACGAACTTTATAATTATATTAAAAGAGAAAATTACTATACTTTAAATGCATTAAAAATACAATTATAATAAAATAAGACATAATGATAATTCAAAAAAATAATTTGCTAACTGCAGTAAAGAGATACTTGGGTTTCTTCAAAAATAAATAAAGAAATAAAATAGCTCATTCTCTTGATAATGTGTTCCATAGAATTGAGACATAATTGACAAAGGCTGCATCAATAAAAGAATATTTATTTTCTTGCAAAACATTGTCTTTCTTCAGAATTTAGTTGAATAACATATATGCCTCTATATAGTGCACAGCATCTACCACCAAAAAGTAAAAAGGGTTATACCTATTTTCAACGGGTTATTCTTGTTTTATTTTGTATGGATAATTATTTAATAATAATAATATTATTTTATTTTATTTTTTTTAATCTAACAGCATTGCCAAAGCCAGCTAACCAAAAGATTAATAGGACCACTTTTTCGGGTAATTACGGTAGCTTTGCACATGCTCAGAATGCGACATCCGGAAATAATATTGTAGGCGAGAATTAAAACCTCTTGAGTTGAGAGGGGTGGTCGCGACTCGGTGAAACTGTGTCACTGATAGCGCCTAAACACTCGTAGAACATGAACACGGATGTTTTTTAGCCGTCGACTACGTTTGTGCAGTCTTCTGGAGTGGAATTTCATCTTTTAAGGGTTTGATTTGTGTGGTCGCGAGCTTAAAGATAGAGCACATAGAGGAACAGGGACCATTCCATTGCCTGTGTACAAAGTTGGGTTACTTCGGGTGACAGCCGTTGCCATAGTTGATGTCATATTATTTTAACCATATTCGCACGTAAATTAATTGCTGTTATTGCAAAGCGGACGCGCAAAACCATGAAGTGTGACTGGTGTTAATATATGGCGTAACGTCATAGTTTTATTGGACGTAACTTTATTTATTATTTGGCAACTGAAAACTAATGACACCATGGCGGAATCGGTCAAGACCTTTCAAGCGCACCTGACTGCTGTCATGGACAGTTTAGTCCGCGCATCAGTGTGCGAGATCACCAAACTCTTCCAGGACACGGTGAACGACTACCTGGTGGAAATCTCGCTGAACAGAAAAGAGAACGAAGCGTTGAAATTGAGACTAAGGCTGACTGAGAATAAACTGAGAAACGAACGCAAATATGGCATGGGCTGGGCGGCCAGTCGGCGAGCGGCGGGTCTGCTTGGCTCCGACGACACCGTGCGCAAAGCGCGCAGAACGGATCTCCAAAGTAAGCGCTTTCGCCAACTCGCATTCATTGTGTGATGCTTTTGTTTTTTCGTGCCTTTTGAGTGGGAAACCATAATGGCGACCTGCTCCTCAGTTTTCTTTCTCCTTCCTCTCCTCCTCTTTTGCATTCCTCCCTCCCCCTCCTGCTCTCCTCTCTCCTCTCCCCCCTCCCATCTTTCTCTCTCAGGAGGCAAGCAGGGGAAGGAGTGGAGTGCTGATGCGTGGGAGGAGGGGACTGGAGGAGTGAGGGATGAGAGGAGGGACGTTTTCCGTGTCCATCTGCCAACTGGAGGAGGTGGAGGTGGGGAGGAGGAGGAAAGGATATGCGTCTCTGGGGAGAGGAAGGAGGTGGCCAGCATTAAAGAGGAGGTGAGTAGCCAATCGGATGTGAGGAAACAGCTGCAGGGAGCGGAGGGTAGAGGAGATGCAGAGGGCTATGGACAGGAGATGAACCTAAAAACAAAATGCCTTTGTGCAAAAACTGCACCAAAGATTATAACCCAAGAATTACAGTAACTACAATGCACTTTTTTCAACGTCTTTCTCTCTAATTTTGACATTATATTTAAAGGGATTGTTCATCTTAAATTACAAATTGTCACTTATGAACCCTTAAATTGTTCCAAACCTTTGCTAATTTCTTTCTTCTGCTGAACACTAAAGAGAAAATGATTTGAAGAATGTGGGTAACCAAAGATTTGATGGTAAAAAAATGCAATGGAAGTTGATGGTCACCATTAATGGCCTAACCGTTTGATTACCTACTTTCTTCAAATTACCTTCAAGAACAACTAGAGCATGAATAATTGATGACAGGTGAAAAGATTTTTATTTGGGGTGAGCTATACCTTTAAGAGGTAATATTTCCCAGAATATGAGATATGAGATATATATAAGTCTATATTGTTGTGGCCGTGGGTGAAGAATCACATGACAAGGAGAGCTCAAAATCAATACCCCGGAGGGTGGATTTATTTACAAAGTTGGTGAACAAAAGTGTTGAGGTGGGTGCTCCAGTGAGTGGCATGTTCTCTTTCTTGTGCTCCTGTGGGGCTGAGCGGTCCTCAGTTGCTTTCTGGGAAGGTAAGGGGAGAACCAGTTAACACTCTGTATCTTGGAGAAGTTTCTCAGTCTTTGGTTGTGCTCACGCTGCTTATATAGCTGCTGTCTGATGGGCTGCAGCTGGGGCCGATCAGCCAGAGATGAGGATGTGCAGGTGTGTGTCCTTTGTTTCCGGGGCGATGCTGATAACTCCTTGGGACACTCATCACAATATTTACATCTGTATGCATCTGTATAGTGATCAGATCACAAGGGGATAGGGTTAGTGTCAATCAAAATAAATACCCTTTATTGCAGTAAAACAAGTTTAAATGTAATGAAAACAGCAGAAAAGCAACATTCACACTCTGTTCTTGTTCTTTCTTCTTCTGTGGGATGATGGTTATAGGTGGAAGGCTACAGATCAGACTCCCTGAGGCTGTTGCAAGAGGCTCTACAGATGAACCAAACTGAAACCAGCCCTCCCTCCCCCAGTCCCACCCACGGTGAGCACTGCAGTGCTTTGTTCAGGAAAATGGCTAATAATTTCTTTGTGATTGTGAGCATGAACAGTTAAAGGAATAGTTAACTTAAACACAATTCTGTCATTAGTTCCTCAACTGAAACGCAAGGAGAAAACTTTACACAGGTTTAATAAATTTAAGTTCAGTTCAGTATTTTATTTACCCCCGTAAGGGAAATTGCAGCATACTCTCGCACAGACATTTGACAATTCACATTAGGCATATACATAAATAAATAGATGTAAACAATAATTTAGTACTGATGAATCTAATTAAAATATAAAAACTGACTATCAAATACCACTAAAGGAATTTAGAAGTTTTAATATGCCTGGGTAATAAATGATCATTTTAACCTATTTTTTAAACATCTAGGAATAGTTGATGCAAAAAATGATAAACTCTGTTATTATTTACTCACTGTCACATTGTTCCAACCTTGTATTACTTCATTATCTTCTGTGGAACATTAAAAGGTATTGTGTGGAATGTTGGTAAGCCATTGTATTGATGCTTTTATGGTTTTTAATGTGTTTTTTAAATGTTTGTTTTTGGGAGCTTGACAGCTATGGCCTCTATGAACTGCTAATGTATACATTTTTTGGTGTGTAAATTCAACTTTGCCATCACACCAATAAAATGTATTTTAAAATACCCAAATACTAATATAATGTAATAATATTTCACAATGTTTTTACTGTATTTGTGAACAAATAAACTCAGCATAAGTGAACATGAGACTTCTTCGAAAACATTTCTAGCATTTTAAATTTATTATATCTGATGTATCTAATTTCTGTCTGCAGGAGAAATGGGCCCTGCTGCTTCTGGTCCTGAATCCACTGCTGCCGAAGCCTGGGAGGAGCAACCAGCCTTGTCAGAGGAACCAATAACTGGTGGAGACGAGCTCAGTGGGCTTGAGACAGCCCTCAAGGCGGAGCGAGAACGTGAGGAGGCGGAGTCCGGCCTGGGCAGCCCATCTCAAGAGACGTGTGGATCCGAAGGTGTGGCGTTCATCGGACTAGACGGTTTATGTAGCTCTCAGCAGGCAATGTCATCCTCATCACACAGAGCAGACCCTGCTGAACTACAACTCCCATCAGCCCCTACCAACAAAGAAGAGGAAGAGGAGTCGGGAGGAGAGAGCGGGGACATGTTGCACTTCTGCGCACGCTGCGGCAGCGGCTTCAGTTCCACATCTGACCTCATGAAGCACTCTTGCCCTGCGGCTGAGGAGCGGCCCTATCAGTGCTCCGTGTGCGGGAGAGCGTTCGGCCATGCCTGGAGCCTTAAAAGTCACGAATGCGTCCAGATAGGCGAGCAGCCGCACCACTGCGAACTCTGCGGCAAACGCTTCACACACTCGCGGTCCCTCGAGCGCCATCAGCTGGTTCACACAGGAGAGCGGCCCCACAGGTGCCCTCAGTGCGGCCGAAGCTTCAGTCGTCTCGGGAACCTGGAGAGGCATCAACGCATCCATACTGGTGAAAGACCCTATGAGTGCGGGACGTGTGGGAAACGTTTCAGTCGAGTGGAATACCTAAAAAGGCACCAACACACACACATTAGCGATGTAATGGTGAAACTCCCACCACTGCGAAACTCTCACCACTGCTCTCAGTGCAACCAAACATTCAGTGATACTGAGCAGTTTAAACAGCATCGATGTCCGTACAACACATAATGTTATTCAGTGTTTTTGAGAATCTAGAAACTAGAAACCCACAGTACTCAAAAGACCTCATTCTTCATAATTCTTTGAAATTTTTGTATCTTATATAAGCATCTTACCACATGCTTCTGCCTTTAATGACCCTAAGATCACTGACTTGCACCCGGAACTTCAAAGCAAAGCATATGTAACCTAGTGCAATGATATTTTAAAGTGGAATTTCCTTTTTATTATTATTGAGAAATGGTCAACTCATTATTCACAGTGAATATATATCAACATATTAATCACCTCTGTTTTAATTCCAACAGTCTGTCAATGCAGATAACTCTATTTTTGTTATGTCAGGCTCCTTATAACAGGCTGTGAAATATTTTTGTGAACAAAGACGTTTATAGAAGTGTGTTGTTTCTTATTAATAACAAATAGAATGCTTATTCATGCATTCTTTGGAAGCTTTTTTCCTCTTATAGGACTCGTGTTGTTTTCACTCCTTTTTTTATTTTTTTTTTTTACTAAAATCCAACGTTAAATATTTGTTGTGATGAGAATTGCCTTTTTGTCATGTATTCTATTTACTCAGTGATTTCATACCACATTGAACAATATGTAATAACCCTTCCAGATGCATACTCTTATAGCTTGTCTTTATGCATTGTATATTTATTTGCAATAAACTTAAGTTTAAAATTGCATTAATATCATGATTTGGACTTAATGCTGTTCTAAACAAAACTTTACAGAGCAAGTAAAAAAAATCTATGCTTTTATGTTGTTAAATAATTAGCTAAAGCAATACCGCACCGGTTTAACTGATTCATTGATATTATATAAAAACGACAACAAAATAAATAAAAAGGATGTAACAAACAAACAGGTAAGTGGACTAATCTAGTACAAAAAAAATTGTTAGTGTTCTCATAGTTTCCTTTGAGAGAGATAGAGATGTATATTATTCAACAATTGCATAATTTACAGGACGTTCAACTCCATTATAAAAATAACAAATTGCGCATTTTCCAACATTGCAGGTATTTTAACATAAACAATACACACATCACATTTTGCCAGGGGATGTACAAGTTTACAAACATTAACAGTTTTTGTTGCCTTTTGATTAAGAGAATGCTTAATCGAGTTGATATATTGCTTGACCTCATTGTTAAAAGCAAAAAAAGATGTTTTGGAATGCGCAAGCTTACATTTATGAATGTAATATTACAAAAACATGCTTGTGTGGGATATAAAGGGTTAATACGTAACCCCATGACGTCAGACTACAGAAGACGTCGCTGTGGTGGTGTGGGATCTCTTCTGCCGGTTTAAATTCACAGTGCAAAGGTTTGGATGTAATTTACACAATTTATTTTTATTTTGTTGATTTATATGTATATACATTTAAGCAAAGAATATGAACTGTGCTTTAGTTTCGACTGTAATGGGCCGTGTGTTGGTTTGTTTACCTCATCAGCTGTGTGTCAGCTAACGGCAGCTAAACTGAGTAACGTTAACGTTAGCAGCTGTTTTACGATAAGATATTAAACTATTTTGCGATGTATTCTGCGTACTTAGGCCATATACAAAATTACATAATACTGTCATATTACATAAGCTATACAGCCACAATGCAACTGTAACTGTTATAATACGCGTGCTATTTTAGTCAAATATGTAGCGCCTAGCATTGCAGCACCAATGACTCTACATTATGAATGAAAGCCTCTTTGCAAACACCCGGTTTGTTTTTTTAACCGTGTCCATCAGGCCTTGTCATCATCCCGAAGTAGGTTCACAAGAGTCGCAGCCCTGCATTTCACAACAGCAGACGAGTATTTCGCCATGAACTCAGACATGGATGGTGAGACACTGGGTGGATTCATCCACAGATTTTTCTTTTAACTGTTATTGCTAGATATTATCCAACTGAAACGGACAGTTGATAAGTACTGTACTATTTAACATAAAAAATAACATATGGGGTATCTTTCCCCCCCTTTTCATTCCAAAAGCAAGTTTTAGATGCATAATGATTTGGAATGTACACCATTACATTGTAAAGAATGTCTCAATACATTTAAATGTAACTAATTTCAATAACACAACACATAGAAACAATTTATATACACAAGGTACACAATCTACACATTTGCATACTGCTACATGCATACTGCAAATACGCACACACATGCATATAAATTTATTGTTCTTTTATTTTAAAGCATTTTGCTATTTTCAATCAACAGGTAAGCAAATAAACAACAAAAAGTCAAATAAATGCATAATGTTGTCTCATTAAAATTGAACATAAGCATTTTCCAGCTTCATTCTTTTCTTTCCTTTTTTATTAATAATAAGCATTAAGTACTTTTTTCTGTCACTCCAAGATTGCAAAGTGTGTAATTCCCAGTTCATCTTCCAGGTGACATAGAAAATCAGGTGGAGTTGGAGGAAAAGACCAGACTTATAAATCAGGTCCTTGAGTTGCAAAATACTCTTGAGGGTACGTAACCAACACTGCATGTTTTGTCAGATAATGTTAACTTATGCTGGGTTCTTTTACCTTTTATTATATAACAAGCATTCATTTCTGTCTTACTTTTTTGTGTTTTGATAGATCTCTCAGCTCGGGTGGACGCAGTAAAAGAGGAAAATTTAAAGTTAAAATCAGAGAATCAGGTTCTTGGTCAGTACATTGAGAACCTCATGTCAGCATCAAGCGTGTTTCAGACCACTGACTCCAAGAGCAAAAGGAAGTAAGAGAGCATCCTCTCTCCCAAAATCCCTTGTGTAGACGGAAACCCCACGCAGATAAACCCTTGCCATATCTCAACTCATTTAAACTTTCCACTCGGATTTATTTGATCCTTATGCCACTAAAATTGTGAATGTTTACATTTATTTTAATTATCAGTATTGATGTTCTTTTACGTTTTATCTTCAACAACCTTGTTAAACATATTACATAATTATTTTATAAAGACGTCAAGGTGTTAAACTAAAACTTTATATGTTGTTTTTTTTATGTTCAGACAGGTTGTGATATTAATATTATTTGTAATATATTGAATAGTTTTGTCTCGCTAAAGAAATTGATAATTGAATACAAATGTTATATGTATTTCATTTCAGAGTTTTGTTTACTAGATGAGTTTACGGCTGTGATGCCATGACAGTTGCTCTCTCCCGCTGAGCTGTTTGTCTGTATCAGCACTGATTTTACTCAAGTTGAGAGAAAACATTTCAGGCCATTCTGATCAGGGAATGAAATTTAGACCCTTTTCTTGGTGCTATCAACAGAAGGGAGTTCTCTGGCATGCGTCACATCTGTGCCTCTGAATATCTTAATGTTTTTGTTGTGTTTGAATGTGTAGACTCTTACCATTGTGTGGCATTGCAAATGCCTGTTTTAATTAAAACTAATATAATTTGCTGTGCTGTGAGTAAATCTTTAGGCCCCTGTGTTGGTTTGCTTCTCGTTCAGTCGCCTCACTTCATCTGGGATTCAAGTCTACTCATATTTCACCTGAGTTTGGAGGAATGCTCCACCTGCTCTTATCAGAGGAGTGAGGAACTGAGTCTCATAGTAGCAGTGCCTTTTTCTCCTCCATCCTTGCTTTGAATCCTTGCTTTAAACTGCATCTGAATGTATGTCTTCCTCTTTCACAGGGTTACCAAAGGTGTTCGGAAGGACAAATCAACTAGTGTTTAAACATGCATACCCAGAATTAGCTGAAATGTGTACATGTTAAACATTTCCTATTCTGGCTTGATTCATAGGCAGGTTGATATTATTAGTAAGTGTGAACATTATGTAATCAAATCTGACAGAGTAGCACTTGGCTGGATTATCTGTTTGACCAATGAAAGATGAGATATTTTAATTATTAAAATTAAAGTGCCCCTATTATGGATTTTTAAAAATTGGAACACAGCTCGAAAACATCCTGGACAGTTTTAAATCTGAAAGAGCACAGTATATAAAGTTACTGTCTCTCAAAAGAAAAAGTCAATTCTGAATCATTGAAACGAGTCATTTTTAAAATGAATCTCAAGCACTGATCTATAATAGAGAACACAGTCATTTACACCCTCTTTGTATCCCTGCCTTTACTGAATATTTTTTATCCCTGGTGGAGATAAAATGATTCGCGAAGCGCGCTATTAAATCCCGTTTTGAATCAAATGACGTCATCCAATTGGAGCTTATTATGCCATTTTAAAGGGTGCTAATATTGTTTTATGAGTCTCTTAAAACAGGTTTACATGTATGCAAGGTCAAAAACACTTTAGTTTTCTCCAAAAACAGATTTAATTTTACCCCATTTCTAAATGATTCGTAAACGACTCGTGTGAAGCAGTTCGAAGAATCAGTCTGTCCAAACCCCTCCTTTCCGTGAACCCTCACTGCTGTGATTGGTCAGATGGCGCAGTCCTTTATTGGTCTACTGCTGTCTTTCTGACATTAGGGGATGCTTTCAATTAAAGATAATATGTCCACTAGTTAGCACGGACTACTGTGGAAGTGCTTGCAATTTGCTTTTGTAAGCAAATTGGGCACACCTCTACGTTGTGAACTTCAGCATTGTATAGTGCATAATCAGGGCTGGATTAACATGGCCAGGGGCCCCTAGGCTACAGGTTACTGTAGGCCCCCAATTCATTCGTCTCTGTTAATATCGTTGTTCAACTGTGGCGTGAGTGATGTGCGTCTGACGTTGAAGGCGGATTTGCCTCACCAAATCAGCGTCCGCTTATTTAAATGTTTATTTTAATCCAATGGATATTAAGTATTTTCTTTCTTTTGACCAATTGGGGGGGCCGCCCTCGGCTGAAGCCATATAAAGCCTGTGCATTGATCCAGCCGTGTGTGCACAATACTGCGTTAAGCCATCGTTAATCATTACTTAAACTAATAAGACAGACAGAGAGTCAAGCTGCATTAATCACAATTTTAGACTACATTAGGCCCACAGCTGAACAACAGAACTAAAGAAACGTAAGTTAGTCGGTAACCAAGACATGTGCAGGGTTGTTACACAACACAACATAGAAAAATACATTATGCATTAGAGACATGACCAATGAGATCAATCAGCAAAAAAAAATTAATAGTTGAGCGAATCGAATTCCTTGAGCAAGTAAAGTAAAAAATAAATGCTTATTAAAAAACAATAAAAGTGTTTTTGCATACGTGTCAACCTGTTGTCGGGTACTCCAAAAACCAAATATGAATCTTTCATCACCAATAATAGGGGCACTTACATTTTTCAATTCTACTTAATGATGCTAGGGATCAAGAAATATAAATAGAATATGATATGAGCAGGAAAGAACACATATTGATGCCATAACAAGTTGTAAGTTGGTATTACTAATATTTAATGACAAAGTCAAATATTTCAATAATTTGGTATATGAAACATTGTCAAATCCCAAATGTGTGGTCCTTTTTTGCAACAATAATTTAAAATAATTTAGAAGAAATTAATAAATCAAAACATTCATGGGCCACAATAAAGAACAGTGTAAACATTTTTTCGCTCACATTGATGAGGAAACATCCAGTAATTCAGTATTACGTTGCACCTCAAGATGGCACACAGCAATGACAGTCCTTCAAGCACAGGGAAGATCCTTTTCAGACCAGCAGCATGCGCTGTTGTCCACAGCAGGAGGTATTACAAGTTACCTTGTGGATCGAATTTCTTCTCTCCTCAGCTCATTAAACTTTAATAAAGATCTGTCAGAGAAAGAGACGTGACTTTTAAGCAAACCTTAGATACTGTGTCACAGCTGCAAACAAGGCTATTGAAAACTGTCAGTGGGTTACAGGATTCACAACATGACTATTTCTCAGAAAGGCTGTTTAATTTACAGACAAACAAGTCTGAACCTAACCCTAACCCATATTTTTATGATTACACGGAAATATAAATAAAATGCTGACTACAACATGAGGCTGGCATCTATTGATGAAATAGCATACTGTGAATGAATTTCTAAGAATTTTGCAAAACGTATTCAAATTAGATATCTCTGATGACAGATACACTTGGCCCTTTCATTGTTAAGCATTGCTGGGTTGACCTCCTAACTAAAAGAAAAAGTGGACAACTTCAGTTTTCTGTTAAAGGGTAAATCTTATAAAATACACATTTGTTGGCCTGTTATAAATTACACATTTACATGTTTAAGTACTTTAAGTAAATGTTACAATGAACCGACATTTTTGTCAATTTACCTGAACTGTTATTATTTATACATTTAATAAAAAAAAGGTAAATTATAAGATTTAGGAAAAAAAAAGCAAAAAGTGTTCCTGATAGCAACAATCTACCCAAACATTCTGCAATAAAATTGATTTATAACGACATGTTAATATGTTTTACACGGAGCAAAATACTTCACATGATTAGCTGGAGAATACTAGCTTAGCATTGAAAAAAAAAAGACCCAACAAGCCCAACGAGTGCTTTAGTGGTTTTATCATACTGAGGCCTTATGACCTTTTCCTCATTTTTATTTGATTTACTTTAAGAGTGAAACACTTCACAAATGTGCTAATAAACCACTTTTCCTTTTTGTATTTCCCTGGAGAAATGTCAACAAAACTGGGTTGGGTTTTCATTGCATTTCTGTGCGTTTATAGCTTACTCATGTCATGGCTTTCTCTGAATTAATTGACTGTTAGCTCAAGCCCTTCCCAATTAGGCAAGGCCTGTTTCTAAGGATTATATATAGATGCTATGAATGTGTCTCACCTCACTGAGAAGGACCCAGACATCAGAATCAAAGTGAACCAGGAGTCGCATGGCTGCTATTTCTCCTAAAGCTCCATCCACTTCTCCCTCAGCCACTCCATTCTTGAAAGAACCTAAGAAAACAGAGATTTGTGTTTAATCACAAATTAAACAGAAACCTCCTGACCTTTAAATGGAGAGATTGCAAGACATTGTATTGCTGGTTGTCACACTCACACAACATCCTGGTCTCAAACAATGGCCAAGCATGCTCACATTTTTACATAACCACATTTGAGCTCAAGTTTCTTAATGTGGCTTGTCCAAAGAGACGAAAACAAAGCGAGTGTGTTTATTACAGACACGCACATGCAGAGTCTGATAACCTTGGTCATTAACATCCATAAAATACAATGTCAGGGCTGATGTGCAATTAAATTAGATTCACAAATCAGTAATGCTTGTTTATTATAGAGTTGGCATTAAAAAAAAAAAAAAAACTATTTAATGTGTGATTCTAAAACCAGCTAGATTTCCTGATTCTTAATCATTCTAATAACATTTTGAAAAAATATATAGTCTATACCAGGGTTCCTCAAATCTTACCCTGGAGGTCCGATGCACTGCAGAGTTTGGATCTAACCCTAATCAAACACA
>JAUCMS010000024.1:9342497-9360305 GCA_032357445.1 Enteromius radiatus
GAGTTTTATCAGGGTTGGAACTAAACTCTGCAGTGCATCGGACCTCCAGGGTAAGATTTGAGGAACCCTGGTCTATACAGTCTTTTAAAGAATAATATTGTCTCTTATGCATTTAATTGATTAAAATCATAATAATATTCTTAAATATTATTACAGTTATTGTAAAGCTGGACATTCAGTAGCCATTATCCCACTTCTCAGTGTCATTCTGAAATAATTTTAAAATATTTGGTGATTTGGTGTTTAGGAATAATTTCTTATTATTAACAATGTTGAAAACAGTACTACTTTATATATATAAGTTGAAATTAATTTGGATTTAATATTCCTTTTTTAACTGCCACTTTTGCCACAGTTTAATGCATCCCTTCTGAATAAAAAAAAATAAAAAAAAAACATCTTTAAAAAGAATTATAGTGTACAAGTAGTGTTCAAATTGAAAGTTCTTTGTTCATGTAAACATGACAAAAAAGTTGAGTTTCAGGGAGTGAGAACCACACTCATTAAGCAAATGAGAGAAACATTAGAACAATTTAGAACTGAGTCTTATTGTCCAGTTCAAACGAAAGCACGTCACAATGGAGAAAAAAAGAAAAAACACTTTCTTTTTCCAGGTGCTTTCAATTCAGTACTTGTTCAAGAAGTATGCTGTCATAGTTTCGCTACACTACACACAATAAAACGATTAGGGAGTGTACTAAGTAGGGAGGCTCAATTGCGTCATTTACAATGTTTCATATGAGAGCATGGTTACTGCTGAGCTCTTTCTCCCATTTT
The DNA here is from genome assembly GCA_032357445.1 of Enteromius radiatus. Classification (NCBI taxonomy): domain Eukaryota; kingdom Metazoa; phylum Chordata; class Actinopteri; order Cypriniformes; family Cyprinidae; genus Enteromius; species Enteromius radiatus. The sequence goes on from JAUCMS010000024.1 coordinate 9,343,275, forward strand.
TTTTGTTGTGCTTCTCCGATTGGTGAATCGTTCTCTTTTTGCAAGAATTTCAAGAATTAAAATCATTCAGCTCTTTAATGGAAAAAAACTGAACCAGTTCTGAACCGTTTTTTTGATACCAAACCTATAACTTCACAGACATATGTTCACAAGCAACAAAGGCAAATTCTTTTTGGAGTTTCCTGTAATTATCATGATTATCTTCACAGCTAGTTTAACAACTCCTCTAACTAATATCATCACATAGTTTTTAATAATGCATTAAAATATCATTTACGATACTTGAATTCTTAGTTCACTGACAAACAAATGATTGCACTTCACCTATATGTATTTATGCCAAATCTTAAAAAAATGAGTGAAAGAAAAGACAAGAAACAGGAAATCAAGGATGGATGAGTACCTATCTGAACAAAGCCATCAGATGAGGATTTACAGCAGGCTAATTCTCCTTTTCTGACCTTTTCTTTCACAGAGTTCTGTAAAACACAGACATGTACATGTCAACGTTTCACACTTCAGTCCAAATGAAAACACAAAACAAACCCATATCTGGAAGTATGTACAAAAATCTCGTCTAACAGGTTTGAGGTAAAGTTTGAACTTAAACGTGATCTCAAATGCTACAAAGAACACAAATTTGGTTTTGGGTGTCAGTTTTCTGTTGTCTTAGATGTGTTTACATCACCACAAGCAAATGAATACAAATGCACACTTAGAAAAAGGGTGTAGTCATAAACCTTCTATGCAATGACTAAAGCCATGACAATTCCAACGTATTTACACAATCTGAATCCACCCATTTTTTAGACAGCTTTGGATTTAGAAGTAATGAAGGCATTTCAAGTTTTTAAGACATTAAAGCACTTAAGGGTTAAAAAACAAAAAAACAAAAAACAGTCATGACGCAAACTAACCAGTTCTGGGATGAACAACAATTTAAATTGTGAATATAAAGATTGTTTGCTTTTTTTAATGAAGGAATTAATTACAGTCTAATATATCATAACAGATGCCATAATCAAATCAAAGATATCAAGACAAATTGAAACGATTAGGGAGTGTACCAAGTAGGGAGGCTCAATTGCGTCATTTACAATGTTTCATATGAGAGCATGGTTACTGCTGAGCTCTTTCTCCCATTTTTTGTTGCGATTCACACAAAAAAACGTTCTCTTCAGGTGTCATGTGTTAATTTGTAGTCCGTCACCTGACATTTGGCTGTTAATGATTATACGTCTATTTTTTTATTTCTTTAACAGAAATGGTCTGTCTTCAATGGTTTTTACTACTCTTCAAATGGTCAAGCATTGAAATGTCAGAGTCAGTAAGATTTTTTAAAAACTTTTGTTCAACAAAGATCCAATATATTGATAAAAAGTGATAGTAAAGGCTTTTTTAAAAGTTTTGAAAATGATTTCTTTATCAAATAAATGTTGTTTTGAGCACTCTTCATTAATACAAGAATTGAAAAAAATATAGTCTCTTGGTTTCAGCGCTGCTGTTCGATATTTTGAACACTGATAATTATGTTATGAAATGTTAAGCACCAAATCATCATGTCAGAAGATTCATATGAAACTGAAGACTGGAGTAATGGCTGCTGGAAATTCGGCTTTGCCATCACAGGAATAAATAACATTTTAAAATACATTCAAATAGAAAACAGTTATTTTAAATGTAATACATATTTTACATTTTTACTGTATTTTTGATCAAATGAATTGTTGTCATATTGTACGGATAAGGTTAGGGACATGGTGGTATGGGTAGATTCAAGGGAAGGTTAAGGTGTAAAGGGTCAAAATTGTAATTATAAATGTAATTACAAAAATTAATTACACATAAGTGTTTTGAAAAATATAACTGCAATGCAACAACATGCATGTACACAGTAAGTGCATTGCATCAAATTCTTAATTTAAACTACACAGTATTTAAGGCCACCAAATATAAAGTGGGAGCCCTTTTTTTTTTTACTGTTGCTCTTTATTTGCTGAACGCAGATCTGTCACCTTTGAGTGCTATGATTTTTCGATGATTTACGACATGACACTTACATTATTTACGAGCACTTCCACTGTTGTGTTGTAAAACCGGTCACCATTAGTCTCAATATTGCCAGATCGAAAAAAGTACCTAGAAGTTAATGGAACAAAAAAAACAAAAACATTAAATTAATCACTAGAAGTTTCTCTGTGTGTCTACACATGTCCATGAGAAAAATAAAGCATATGCTTGTAAGGTATGTTTTGAAACATGGCTGCGGGTTTGAGCTGGTCATGTGTTGGTCCTAAACTGGTCCTAACCCAAGCACATGACCAGCTCAAACCAGCAGCCATGCTTCAAAAGATACCTAACCAGCATATAATCAGCATGATCATTTTTCAACAGGGTTGTCAACGCATTGTTATGTTATCTAAGTTGAGATGTTGCTACTGTTTTCTAAGTTACATAATGTAGCTCAAACAATCCATTGTTTTTGTAGCATCAGTGCTCGAATCAGAATTTGTTTAACAAGTCAAAGAGTCATAAAAAAAACAAGCAGGGATTTCTCTGAGCTCATTACATCACTCTTTTTCAGGGGACATACGCACTGAGAAAGTTCAGATTTCACTACGACACCTTCCTCAAATGACAACTAACCGCATTCAAATCTTAACTTAGTTTTTAGGAAGCTGTAAAAAGAAGCTATGTTTGTGCTTAAAGGGAATTGAGAAAGATTGCTGTCACCATATATTCAGCTCCTAAACAAACGTATAAAATATCCTGCTCAGAGGAACTGAAACAGAAGCCACTGGTTCACATTCTTTCAGCAGGGCAAACTCACTTTAATATAAGAGCGCACAAGCAGACAGCTGGGTACATTTACACTGCCACTGGGTTTTTACTTTTATTTATATATCCACAATAAAGAGATATTTACAATGCATACTATAAGCCATAGCTGCTAAAAAAGACAAACTCCCCTAAACATATTAAGCATATCGAATTTACTTTCACAGATAAAGGGACAGGTTACCCAAAAATTTTAATTAAGGTCTTCCCTTAATAAAAATGGTGACACTTTTCAAAATATCCTATTTTTGAGTTCTGCAAAAGAAATAACAATAATAAAGTTATTTTTAAAAAATTATAATAATAAAGAAAGTCACACTTTTGGAACGACATGAAGGTAAATGATTGGATTTTTCATATTCTGGATATGCAATCTGGAACTTTACCAAAATTGCCTGTTGCACTTTGTATACTCTTCAAATGAATGTCATGCACATGTGTCTCACCCTTTGATGGCTTGAGGTATGGTAAACGTAATGAGTATGTAATCTCCTCTTTTAGGTGTGAGGCCCCAGAAGAAGTCTTCTCCGTTGTAAGCTTTCTCCAGTGTGTGAGACTGATAATTCTCCAGACTGCTGCTGATTAGTGCCGGTGGGTTAGAGTGGGCTTTGAACAGCAATTGATTTCCAAAGTCTTTATCCTGTAATCACATAAAGACACAGATACACACATAAGTGCTGTTCCAAATCCTAATGAGCTGAATTACTGTATATTGTCTACCCAGATTTTGTACGGAAACAGAACCTAATAAGTGAGCGATTTGGAACCTTCTACACAGGCATCATGTGAAGTGCACAAGAAAACTGTGGGAATCCTGTCACTTCGGTTGGTCTGGCTGTTGATTTAGTGACAGGATCCTGTGTTGAGCTGTGCTGTCTCGTCCTTGTGTGAGTGTAAGAGTTCATGGATTGTTCTCTGGGCTACATTCTATTGTATTTGTTTTGTGTTGGGGGCTTGGTGTCTGGATCCTGACAATCCTGTCTACTTTGGTTTCAGTCCTGGGATCCTGACATCCAGGCTCCAGGCACTTTCGTTTCTCTTTTGTCTTGTTTTCTACAGAGCACACACTTATGTTTATATTAATTTGTTCTGTGCTATTCTGTCCTGAGACTGTGCTTGGTGATTTTTATGTTGATTTTAAAACTAGTCAATAAAGACTTTTTTGCATACAGTTTTAGTACACCAGAAATGAGGCACTTTGCCTTTAAGATGAATTACATGTTGTGTTATTACGAATTTGTAAGTCATTATGGAAATAGAATGTGCTAATATAAATAATGTAAATGTCCTATTTGCAATGTAGATAAGTTGTTGTCCACCTCTACAGTCCTATAGTACTGTTGGAGAGTTTAGGTAGCCAGTATTAAAAAAATAATAAAAATCTTGCTTTATACTATTATAGTTTTATTTATTATTAATATTTTGAATAGGTTTTCCTTTTTTATTCCCCCCTTTTTATTATTTTTTAAGTTTAAGTTTGTTGTTTTTATTTTCTTCTCTAAAGGAAAAAAACATTTTTTTCTTGGCAACTAGCTGAAATAAACATTTTATTAATTTTTTTGTTTATTGCAGTAATTATGCATTGATGTTTTTTTTTTTTTAATGTAACATTGTTTTTATGGATTCTGTTTTATTTCTCGTTAACTAAAACAAGACCTTATACATATGAAAATCTTCATACAAGGAAGTTTGAATTACCTTTAGGTTTTGAATTTTACCAGGCAGTGAGGAATGCAAACCAACATGCTGAAACAGGGAGGGTTTGTAAGTTCTCTTCAGACGGGCCTTCTCATTATTGCAGTGATTCTAAGTGCAATGAATTATAACAGTAAACAATGAAATGTCTTACACCAATCTTACAAACAAATAAAAAAAGGCAAACAAAAATAAGTAAATATTATATTCAAACTTACAAAATCTTTCTCTGGATTACACACTTTAACCCACAGGATGTGATCGAGCAGCCAATCGATTGGCTTGTCTTTGTGAAACATCAGGAAGAACTCCACAATCATTGGCAGATCTGATGTGTGGAACAGCTTGCCTAGAATATGGAAATTTAGAGATACACTCAATTTCATTTTAGGACACAAACAGATTTGGTCATAGTAAACTAGACACTAGCCAGGTTTCCATCCAAGGCGTTTTTGTGAAAAAAATATTTAGCGCTTCAAACTGTTTACCGATATATAGCTGATGGGAAGGCTAATTCTAGATAAAATTTTGTAAATGTCGACACTGTATTTTTTCGTTTAACTTTAGCGCATAAATTCTATACTTCAATACTTCAAATGTCGCAAAAATAGTTTGGAAACAATGGATTAAGAACATTAAGGATTAAGGATTAATGGATTAAGAAGGGACTATTTCAGACAAATTTTGCAAATATTTGTTTTACGCATATCGTCTTTGTTGATAACAAAATAGCGTAAAAACTGGATGGAAACTAGGCTACTGACAGTGTTCCTTGAAACCTTATGCTACTCTGAAGAAAACCAGGTTGATTATTTGAATAATCAAGAGGATCTGAACTGAATTATTTTAAAAGGCAAATATGTAAATAAGGAAATGCAAGCAGAAGCTGTTTGTTTTTAACAGAGGGCTCATTTTTCCTTCATTCCTTTTTATGTGTAATCCTCTTGACAATGACTAATAAATGATATCTAATTGCTATGGTAAATATAAAGACCATAAATATACATTCACACCTAAGACTGCATGATTAACAGTGAACAGCTGGTACATGTGTGCAAATAACAAAACAGCAAACAAAAGAATCAACTGACTTAACAGGTATGGTGGGAGAGAAAAGAAAGAAAGAGTTTAGAAAAAGACAGGGCAACAACGAATAAAGAGGATGAGACACTGACCAATGAATCCCAGCTGGGAAAACTCCAGGAAAAGCCACTCCTCGGAAAGCACCTGCTCTAAATGTTTTTTGATGGACTCAAAGAATCCTTGCTTTGCTACAATATCATCCTCAAGCTGAAACACATATGCACAGACTCAGACTCATAAAAGGCGATATATCATAGGGCTAAAAATGAGTTGTACGCCAGTGTCTTCATTACCTGGATGTAGTATGTGCCTTTAGACTGCGCATACAGCATGAGGAAACTGTAGTCAAGGTTCTGCTTGGTCCTCCATCTATGAACAGTCCAACATGCTTCACAATTAACACACCATCTATTTCAAGTTACATGTGCACAAGAGGTGAATCTCTAACCTGACTCGCTCCTTTGGGTCTCCAAATGTTTCTTTCAGGTTATTTAAGTCTGGGTAATAGTGAGGAGACGGAGAGATCACCTCTATCACTCCAGAACTGACTGCATCTGGGAGACTACACAGAGTCAAATACACAGTTACTTGCACAGCGAGCTTAAAGAAACACAGAAGCATTTCTCATGAAGCAGATGAGTAAATAATTAAACACTCACTTGGTTTGTACACTTTGTACAACAGCATTTACAAATGTTGCATTGGTCTAAAAATAAAAAAATAAAATAAATATACTGTACTTATCAATGAAAATAAAAGTTGTTTAAAAGTTTGGGATCATTAAGAGGTTTCATTTTAAAGTGTCCTTGTTACATGTACTTACTATTGTAATTACTAATAATAATGCAAAATTAAATGGAGAATTTCATGTAAACAAGCTGAAACAAAAGGCAGTGTATATTGTAAATAATTTTTTTTTTTGTAATTCAGTGTTTTTATTTGTATTGTAAATAATTTTTAGGTACATTGATTGAAGTTTAAGATCAGGAAAATAGTAATAATCTTAAGGCCAATAGTTCAAAATCAGTAGAACATCTTTGCATGTTGTGACATTTTTGCTACAACTAATCATATTAAATGAGCTCACAGATTCACATTAGTTCAGATCAGCCAAAGAAAAGATGCCTACAAGGCTTTTGTTAAACAAAAAATCTGTGATAGCATTGGGAGTTAGGAACCCTGTTACAAAATAAGATCTAACAATTTGTTAAGCAATGAACTGATACAGAACCATAAAGTTTGATGCAACCGTATAATAGCAATAAAACAGATAAAGCCAGGAGAGATATACTGTACGAGAACATAGAGCATAAGTAAATGGTTACCTCAGCAACAAAGACTACAATGACAATATCTTTCCTCTCGGCAGTTGAAAGGTCAAATAGAAGAGACTGGAGGGTGTTCACTAGATAACTCTGCTTCTGCCTGTACACGGTTGGTACTCCTAACACCAGAGACACTGTGTAAACAGTTAAAACTTTGTGTCAGCTTGTCCCGTGGTGACTGGATTATTGTGACTGCGTATGTATAAAAGTATTAGAAACTATAAAACTGCTATAGTAAGAAAAACTTTATAATAACATATGATCAATAATGAAATATAACATTATAATACAATATATCATGTTAGATTTGCTGAAAAAAGAATAGTGTTATTGTTTCAGGGAAGGTGTTTTTAGGGGTTAAGTAGGCTTTCAAATGAAATGCTGCAACTGTGATGCTAAAGAATAAACGATATTTGCAGTGTAACAGCAGCTATAGCTGATTTAAGAGACCAACGAAAAGAAAAGGGCAACATTTTGTATGCAAAGAGGTATAGAGAGAAAGCCAATTGGAATTCAGTATGCAAAAATTAAAATAATATCTTTGCTTGTGATTTAGATCTTAGCTTCTTATGCAAAGATACAATTTTTCTCAGCAAGACATTGATAGTACTTGCAAGTTGCAAGCATTGTAACATCACAATCACAAAAAATATAGAATGGGAGACAGACCTCCAGTTCGTTGCTGCCCCAGATGAACGATGGGTTTCAGACTGTCCTCATGCTCCTTCAGGTGAGGCAAGTAGATGTGGGCATTAGGCTGCGAAGGCAACAAGCGCCGAATAACCCTCTCTTCTAGTATAGCTAAAATGGCAGATAAAATACTGAATAACTGTACAGACATGAATATTCCAGCACTAAATGTACTTGGACTCACCTGAGGAGTTGCTAATTGTGAGATTCGATGGAGAAATGCTGCGGTTTTGAAGTTGTCCAAGCACTTTAAGCAGCTCTTGTGATAAGACCTCCCCTCGTTGTTCTGCCCGCAGTAACCTCTCATAGACCAGGTGCAGCTGTGATGGCAATTGATCTGAAACACAGAGTGCCAGTCATCATTTGATGTGAATTATCATGTGAATTAAAGTGATGTTTAAGGGCCTAAACAAGTTAAACCAAGCCTTGCAACAGAAACTATGGCATAATGTTGATCACCACAGAAAGTAATTAGTTCTAAAAATAGCTATTTAAATTATTATTTTTTTAAAAGGGAAATTTCTTTAAGGATCTTACAATGGAAATGCATATCGTGTAATTTAATATAAACCATGTTTAATTTCTGTCTACAGAAACTCAAAGTTGCTTCTGCAAACAACACTTCCTCCAAACACAAACCATAATTTTAAGGAGGCTTGTAGTGTTTTAGAATATTCTTTATATACTACATATTCATCTCTGTTGATGAGCTGCAAAAGTTCCTCTTTGCCTTTTTGCTGCAAAAGTTCCTCTTATTTTTTTAGTTGTAACAAATATTGTCTCATTCTTTAAAAAAAAGGGGGGGGGGGGGGGATAAATGGAAAGCTTATTTATTCAGCTTATAAATGATAGGACAATATTTGGCCAACATACAACTATTAGGAAAAATGGAATCTGAAGGTGCAGAAAAATCTAAATATTCCAAGTGACTCCTTAGTAATGGATATTACTTATCAAAAATAAAAGAATAGGTTGAAATGTACAAAATATCTTCCTTGAACATGATTTATACTTAACATCCTAAAGATTTTTGACATAGAAGAAAAATAAATAATTTTTGTCTATTGCTACAAGTATAGGCTACTTAAGACTGGTTTTATGGTCCAGGGTCACACAAATAGAAAGAATTCCTGCAAAACCAGTTTGTTTGGTGTACAGGAAGTTGACATTTCATGTCTGACAGGTTTACAAACTAAAGAACTAAATAAATAAACATAGTTTAGAATCTCTCCAAAATGTATCTCTCAAAAACGACTTCAAGTCCAAAATATTAGTCAATAAATAGTCCAACAATAAAAGAAAAGAAAAGAAAAGAAGAGCGTTAATAAATACAAATTTCGAATAACCAATCAGAATATCCTCACAGGTTGATCACACTCACCTGACTTTGTGTGCCACGAGGTTAACATCAATACACATACACAACCCGCGAAGACAAAAAGTTTGCCATGCCAGGACCTCATCTCAGTCAACAGAGATACCAGAATACTAGGCTACTCGTATACTATTGAGAAGAAGGCGAAATCCTCAAGATCTAGCAAGTAAGAAATGTTATATGCTGCTTTTCCACCGCGACGTTTGGATAAATTGGGGGGGAAAAATTACAATTTGACGAAAAACCTTTTGAAACGCATCCTACTTCCTCAGATCAGACCAGCAAAGCGAACCGTGTTGTCAACTGAAGCCTTCCACACGAGGAACTTGGCACACACCTCCAAACCGCAGCAGTTCCATACCCTTCACCTGTCCAGCTCATGAATATTCATGCAGTCCATGCATATTCACGTCGACTGCTGGCATCACTGTTGTACTCATTTTTACACATTGCGTTTAAACGTCTGTCAGATAACTTTTTCATCTCTCTTTGTCTCAGATTTTGAAATGACAATATTGGTAGGCTAACTGCTTCAATATAAAGTAGTTTAAAACGACTATCCTGTGAACTGTAAATGAACGTCAAGTCCAAAGAGCGCTTTTATAATTTAACCCTTCCTAAATAAAAACACATGGGCATTTTACATTGCGATAAAACGTAATATTTTTCAAGTAGGCCTAAATAACAGGAAAAGATAACCTTTTGACTGAGAATTCTCTTATTTTATAGTGTAATCATGTAATTATATAGGCTATACTGGTCACAGTCAGGCACTGGTTTGGTTTAAACTGGTTTATCAGTCTCTCGGAGCTGTTTTTCAGTTGTTCTACATGTGTAAAATTTAATTTAACAGTGACTGTTTGGTCGTAAATAGGAATGATCTGGAGCTTTCTGGCTGAGTGAATGATTTGTATGTGGAAAAAGTGACACCTAGGGGTGCAACTGTTGTTTCACAGAAAAAAAAATAGTTTAAATTGCAATTCACACAAAAATGTTAATCCATATCCTTTTTGTTGAATTATATAGGTCATGCTACTTCTGTTTTGTACATGTATTGAAAATATACTGACACCAGTGTAATAATGTGGTAAAGAGAAGGGTTCAACACAAATAGCTTAACCTCCATAAAATGAAGTAACTTATTGTTAACCTATTAAAAAGATAGCTCACCCAAAATTTTTAATTCTGTCTTTAATTACTCAAGTTCGTAAAATGTTAATTAAAAGAAAAGTTCATAATATCACATGGACTATTTTAACATTGTTCTATCTTCCTGGGCCTTGAACATTGTACTTGCATTGCTGTCTATGAAGGGTCAGAAAGCTGTTGGATTTCATCAAAAATACCATAATTTGTGTTCCTAAGGGTAAACAAAGATCTTATGTTTCAGAGGGTCAGTAATTAAGGACAGAAGTTTCATTTGGGTGAACTATACCTTTAACAGGTTTTACGGTAGCATTTTTACAATATTTTACAGTTAAATTATTTTGTACGATGTAAGCAATTTATGTGTCATCAATTAATTGTTTATTTTAGCACAGTCAAATGATGGTATACTTTAAATATGTGATTATAGCTACCCGATCACATGAATGTGTGTATAAGTAGTAGGCCTATTCCAAATAAAAATGAAATATATGCAAAAATGGACTTTGGAGTGTATATGCTAGCTAAACAATTGGTAGGATTATGGTTGTGGGGTAGATGTGTATCATATTCATGAAAAAAATCATTTACCCATGTATATCTATTGCAAACAAAAATAATCTAATCCAAAATTCTGAATATAAGATCTTGCATTTGTTTAAGTTTTTGTTATTATTAAACACACACACACACACACACAAACCTATTAAGTAACAAATATTCTTTATTCAATTTCACTTCCACACGTTGTTTTTCTTAACATGATGGTCATTAATTTTTTTTTTAATAAAAAGTTTTACTGGATGCATGCTTTATTGGTCCATTTTGTCTGAACTTGTCTTCTGGTCAGATGAGCTGTGCTTGCCCACATCACAGAGTTCTGCAAAAACAGAAGAAGAAAAAACTCTGTTTTATTAACAGTTTTATTAACTGATTATTGTTTTTGCAATTAATTCAGTGTGAATTCATTCTAATTTCTTTTTGATTTGGGGTTAAATTGACATGGACATGTTCTTGACAGATTTACCTGTAACATCTATAACTGAAATCATGTTTTATGTGATATTGAATCTCAAAAGACCAGGAGCTGTTTTCTCAAAATCACTACTAATAACTGTTGCTTTCAATGAAAACTACATACTTGAAGCCAAACTGACCTGTTACTCCATCATAGGAGTACTGGATTTCTTTTTTGAATCCAAGACACTCAGCTTGCTTCCAGTAGGTGTCCATGTCAGACTGGGTTGGGTTGTTCTCTCTCTCTGTGGGAGAAAATAAAAAGTGAATGTAATAGAATATATCATTTTCATATATAATATAGTCTGTGGATTTTGTGACTTACTGAAAAAGTACAGAGACTTTATGGTCTCATTTTTGAATTGGCTGATGAAGCTGATGGTGGTACAGTCAGGACAGGATGGTAAGAACCTTCCCTTTGATACTGTGCCATTCTCTGCTGATCAAACACCAGCATAACATTCAATAGTGTTCAGAAGTAATGAGTTTTAGCTGAAATAAGCTTTTGTTTACTTACCATTGGCATCAAAAGCATTATCTTTAAAAGTTAAGTTGAGGGTTTTAAATTCACACTTTCCTTTTCTGAGAGGGAGAAATATACCAGATTCAGAATGCTGCTTATCATAATGATGAAAATCTTTCAGATTAGCAAAACATGTTATAAACAAGACAGCACTTACAGCATGTTCCCTTGGCTTAGGGTTAAAGTGTTTTCAAGAGTGCTTGGGCCATACTCTACCCATGAGCTGTTTACCGACTTCAGGATGTCTGTAAATAAGATGTGATCAGCTATGCCTTCAAGAAACATCCATTTACCCATGATCTGCTTGGAAGAGAAAAGTTTAAAATTGAAGATCCTTATCTTCAGTAGCGTTGATTTACTATAAAAGAAAAAGATAATCTCAAATATATGCACTTACACTTTTCTTGTCATCCTCCAGGGTTAGTGGTGTTATGAGCTCTTTACAGTCTGGCAGAGATGCCTGACTCAAACTAAACAGACCCAAAAGAGCAGTCAAGACCACCAAAGAAGACATTGTGGAGCGTCAGAGGATTTCAGATTATTATGCTGCATCACCTGGAGGACAAGTACTTTATATAGAACAGTTTATCACATATTTACTACTGGATTTTCAGAAGTGATGCAACAGTTTGCTTTTTTCTGATGCCAGTAGTAAATCGAAATGAATTAAATGGGTAAAATTGAGGACTTTAGGGGTCGGGTAATTCCCAAGGTGACATAATATGCAAGTAATTGTGAAATAACATAGGCTAATGTTCTTATTTTTCTTTGTAATTGTACATAGGTTTTTTATGTTTTTAAAAAAGAAAATATATAAATAATTATAGTATCCATAAAATATATTAAATCCAATTTACATTCATTTTTATTCATTACAATAGAGTTTGTTCTGTAAATGATCTTTACAGGTCCTTCCATCTGCCTGTTAGTACATTATGTGAAAAAAAAAGCTAATAAAACTATGAATAAATCATATATGAAAATATGAAAACCCAATGGATAATTTTAATTCAGTTTTGTAAGATTTGCTCTCTGCATCATTGTAACTAAAATATCAATATAATTACACTTCTAAAGTCTAGCACAATATTGTTTGAAGTCTCTATAATCTTTAGTGAGCTGACAGACTCTGAACTGTAAATCATTAACATCAGTTCATTTGTTGATGTTTGTTTTGTACTACATGAGGTTTGATAAGATGGCATTAACAGAATATGGAATATAGGAATTAACAGATATAGTAAGTCAGTTATTTAATAATATTGCTTGTAACAACACTATAAAGTTTTTGAATCTCATCATTTGATCTCAGTATAATGGTTGCTATTTTAGTCACTTCTTTTGGTCAGAGATTGAGTCAAGGAAAACAATATTTTGGTGCATGACTGTGTAAGCTTGGATGTGGAAAATATTAAAGTGATGGATAACAAGTACCAGTGATCAAAAATAAAATTGGCAGAAGTAAAATAGGTCCACTTTGATTCACTGCACTGTTTAGACATGGACAGTCCCAATGAAGAGGTTTATCTCTTTGGTTTTTTTCTTTGTGAAGGATCTGGTCGATTATTCTTTGCCCTTTCTGCTCACGAAGCTCCTGCTGACCATAGTGAGAGATCAAAGAGATGTCACCGGGGCTGTAAGAGGACGGCTGAGGGCAGTCCAACCAATCAGTGGCCAAAAGCCGAGGGTATCCTTCTTCAGGGGCGGAGCCTGGGTGAGTAAATTTCCAGTAGGAGTTGCCTTTGAAAAGGTAAGTTGAACCTGATTGATTTAGAGAATAAAAAAATCAGTAGTGCTCTACAACACTGTCCCACATATATATGCACAATGCAGCATCATATGTATTTGAACTAAAGGTCACACCCTTAAAATCTCCAGTCCTTTCTGTCTCACCGTCATTCTCCACGATGATTCCATTCACTCCTTCTTCAATGAGCTCTCTCCAGACTTCGCTTTCCTCTCCTTTCTTTTCATCTTCTCTCACAGACCCCCACACCACACCCTGCTTTGGGTTCCAGTGCAATCCTTGCCACCCTCCTTCTAAGTCCTCAGGAGCCACAGCAGACAGAAGCTGAGGGAAACCCTCTTGTAGTGACAGATCCTTAAACAGCCAAACCTGGGAACCTGTGCATGTATGTTTAGTAAAGCGGTGTCAAGTCTTTGGTGCAAATCTGTTTTAGAACTGTACTACAAAACATTATGGTGCAAAATGTGGTATTTGACGCTGAGTATGAATAGCATCCAATGCCATTTACATTAAGTGAAATAGCATCTTAATACTATTTACACTTACTATTATTTACCCAGTTTGCACTTGGCCTGTCCTGGTGCCAAGTAAAATAAATGTTTTTAAAATGACATAAATTAACTTTCAATAAAGTGTGGTGCACAATTATTTGTGATGTGATTTACTGTGAACCTGACCACTAATAAAGATGATGGCATGATCCGTGTGTCTTTCCAGAACCGCTTGCAGTGGAGGAAGTGAAGAAGGTAGAGCCGACCAAAGTCTCTTTACAGGAACAGCCCTGACTGACACCAGACCACCTCTGCTCACTCTCCACATGTTCTGCCCTACAAAATGCAAAAGGAAAGGTAAAATAGATATAAAATTAAGAGAAATATATTAAAAGAAATATTTGTTCATATGCTGATACTGGCTGGATAGACAAAGAGTGTTACAATAACAAGAGTACTAAGAAGATGACAACATTAAAAGTGGAGGAATTTAATATACTAACTCCATAAATTAGTTACAATCTTCAAGTATCTACCTTTAAAGAAGAAGATTTCTCCTCGAATCTTAGCAACTGCATCAAAACTGGTGTTACAGCGATCCACAGAACTTAAGGCAATGAGAAGATATGATTTAAAAAGATATGATTTTTATCTTCATTAACATGCATTGAACATTTGATCAAACTCAAATAAAATGAACACGACTACGAATATTTAAGGGTATAGATTACCCAAAAAAGAAAATTCTGTCCTTATTTAATTACCCTCAAGTTGTTCCAAATTTTATTTCTTCTGTTAAAAGTCAATGGCTATTGGCAACTGTTTTACCAGCATCCTTCAAAAGTATGAGAGAACTTTTATTTTTCTGCAAATTATCCCTTTAAACATCTTTTGCCAGCATGAAACAGTCTTCACATCAATATCAATCATATGACTCTTGTTCAATTATTTCCTCAGTCTATAGTTACTTGTTGGTGAAAGTCAGAGTCAGTCCTGCAGATTTTGGGCAGTCATAGTTATATATTTCAAATATCAAACATATTTTATTTAGCCCATATTAGAACACATAATGTATTTGTGATGTTTTGTTTCACACTATCACACTACTTGAAACTCTGATAGGGTGCAATCCTAGTTCATTTAGTAAATAATGTCCATTTTTTTCTCCAGTTATTCCTAAAAAATCTGTCTAGATTTATACCAGTATTTGTCACAATAAAAACATGCATTAGTATAAAAGATTGATGTTGAAAACAGAAGGTTTAATTGATCCTTTCTTACCTGTCCAAATGGCTGTGAGCATGTCTGTACATGTGTGTGAGTCTGTGTACTCCTCCATGTCGGTGATGCAGTTGAGCCTCCGTCACGAGAAGTGGTCTGTCAGTTGGAACATGGTTTCCCCTCTGACCTGAATTCACAAACAGACACACATGCAGAAAAGATACTTTAAGTAACTGTCAAACGGAGATTCCAAACAAGACATTTAATGACAGTTACCATAAAGGACTGTGATGTGTTGAAGGTCATGATGTCCCAGGCTGAAGTGTAGCGGGTCTCCTAGGGGCCCCTGGTAGTATGGACGCATAACAGATTGGCGTGCCGATGAATGGGTCAGTCCGAGGGCATGACCAAGCTCGTGCACCAGCACCGTGAACAGATCTGTGCCCTCCGCTGCTGTGTATAAATGTGCACACATGTTGAAATTTAAGCAAGCACTGCATCATGAAGTCACATCTGTAAACATAAAGAAGTTATCCTGGCTACTAGGCTATAATAATTAAATGTCAAAAATCATTTTGATGATTATGTGAAACACATGTCAATGAAATTAAATTATATTCCCGTTTTAAATGTGCTTGTAATTACAGATAGCCTGGGATTACACAAGATTTGTATTTTAAAGACAACCAGTTCCAAGACATGGGTTAGAATCTGTGATTACTAAGTACAGGATTCACTCTATGATGACAGCTAGCTACACATATTCCTCAAAACATTAGATTCATCCGCGCTGAAGCCAAGTCAGAGTACAACCCATGCATGGAATAAAACGCAAGGAACTGCCATGCCAGGTTTTCAAACATAGACGGCGACAAAGAGTAACTTTCAAGCTTTCAGAATTTTATCTTAATTTTTTGGCTATAAAAATAGCAACTGCTCCAACTACCATATTTTTTATTCAGTTTGGGCCTCTGAATTAGTACCATATTTTACTTATTATATTCAACAAAGGGTATATTAGTTTTTTTCTTTTAAATATACTGTATATTTTGTTGAATGTTTTGATATACTTTAATAAACCATTAAAAATTTACAAATGTCAGGCTATAAGGTTAATTGTGCTTATCTTACCCCATTTTACAGTAAGATTAAGTAAGCATTAGATGGTGGGAAAGCTAATCTTTAAAACAAACAAAAAAGATTTAATAACTGTAATCTGTAGCAAATATCAAACTGAATATTTGTCTTTAATATTTTACATTATAATTGTGTAAAATGTAAATTCACTTGTAGCAAAATAATGTTTTTATTTTTGGCAATAGCATGAAAATGATTGATGTTCCTGTTGGGTTTTACTTTGGCTCTGTGCATTATTGAATGTTTTGCAGAATTACCTGGTTGTCTGAAGGCCCATTCCTCCTCTGCATCCAAGTGAACTCCACCAGCCCTGTCTGGATCTGACGGAAAGAAGGCATGGCCCACAGATCCACCTGCTCCATCAAAGGGATATCCGTCTCCATGGGAACCGCGCAAGAAATCAATCTGGAGATCCGCCCCCTCTGGTCCTCGCACCTATTTGAAATAGTCTGTGAATTTACATGAACACAAATGTATTCAAAAACACTGGCTTTTAAAAAGTAAGTAGAACCTCATGGAATTCAAGTAATGTTGGATCAGCCCACACTCTGAGTGCATAGTACACAAGGGAGCGAATCGTTTCACGGGGCAGTTTAGAGGATGCCGGGTAAGAACGCAGCCTGAAATTAAAACAAAACAAAGAATAAGAGAAGAAGATACATTTGCTAAGTAAGGGATAATAGACGTGTAGCCGGTAGTTATCGCAAAATAAGCCCCGACAGTGTGATCAGGACCCGACGCGA